>JAUPFT010000026.1:20938512-21296012 GCA_036936625.1 Parnassius smintheus behrii | reverse complement strand
ATTCTCTCACGTTGCAAAACCACACAGCAAACTACATTCATTATAATATTATTCACGTTACTGATTAACCATATATTTACATTAATAATTTCGCTTTTTATCTTCCCGGTAGCTAAGTGTTAATATCATCCAGTTTATTAAAGCGGTTATTGTAAACGCATTAATTACCCTAATTAAGTGCGATCGACGATTATAAAGCTTCATTGTCCCGTCGGACAATTACCGGGCTGGCTGGTCGTAAATTCAGTGCAGAATATTTAATAATAATTGGCTTGCCTTTGTTTAAAGGGAGGGAGGGGTCACATTGTGTCCCCACCCACCTACGGAGAGCCTGCAAAACAAGTTGGGTTTTTGTTCAAGCAAATGATTAAAAATATTTGATTTAAAATGTGGTATGGAGCCTTGATAGCAAAGCGATAAAAATTAACAGTATACGATAATTGATAGAATCAGGCGTTACTTTGCGGAAATCCATTATAATAAAAAATAAAAATATAAATTTCTTTGCAACTTTCCGCTAAACATATAAAATGATGTGTCTTACCTGGATTGAAGCGCACCTCCCGCCCTCCCTCAATTGCATACACTAACTCCGTCACCACTAGACCAAACACCACTACTCTCAATACCACTATTCCAGGCAAGACACACCATCTACGATAATACGACACGTGTTTCGCCTCTACACGAGGCATCCTCAGGTAATATAGACTCTACGGCGGCTGACCGCTAAGTGACAGTATACGAGCCGATTGGTAGTTAAATATTCATTCATCCATAAATTACAGCCCACAAATGTCCACTGCTGAACATAGGTTTTCCTTATAGATTGCCTGATGGGGAGATTTCGCTATAATTGGCACGCTTGGCGAGCGGGTTGGTAACCGCAGTTTTTTTGTTGTTGAGAAAGTATTTGTATGTTATTATATATATATATATATATATATATATATATATATATATATATATATATATATATATATATATATATATATATATATATATATATATATTTGTAGACACAAATAATTGTTGTGGGTCTGGATGTTTGTCCTTGTACAATTTAAGCTTGTAAACTGCCTCCACGAAAAAGGAGAAAATCCTAGTATGAGAGTAACGTATTAACCAATTTGAAAAAAGTATGAGTAAGTGGAAATACCAGAAAGATCTAATGATACACGGTTGTCCATTAAGTTTTGCAACAGACGTAAAATACCTGTAGTGTTGGGAAGCAATGTGATCACCAGTTCTTAAAAAATAATAACGACAAATTCTTCCTACAAGGGAAGAAGAAAAATAAATATTTTTTTAAATGATTCTGCCGACGGTATCAGAGAACACGGATAAGCTGGTTATGAACGGCCGTTAATGACGGCGTCATTTGCCCGGTGAGTTATAATTGGGACGATAACGCTATTCTCCTTCCGCCTGATGGACGAGCTAATAAGCCACACATAATAATGTAGATTATGATTATTACAATATATCTATTTTATTCATTTATCAGTATAGTATCTAAAATAGGTCTTAATCGAAATTTAGCCAAATTTATGAATAGTCTCACACATGGTTTTTATGTATACCTATTCTTTCTTTTATTTGTGTGTATTAGCTCGTGGAATAATGTCCGTCGGACCAAATTTTGGTCACGGCGGTCATTCATAACAGAGAATCAGACGTGCATGGTCGCATGACGGGATTATATGCGCAAGCACAGATGAACTCTCTACCTATTTCTTTACTCTCATAGTACGATGGGGCGGCAAACCAACACGACCGAAAAAAGATCAGGTGCAGGACCAAAAACTTCACTTGCTTTTCGAGCACGGTGGTGAAAAACCGCCATCTTCCTGACTTCGGGCTGCTACAGAGTATTCCTTGGCAGAGAAACCCAGTAGCAGTTATACCTCTAGATCTCGACGAGCAAATCAGTCGATTGGTTCAATACAGTGAGAAGTCATGTTTTCTATTCTGAGAAGCTCAAACATTATTATTTTACTCAATTTTCAACTCATTGGCAAGATTCGCGAGTAGTGAGAGTCCACCCCGAAACACAATAATTCTTATTGATTTGAACATAGAACCATCTAAATTAAATATACTCGTATGCTCACAGTACCTAATTGTGAGTGCGGTCTACAGGGATGTGATGATACATCTCCACCAGATGATTAAAATTATTTTAGGACATAAGAAAATAAACTTAGAAAGTGAAAGCTAAAAGCCAGCCTAAGCTAAAACCAAATCTGGAAAAGTAAAGACGGTAAACGTACATTTCAGTAATGTCTACCGCATACAATAGGAAATTGTTTCTTACATTTTGAATTATAATGGACATTAAATTTCGACAATATAGGAGTACGACAAAAAGCGCAGTATTTTATAATCTCCTTTAATTGATGTTACGTACTAATTCGATGACTTCACTGTTATAATTATAATCTGTAACAGGTGTAAGATCATAACAAAGCGGGCAACCCTCCTAAAAGGCGCCAATTGTTAAATGACATACAGGTTTTGACATAAAGACCATGCCACGGGGCTTGAACTAAGGTGGAATAGCACACGTGTGCTTTTTTGCAAATGTCACCTATCACTTGACTAACTTTTTGATTTGTTAGTTTGCTAGTTTACTTTTCTTTGCGGATGGAGCACTTAAATAGTAAATTTCTCAATTATGTACATTTCAACCATCAATATTTATATTAAGTATAACAGGATCAATTTAGGAAAGAGTTGGGAAAAAGGGTTGCCAGTTTACTTTTCTTTGCGGATGAAGCACTTGAATAGTAATTTTCTTAATTATGTAAATTTTGACCATCAATATTTATATTATAACAGGATCAATTTAGGAAAGAGTTGGGAAAACGGAGTCTTTTCATATAAATAATTTAGTTATAATATAATATATTATAGCTAAATTACTTATATAATAATAATTTATATATACTTATGTAGACAATTATTGAGTACTAATTTATGATACAACTGCAAATATAACTTGAACTCTATCATATATTTTAGAATTAGTGTTGACGAACGTGCATACAATCCTCCTGATGGTAAGTGGACACTATACATTTATCTTCGATTAGGAATCAAAATGCACATTTCCATTGGAATAGGTATCCGGTTCTCTACACAATATGAAACACAGAAATATTATACATCAATGACAGAAGCATTAAATTGCTATTTTACGCCGGTAATCTGTGATAACGTGGTCCTTTCCTGGTCGAGCCGACTCATTCGTGCTACTACCACAATATAGCTGCAGCAGGGCTCTACCACGAATAAGTGTAGTAATTTCGTTTGTTTTAATAATAGTGCCTAGACATATATGATTTTGTCAACAGCTTAGTGTTTTAATTTCTGTAAAAAATTGCTACCATTTTTCAACTCATTGGCAAGATGCATTTCTTTTTTCTAAACAATTATTATTTTTGTACGCATTGAAATCAATTTACACAGTAAATAAAAACATTATTTAATGGACGCGAGTATGAATAAAATTCATTCGGTTCACGCGTCGCTGGCTCGTAACATTAATCCGTTCGCCGATTTCCCGCCAATTAGTCGGGTTGCTAAGCAACGTGCGACGATCCGTTATGGCCGATTGCTGTTTTGGTAGGTATAGTAGGTACGTGGACTTTAAGCACAGAATAAATAATCGTACTACGTACTAATAACGATTTTAAATAAAAACTGCTTTCGTCAACCCGTTTGCTAGGCGTGGCAACTATGGCAAATATCCTATGAGGTAATCTATGGAAGAGGACTATTCGTTCATCAGTGAAGCTGTAACGGTTATATAAAAGTAGCAAAGTTACAGCCTATATACGTCCCACTGCTGAGCTCAGGCCTCCCCTCATTTCTGAGAGGGATTGAAGAGTAGATAAAAAGAGGAACATAAACACTCACACCTGTCACCCAGAGGGGTAGGCAGAAACTACAGACTTCCATTTGGCACGATCCTGACTCACCTCTCCTTATCTACGCATACATGCTCGTCGGTTAAGGGTACTCCTAATTTGGCCCATTTTCAATATATCGCCAATTCGGTCGATAAACTTTCGCCTGTGAAATTTACAGCGAGCGCTAAAACGGTTATATATTAATATGATATTCGTCAACGTAACGAACCACAATTGGCAGCGTTGCATTAAGATACTATGACAATGATGTAAAACTTGTATATTATAATATGATCCCTGTATACCTGAAATGCATTCCATGTAAATGGTGCTTAACCGTTGCAAATAAAAAAGTATTATATATAGCATTTAAAACGATCGTGAGATATTTTGAGTTTCATGTACGTATGTACGTAGCACTCAATTTATGAATTTTATGCTGAAGACCATTGTTTTGTTATATACTAAGAATGTTATAATTTATAAGTAATAAATGCAAAATTAATTCGAATATAGTATTATGAACCGTATTTAATAGAGTTTACAAAACTAGCCAAAAAAGGTACAATTTGATATAAAGCGGGCGAGCAACAAACTGCATATTAAGTAGAGACCGCTGAGCAACAAATTAATTAATGTTTACTGCATATTTAGTGAAGTTGTACAGAAGTAGAGAGTAGAAGTTTGTGGGCAAACAGTTCCGAAACAATTTACATAACAGTTAATCTGTGATTACGTACAGACATGGTGATTGTATGGTACATATGTCTCTGGTCTCCATGCATACAGGTATATTTTTCTGGTTGTTTTTGGTACATTTTAAACTCCAGAAAAATATTTAAAACTAAAAAATAAGGTTTTGCATTAAAATATAATCTTTACATTAAACTCATTTATAAACTACATCAATATGTTAGAATGTAAAATCATCAATCTTGCTTACTCCTCTTTTTAACATGTCGAGAGTAAAAAAGAAATTAAAGATCTTCCAGTTACTTATCGTATAAGCTAGAAGAAAATATAGGTAACCCGTTAGTACAGGATACCTATTGCGGTATGGTCAAACTGAATTTAAGATTGAAAAAAAGGAAAATTAAAGGAAGAGGGTAAAGTAATAAAAACAGGGATTCTATCACTGACCGTTAATACCACAAAAAGTGTTCGTCTACGAGACTAAGAAGATCGGGTGCTTTGTAAGCGCGTCAATAGCACACGAGCAAAAAATGTCCAGTGCAGATTATTCGGTACATGTGCAATCCATCGCCTAGAAGAGAATAAAAAGAATTGAATCCTTATTAAATAAAGATTCAATTCTTTTTATTCTCTTTTAAATTTTAAAAAAGAAACATAAAAAAGGAAAAATCGATATTGACATATTTTCAGATAAGAAATTTAAGCATGATTTATTATATTTTATATTAATAAAATATAAAGCTAAATTCATTGATTGAACAATTAATTAAAGTGTTATTTTTGTTATGTTTAACTATTAAATAATTACTTATGAAAATAACAGTATTAAATTATGCATTATTTAAATTATTATTTAGTATAGAATTCTGATTTAATATATTGATCACTTATTTTTGTTTTAATTCGCTACATTTGTATGCTTGTGTCTATCTTAAGTCCACACTTAGTATTTATAGTTTCTTGTAAAAGTATTATGCTTTTGTAAGTGTATGTCTTGTTGGTGTTAAATAAATAAATAAAAAATAAACAAATCTACGTTCACATAAACGTAATATAATTTGCGTTAAATTTTCATTAGAATATGATAATTCATTATTAGCGTGAATTTGTATTAGTTGAGCAATTATTTATTACTCGCTTGTTTACGCGACTTTCGACGCGTGGAGGTCGAAACAAGACGATTTCGAAAAATCACATCTAATGTGTTTATCCAAGACCTAAAACAGTGTAAATAGTTATTTAAGTTGTCTTGAATTAGGTTAGTTTTGTATTTATAAGTAGTATTAGTAATAAGCTTTATTTATTTTTATAAGCTTGACAGTTAACCTTGTTGTTCATACTTAGAGAAAATAACTAAACAGAAGAGTATGACGCCGGAATAAAAACGAACGTACTTAGAAATGGCTGAAGTAACAATGCAAATGAAAAAAAAATAATAGGTGTTTGAAATAAGGGTGTCATGCGGCGTGAAAATGAAATAAGCGCTAAAGAGTTTTCTATCAAAGTTGTGATAGAATTGTAATGTACCAACTACTACTACTCGTGCGGTTAAAGAATGGGATTGAAAATGTCGTCGCTGCTATTCACCTTCCGCTAGCGTACTGTCGCTATCTATATTCACACCCATTGGTAAGACCGACTGCAAAAAAGATACGTTGCGATATGTGTTTTTCGTACGTTCTCTAACTTCAGTCCAACTTGTTATAGTAATAAATGATAAAAAAATTCCATAAAGTACCAAAAAGCTAGTCCGGATTTGCGAGATAGACGCCGTAGTGAGATTGGCCGTTGCGTTTGTTAATATTTTTGTGTTTGTCACGATCGTGAGTAACCAGTTTTAAAATTTTTGTTTGTCTGTCTGTCCGAGCTGATCTTCGAAATGGCTGAAACGATTGTAATAAGACTTTGCGAAAATATTTTCCGAAAAAACTAGAGCTTTTATTAAAATAGAAATATTGATAAGATAATCACTGATTATCTTAGGTCTAAATAACGCTACATTAATAGATCTCACCAAAGAAAAGCCAGAGCGGCATGCTATTTATAAAAATTGTACATAGCAACATATATAATACAATGTTATAACGATATACCGTTATTAGCGGGTTTTCACTATTAATATTGTGCATGTTGACGGTACGGATGGGCCGCCATTTATAATCACATTCTTTATCCGTATGCACTATTCATGATTGTACATTATAATAACGTTGTATGCATTTCACTTTAGGCAAGTTTTCCAAACAAGTTCTACTTGATAAATCATTATGATTCTTATAAGGTAATGGGCATGAGGCACTAAAATTTGACACAGTTAATAATGAAATTGACGAAAAATGAGCAATTCTATTTTCTGTAATGTGCCCGGAATTCTTGCGTATATTGTAATTATAATATATAATAAGACATATGATTTACTTCCGGTTACGTAGGTTCGTTTTGCATTAATTGTCACCAATTGTTCACTAAATCTAAGAATAATAAACTTCAGGGTATCGTTAGGGAGAATCCAGCACGCCGGACGTAGTAAGTACGCCGGAGCCCGGCTTTATAGATCACGTTCCGAGATCGACCTGCTGACCTTACAAAGACTAAAAAAATTGATATTTGCAAAAATCAGTGCACCATCTGGCATCAACGCTGTATTAGCTTAAAAGTGATATGGTACTAATTATTAATTTTCGTTAGTTAGTTTCCGCTTATTTTGAATTCTTAATAATTTACTGAATTAAAACGCCCTCTGTTCTATTGTTTATACGTATTATTTATCTGTTTTCCCGCTCGTTCTTAATTTGTCCGCGTGCGAACGCTCCCACATACATTACGATCGACGCAAACAAACGCGACGGATTAGACTGGCCCGTAAGAGCGGTCGGCGAAACATATACAGGATGGTGAAACTTATATAAGGTGTTTTTTAGAAAAGTATATATTTATACCCGATTAAGAGTAATTAAATCTATACATTATACCCTCGAGTTTCAGAGTACCCAGTTTTAAGTTGAAAGTGACTCCGGTCCTCGTGTATGAAACGTAGCAGCTGTGCAGAGATGGCATAAGATAATCCACTACTCCAAATCATTTCGTGGATGTCGTAAGAAGCGACAGTGGGAAATTGAAATAGGATGGGCAGCAGAATCAAATAAAAAAATAACTGAAGTTGCCAATCCGCCTAGGCGATGAGGCTAATCTATGAGGAAGCCTTTGTTTAGCAGTGGAATATTAATTGCTTTTTAAATGAAAAAATATAATTTTTAGTTTACAATTGAGAAAGATACCATGTAGTACACTTTGTTTAAATCGGTTGTTTTCGCTTTCTCCTTTTTAAAACGTTTTCCCTAAACTAATATTATCTTCTGTATGGAGGTAGTTTACATACAAATATTTCACAAGGACAAACATCTAGACTCATTACAATTATCTGTAGGACATATAAATACTTGTATCGTGTGGGGTTGAAATCCGCAAACCTCGGATTGGCAATTGCGCCACGGAGCAGGCAAGTTTTTTATTACTCGTATGCTGCAAATATGTAACACAATTGCAAGTCCGATATAGGCAAGTTGTTGACCTTTGCCAATTTTTAAACAGTATTCCGCAATAAAATTTTATTCTGGTCAATGGGTGTAATAAAACTTTATTTATTTTAATATGTGCACATTAGTTTCATAAATGTCAAGTTATTATAATGATATCCTCCCCTCTACCCAGCTCGACCCGGGATGGAAACCGAAGCACACATAATCAGCAGTCGTGCTTACGACCACTAGACCAATGAAGATAAGACAAAGACTAGGCAGTAATTCCTTCACGACGTTCCTACAAGACATTCAACATACAAAAAATAGGCAGTCTATCCATAAATATTAAGGGTATTGTCCGTGGGAAAAACTTCAATAGGGGTTCTTAATTAACTTTTACTGCTATTGCCTTTGAATACTTAGTTACTGATTTCTATCATTTTACTAATTTCAAAACAGCAATATTATCACTTAGATAAAATAAAAAACCGGATTTAATTATAAAATAAAACTATATACAAACTAAAACCAAGACGGAAAATGTAGCATCCTGTAAACATCAGACCCATTTAAATTGATATAAATTAATCCTTTAGCAATGCGCCCCTCAAGAAAGAAATCCCATTACGTTCAAATTCGATTAACGTTTTAACAGGCTCCCCCCTCTCTCTGAATGCTCGACCCTTCACCCCCGGATATATACTGCTTGGAATTCTAGATGCGGGGATTAGAAGTTCTAGGCCAGATATTCGCAAAATGTTAAGTTATGCGCAAGTTATATTATTTTTATTTAATTTTAAAAACTAATAGCTTGCAAATATATACATACTATATTTGCATTTATATAAAATATCTACATTATCCTTTTTTTATAGAATAGGGTTGACAAACGAGCACGTAGTCCACCTGATGATAAGTGGACGCTGTGACCCATAGACATCTACTTTTATCCTCGTTTAAGGATCAAAATGCAGATGCGTTGTCACCCCTGAGGACTATGATGGAATGCTCAGTTTCCTGTGAAAAGGATCTCCGATTCTCTACACTCACCATACAAAGACGATATTTAAATTCTTTTTTTTCTATTTATAAAAAACGTAACCGTGGGGTAACTAGGATTTTCTCCTGTATCGTGGAGGCAGTTTATAATCATAAATTGCACAAGGACAAACATCCAGACCTGGAACAATTATTTGTAGGTCATACAAATACTTGTTCCGTGCGGGATTCGAATCCGCGGCCCCCAGCGCAGCCACTCATTGCTAAGCCACTGCGCCACGGAAAAGTAAAAATGGTTACTCATGAAGGAATGCCGTGCATTACGGATGATAGTGTATAATAAATAGAGTGTGTGTGAGGTAAATGAAACAGTAGATCGCCAGTAGAACCTTCCTGATAACAACTCGAAATAAAAAGTTAAAACTTTGGTTGCCCAAGCGTGGCAGCTATAGCAAATTACCTTCCCATGAGATTAATCAAAAGGGGAGGTATGTGCAGCAGTGGGATTTTGAAAGGCTGTAATGAATGAGTGAATTAGTAAAACAAGTGAATTTTTTAAAAATGTATTAATTATTTTAATATAGCACGTTTTTATTATATTATTCCATTGCCATCCAAATTTGAGCTTTATTCAAAAGTTCAAGTTTAAAGCTCATCGGGAAGTTAGTTTAAAATAAATTAATAAATTATTAAATTCTACATGCAACGACAAACAGACAGACAGACAAACAAGAAAGTCACTTATTAAAAACGTGGTAATAATGCTTTTGGCTAAGGCTTTGTAAGCCGCGGTTATGATTTACCTGCAAGGAATAAATATTGGTAAGTATGTTTACTGTCTGCGTGTTTGTCCATGTGTAATTTATTTATTTTTACATAAACAAATCACAACACCTTAAATTACTACGCCTTCTAAATACAAAAATGAGTTAAAATAAAAAATTCATAAAAACAGAACCATAGGAATGGTATATAAAATGATTTCTTATATTTACGCGAACACTTCACATTTAAATAACACTAGTTTTTACGGATTTTATCGCGTACATTTACAATTTTAATCTGGGGGTAGCCGTGATAAACTAAAACATTGAGACATCAAATAACTCAGTCCACCCCACGACCACGGGTGCTGTAAAGTGCTCGAAACATCAGGAATATAAAATAAGTTAATATACGCGGTAAAATCCGTAAAAACTAGTTTCATTTAAAATAAAGGCATATGTTCAACAGAAGACTTTTACAGAATGATTAAAAAAGAAAAGGACACGTAATATACCGTATATTGATAATGATGACCGCCTCTTTTGAAATTTAAATAGTATTTGAATTGAAGTTCCAACAAATTCAATTTAAATAACTTTCAATACACAAACATGGATACGTCGATTGCTGTTTAAAACCTACTTGCCTATGCTAACAACAAATCAAATAGGTCCGACATCTTCGATTACACTCTTTTACCACCGTTTTAGGATAACCAGAATTTTTGAGATTGAAAGACAGGTGCAGATTTATGCTGTATTTAGAAATTATTTAGATATTTTCTTACTTTTTATTTTTAGGCCCATGAAGGTCCTCTATTGAAAATGAACCTTTTGTAATTTTTTAAAATTTATTTATGTACACACATCAAGATACAGAAGCAGTCTTATAGTAAGTTCGTACAAAGGTTCTACTTATTTATCTCATAATTTGCCGAAATATCTTCCAGTAGACCCATAAAAGAAATTATATTGAAATTGCAAACTTAGTGCATATATTTTTGTTATGGTCGCGTAATTTAATAAATTTGTCAAAACCTCCACCGAATAAACATATTTTTTTCGAATAAGGGTGACCAACGAACACAAACTAACGAACTATAACTGATGGTAAGTAGATCCTTTGGCACATATATTCATTTTTCGTCCCTTAAGGAACAACATGTAAATGCGTTATCACCTCAGAGGACTAAGATAGAATGCTTCGTTTTCAATGAATATGGTCGGTTCTTTTCACTCACTGGTATTCTGTGAGAGTATGGTCCATTCGTGCTTTAACCATAAAACAGCTGTAGCGTGACTCTACCACGTATCTATAAAATTGAATGTACTGTAATCGTTGCACTGTGAAGGCAGATTTGCAATCACTGACGCCGCTCTGGGTAATTTATATCTTATATAATATACATGTTGGTTCTACAGCCATTTATAATGATAAATAGACATGAATCTCTCATAGTCGCCTCTTACGATTTTCACGGGATGAAAGGTTAAGATAGATTCTCTAAAGTAGTCACCAAACGACATATGGGTTAAGAGTTGTAGTTACAGTATAGATGTATACGTCCCACGGACACAAACCTCCATTAATTTTAAAAGGGTTTTTAGGGCGCGGTATGTTGTCTCATGGCGGCCATGTTGTCTCAGTGTAGGCGGCATGATAAAAGTCTTCGATATAGTTTTTTTCTTCAGCCATCACGATTTCTTTCAACGATGGGGGCCGTGGTAAATCAACGTATACTATACCATACTTAACACTTGAAAACTTGAGCTGCAACATGTAAGTAGTAATAACTTTTACCATTTTGTTACTGGCCATATAGCTGGAGGAATCGACGCATTTCAATTAAAGTAAGTTCAATTAAACTTTTATTACTTAAATACTCTGCTTAGAAAAGCCCTCAGAGATGAGAAAAGGTTGGTAACCTAATCCGGCATCATCATCATCATCATCATTACAGCCCTTCACAAGTCCACTGCTGAACATGGGTCTTTCCCAAGTAATGCCACAAAGCACGGTCCTGAGCCACCTGCATCCATCGACTTCCTGCATGTCTTACCAGGTCTAGTCTAGTCCGGCATAGGCTGTACATATTATTTAAATGTTCTTCTGATTACAAGAAACTTAGACATAAATTCGGACAGTTTTTTAGAATCGTTGATACAGCTTATTGAAAGTAATTTAACCGTCTAATATATAATATTAATCTAACTTAACAAAGCTAATTTTTTTAACAGGTTATCAATTCGTAAAATTCCCGAAACTCAATAATCTTGGTAACACTAACCGATGTACAAACACTTAGTGGGGAACGGTTGTGAGCTCGTGAGTCCGAGTCAAATAGTTATTCGAATACGGAATCGATTTCTACTCGACGTCCTGACTCTCATGGGGACCACAAAATGTGATTCTATTATCGCAGATTCGGTATCGATTGGCGTTTCATTAAAATAAAGTTATGATATAGGTACACAAGTGTAATGTTTTAGATGCGTAGTTTAACTTTAAAAATATGGGAAAAATGTTCAATTTGAAAATGCTTTACAGTGTAGGTGGTACTGAAGGGGATTCCCCAACCTATATCAGCCCGTGCGTGTCGTAAGCGGCTATAGAGGGAAACCAACCAGGAGATGAGTAGCAGCATCTTCCCAATAAAAACTCATTAATAATAATCAAAACTGCGATGGCCCGCCGGCTAAGTGAAAAATTTCTCCCAATGAAGTCTCTATGGAATCTATTTTTTGTAGGATAGGGGTGACAAACGAGCACACAGTCCACCTGATGGTAAGTGGATGCTGTGGCTCACAGACATCTACATTTAACCTCAATTAAGAATCGAAATGCAGATGCGTCGTCACCCTGGAGATCTAAGATGGAATGATTTCAGTAAAACGGGTCTCCGGTTCTCTACACTCACCATATGAAACACAGCAATATTAAGCTGCTATTTTACGCTGGTATTTTGCGAGAGCATGGCACTTTCCTGGTCGAGCCGACCCATTTATGTTGCTGTAGCGTGACTCTACCATGTAAAAAAGGAAGTGCCCTACGTTCAGCAGTGGACTATTTATTTGATGTAATAATGTAAAATGCTTGGCCTGCAAGTAGGCTTCCACATTAGCTG
The DNA here is from genome assembly GCA_036936625.1 of Parnassius smintheus behrii. Classification (NCBI taxonomy): domain Eukaryota; kingdom Metazoa; phylum Arthropoda; class Insecta; order Lepidoptera; family Papilionidae; genus Parnassius; species Parnassius smintheus. The sequence goes on along the minus strand of JAUPFT010000026.1, from coordinate 21,282,996 downwards.
ATTCCATTCTTCCATTCATGCAATTAAAAAGAGGAAACAAGCATTAGCGATGTTGAGAATATTGGAGTACAGATTCACGCCATCCACCACAAAAAAGAAAGGTTTTCGAATACGAGTATCAGCCGGCAAACACAACGTATCGATGCCGTAAGAGTGATAACTTTGTAAAGTAAGCTGGAAGTAGAAGCAACAAGAAGTAGATGGCCTCGAAATGAGACTAGTTGCAATCTTTGTAAGAGACTAGTGTCAAGAATGGACCAGTAAATTTAATCATTGTCATCAAACAAATCATCCTTTGATCGTTTTAACTTTATAACGTTTGATCGAATTCAAAATGTGTCAAATATTTGCCAGGGAAGACTGATATCATGTAACGACCAACATTGTAATATCTTTTACAATCACATCAACGTTAACAGGTGTGCCAAACGATAAATCAATGGTAAAGGGATTGCGTGCGGTGGCTGCTGTACGCAACGAATTTATTCCAGTTATTGTTTTCGAATTCGTACTTTTAAAATTGAATAATGTGCCGTTAATATAGAGATTAGTAGGTCTTTTTTTATAGAATAAGCGTGACAGACGAGCACACAGTCCACCTGATGGTAAGTGGATGCTGTGCCCCATAGACATCTACATTTATGTTCAATTAAGAATCAAAACGCACGGAATGCCTCGTTTCTAGTAAAAAAAGGGGTGTCTGGATCTCTATAATCACCATACTTAACAGCAATATTAAGCTGCTATTTTACGTTGGTATTCTGTGAGAGCGTGGTCTTTCCCGGTCGGTACGACCCATTCGTGCTGCAACCAGAGTATAGCTGCAGCGTGGCTCTACCACGTATGAATTCTTGTTCTCTCTTTCTTTCTTCTCTCCTTGTTTCACGTTTAACTAAATTGTAAGTTTCCAATCCAACAGCGCAACCTGGTACATCCAAAGTGAGCGCCAAAATGATGAACTCAATGATGTGAGACGCATTGAATCAAAAAAGTTAGAAAATGTTTTCCTTTACCCCTTTAACTTTTAAACAATGATGGGAACCAGGCGATTATAATTTGTCCTTTATAAAATATTTGAAAACTTCAATCTCGGTTTTATTCTTGTAGATAATATTGCACTCTTGTCATAAAACTATTTAATTCTTACACCCAATTCAGTTCTTTTAGTTAAATGTCAAACAAGTATAAATGCGGATTGAATTCATTGACAATTACTAGAGTACTGCACACTACAGGGTAGGGAATGACAACGGGCGGACACCCACTGCACCAGAGCACCTCATTGATTCCGATAATCCTGCGGGAATCTTAATGGCATGCTCAATGCGGGGGAAAATTAGACGGGCACGTGCCGCGTGGACGCTACTTCAAGGACTTTTTCTACTTCTAATTTGAGACATAAAAAGTTTCGTAAAAAATAATGAACATGTTAAAATCTATTTAATAAGCGTACATAATAAATTAAAGCAGTTGACTTTTATTGAATTAGTTTTAATCTGATAACTTATAATATTGTTAGGTAATATCTAATCTATATATATAAGTATATATCAAAGGAGTAAGCTCATTTCTAGAACGTCCCCAAGTCACAGAATAAATAATAGCCTAAGGGCGGATTCGACCAAAGTTAGTATAAGTCTTATCCTGCGAATAAAAGCACTAATTACTCTAGAGTTAGAGAACTTTTCGTTTTACCAAATCTTAACCCGGATATAACAGACTATTCGAGAGTAAATCGCTATACTGCCAAAATTCATGGAGTAAACAAGTTATCCCAGAGTATTTTAATGGCGACCGCTACATTTTGACAGCTGTTTTCGTATGCTCTGTTGTAAAAGTAGGAAATGGTATCGTTGTGCATTTATAATTTCTTGTACTTTTGTGATAATAGTAAGGTTTATTTTTTTAAATAATGCAACGTTTACGAAATATTATCGAAGATTCTGACAGTGATGAAGAATACATTCCAAGGCGTCCACGATGGATAAGAGAAAGGAACAATTATTTCGATAACTATGATGACCGTGACTTCGTGATAAGGTTTCGATTGTCCAAAGAAGCTATTTTGTGTATTTTATCCAAAATCGAGCATCAACTGGAATATACATCAAACCGGTATGCTACACACCTTTCACTATATATTTGTCTACATAAACAATGGTACACACACACCTACCTAGATATATTTTTTCTAAAAGCTATGTGTGTTGCTCAAAGACTTAAAACTAAAATATTATAGTAAGTAGTAGCAGTAGTAGTAGTTAGTACCTATGTTATCTAAAGTTTCTTTTTCTTTCAGAAATTTTTCAATATCTCCGGTAAATCAGTTGTTGGCCACTTTGAGATATTATGCAACAAACTGGACACAAACAAGCATTGGAGACTACTGTGGTCTAAGTACACCGACAACTAACAAAATTGTACACAGAGTTAGTGCTGCAATAGCTGCATTACATACAGAATACATAAAATTTCCTGAATCGCCTCAAGAAATAAGATATGAACAAGATAAATTTTACCAAATAGCTCGTTTTCCAAGAGTAGTTGGAGCCATGGACTGTCCACACGTTCGCCTCACATTCGTACCCTTAAGACTGGAAGTAGGTGGAGAACAAGCAGAGACATTTAGAAACAGAAAAGGATACTACTCCATTAATGTGCAAACAATATGTAATGCCAATTTAGAAATAACCGACATAGTCGCAAGATGGCCAGGTTCAACTCATGACAGCACTATATTTAATAATAGCGTTCGAAAAGCACATTTTGAGACTGGTCGCTATGGTAATGCATTATTATTGGTGGACAGAGGATATGCTGCAAAGAGTTACACTATGACTCCATTAGAAAATCCAAGGACACCAGCTGAACAACTGTATAATGAGTCACAAATTCGTACTAGAAATCCTATAGAAAGGAGCTATGGTGTATGGAAAAGAAGATTTCCAGTGTTGGAACTTGGGATGCGAGTAAAATTAGATAAAGCACTAACTGTTATCATAGCCACAGCAGTACTTCACAACATGTTGCGCAGACGAGGAGAACAACTTCCACCTGATGACCCAGAAGTGCTATTGCCAGCTCCATGAGATGAACTTATACAACTTGGCCAAATGCAAAGCTCGGAATCAGCACAGCAATCTACTGGCCAGTTAGCACGCAATTCGTTAATAAGTAATTATTTTTATAGTTTATTGTAGCTATGGAATGTAGATTGCAGTGATTCTTAATTTTATTAATCCAAATTTGAAAAAGGGTATAAAATAAAACATTGAAATAAATAAATTTAATATTTTATTGTTTATTTTTGAATTGCTTTTTCTTTAATCTTAAATCTAATGATAAAATACGGGTCTTTAATTTTTCTTGTTTTAATTGTTCCCTTTTTATTTGTAAATCCAGATTGTGAACTTCATTTGAATGAAGTAGCTCCTTCTCAGCAACACTCTTCTGAAAATCAATTGCTTTCATTTTCTTATCATGCAATTTCTGCAATGATGATGAAGGAGCTACATATGTAGGTCGCCTTCTTGAAACCCAAGATTTTTGTAGTTTTCCTTCTTGCTCATTGTTGTCATACTGAAGAGGTTTTGCAACAGGAGTTCTTAACATTTCGGGAGTATAATCACTCCAATCCTAAAACAAAGATTTATATTAAAAATGTTAACAACATAATGCCCATATAATATTTCATCTCACAAAAAACATTTAAATGATAAAATTAAAAACAAGTCTACTACAATGTTGGAACACAACTTATATAATATATGTCGTATCGGTCCGGAAAAATCGCCGATGGTTAACTATTAGACAAGGGCCTAATTACCGACTCTCATTTCGAGTCCCAGTCGAAGTCAACTCTAGCAGAAAAATCAATTTTCGATTTTCAGGAGATATTTTACCAAACATTTCTACGAATACAGAGTTTAATGAAATTCATATATTTAATTAAGACCCTTAGCAAAAAATCACCACACAAAATAAACAGCGATTTATAAAATATCTAAATTTTCATCTACTGAACAATAGATACACAGATAATAGATAAAACTATCATTGCGTCGCTCGTTACCGAGATACCGGCGATACGGAGGACCCTATTATATCAACTGACAGTTCCGAGAGCACCCGGGGGGAAATTATTTCAGTTTCGTTGATTTATGATCGACTCGGGAGCGCTAGGTGTTTGTTTCTGAACGCTGCGACGATAATTAACTTTACTCGATGTCGTGATAGGCAAGTTCTAGCAGCTAGGTACATTTATAGGCTATCATAAGCCAAATCATAAGTCAAAGACTGCCTCAGGCGGTATTTATACTAATAATAATAACAATTTATTTCGAACTAACGTATAGTCCATAATTATGTTAGTAAATTAGCTTAACCTATGTTAGCCTTACATTATTACACACACACACACTTTTGATTACAATTATTTTTATTTTCGGCACCCCATGACACCAGGCACATGCAAGTGCATACTCATCCAGTGCCCTAGGATGGGACAATCAAATCTATCGGATATTGCCCTCAGAATGCTATTAGAGCTCCCATGAACCCTGCGCATGAGGGATGCTATTCTCTTACGAATAATGGCATGAAAACCGTCCGTACCGTACGCTGTAAATATCCCTGAAGCGCTACAATGCCACGTAAGTCCCATCAGCACCCTTAAAGCATTATTATATTGCACCCGAAGGGCATTGTAGGCTCTCCGCGTATACTTAACCCATGGACTGCACGTGTAAAATGACTGACAAAACGCTTTGAAAAGTGTTACCTTAACTTCTTCTGTACAGCGTGCAAAGCTACGGGACAGCATGTTACAGCGAACCGTCAATGCCCTTCTTTCTCTTACTATGTCCGCATCATCAGTCAGATCCTCAGTTAAAACGTGACCAAGATACCTAAACTGGGATACCCTATTGAACTGTACGTTCCTCAACATAATAAGTGGAATCGTTTCAATTTTTGATCCAGCTCGAAATAACAATAATTCATTATTGAGACCGTGAGTCTCAGCATAGGTATCACAAATACTTAGTAATATCCTCAATGTATTAATCGATGGGCTCAGTAACACCATGTTGTCTGCATAGCTTATGCTATTAACGAAATGCCCATCAATAGAGCAGCCGACACGAGCGTTGCCGAGCTCAACGATTAACTAGTTAATATACAGGTTGAAGAGCGCTGGTGAAGTCAGGCCACCCTGTCTTACCCCGCATTCTAACCTGCACTCATTGGACAGTCCCTCTGTCCATCTGACTTGATTTAATTGGTGGCCATACCGGTAATGCCACGTCACGCAGCTTTTCCCCCAAAATTTCATAATAAAGTAGGTCAAATGCCTTTGACAGATCCAGGAAAGCAGCGTAAATTGGTGTTTTTCTATTGGTGTAGTACCTAACAGAATGCTTGAGTGTTAATATTGCACTCTCAGTAGAGAGACTGTTTTATGCATGCATTATTTGCCAATCGCAGATTTTTTAATTTGTTAGTTATTATTACGAAGACGCTGCTGCTCATCTTCTGATTTGTTTCCCTCTGTCGCGGTTTACGACACCCACGGAATGGTATGGGGTAGTGGATATTATTACGTCACCACTTTTTTACGTAGTAGAGCCATATTAGTAGTATATTTGTAGCACGAATATAAATAGCCAGTTATATTAGTAGTAGGTATATTTGTAGCACGAATGAGTCGGCTTGACGATGGTAGTACCACGCTCTCACAGAATACCAGCGTAGAACAGTAGCTTAATGCTGTTGTGTTTCGTATGATGAGTGTAGAGAACCGGAAATCCGTTTTACTGGAATCGAGGCGTTCCATCTTAGTCCTTAGGGATGCCAACGCATTTGCATTTTGATTCTTAATTGAGGATGCTATAAAATCCGGTGCTATAAAAAAATAATGTATTCAGCCATTCGGAAAATTTAGCCCGGACAAAAAGACAGACAAAAATCTTCAAAATGCTTACTTATGTATTAAATTGCATAATGATTTCTTATATTTACGCGAACACTACACATGATTAAAACTACTTTTACGGATTTTATCGCGTTTGTTTCTACTTTTTATTTATAATTCCCGACGTTTCGGGCGCTTTCCAGCACCCATGGTCACGGGGGACTGAGATGACTGATGTCCCGATGTCATTGTTAAACCCGGATTACCTTCAGCTTTTTTAATTATTGTTTATGGTCCGATCTATGCAAAATGAACTGACTATGTCCTGAGGTCTTGCAGTGGTATGCTTGGGTTTAGTTTTAATTTTATTGATTATAGGATCCCAAGCAGGTGGTAGTACCCAGCCTCCTTCTCTATTGAAATTAGGATGTTTTTTTAATTTCAATAGCCTCACGTATCCTTGGTAGGAATCGGTGTTCTTTCGCGAGGATTTGTGGTCTATCAAATCTGATGTAATGGTTGGGGCCGTCTAGGATATGATCACAAACTGCAGACTTCCGGAACGTTGATGCTTCACATCAGCTATATGTTCTTTTACGCGGGTCCTAATTGATCGTTTGGTTTGTCCTATATAAGAGAGACCACATTCACAATCAAGCTTGTACACTCCTGCATCTTGTAGAGGAATATGACACTTGACGGATGGTAGGAACTGACTAATCTTCTTCGGCGGCTTGTAGAATGTTCTTCGGCATAAACATCCTGAGTAATATAAATAGATATACACTTCATATGTACCTATAGGTGTTAAAATAAAATAGCTAAAAAAACTGTAAGAACTTTATTGTCGATGGTAAGTGGCTACTGCAATCCATGGAAACCTGTAACCAGCTTCAATCAAAGAAGGCTACAGATGTGTGGTCACCTCTAAGGAGTAAAATGGAGTACATCACAGTCTTTAATTATACTGACTCTATACCCTTCAGACCTGAACAGCGAACATGGCTGTGCACGAGACCTAGCTTCTAGAAATGTGGTAGTTGTGTAGGTAACAAATTTAAAGTGACATTAAATGAATGATGCGCGATTTTTTTACTGTCTAAAAAAAAAAGGTTTAACAGGTAAACGGAATAGAAGCCTATGGCACTGATATTTTACACTTTATTTTTTTTTTACATTAACATGATGTTATGAAATTGATCTATCAATAAATATTACTAATTTGAAATAAACTTTTGGTACTAAAAAATAACAACGATAACTTTTGAACTAAATAAATGAATCAATTAAAAACTATCGAAAATAAAATAATACTTACTCAATTAGTATTATTTATTGGTAGATCAATAAATAACATTTATAGCAATAAGAATAACAATAAGATCAATTTCATAACACGTTAATGTAAAAAAAAAATAGTAAAATATCAGTGCTATAGGTTATTCCGGCTTCTATTCCATTCACCTTACATACTATTTTTTTTTCCAGACGGTAAAAAAATCATTCTTATTTAAATGTTTTTTTTGTTTATTTTAACTTTTTTATTACAATAATTTATATTACAAAATTATAATAATGAACTTAACTAAAATAATAATTAAAATTATAATATTTACTATTAAAACTAATTTACACAATATAAAAAAGAAACTATAATATAGAAAAACTAACACTAAAATTTAAATAGTCAAAAAGACCTGCTCCCCGTGGTATAGTGCCAAGAACGCTGGCTGCGTTTCCTCGCTGAATAGCTATACTTAGCCTTTGAGCGAGAATAGAACCAGCCCTCTTATCACCAACGACATCGATTTAAATTGTTAACTTATATACATTTTTGTAATTGACTATTCATGATCACTTGTAAGTGAACCTATATGAATAAAAAATAAATTAAAGAGCTGAGTAAAGTAAGAATAGATCAATATCTTTAGTACCGGAAAATATATTTACTTTCTTATTTAAAGAGAAAATTAATTATGAAACTAATGCGTAGGCTGCTGCACATATGAGGAAGTTCATAATCAGTGTCCTGTGTATGTATTCAAGAACCGACTGTAAAGAAAGGTTCTTGAGTTGTTTCGCGCTATATGAAATGACAACATGAAGAGAGTCGACGGATGCAGATGGCAGTACCGTTATTTATAATATTATGTTGAGGGTGTACTGATGATGAGGGTCACAGTAACGGTGATGGAACTGCTACTACTGGTCGACGACACTGCTTTAATTCACCTTATAAAGGTGGTGTAACAGAATCATCTACCCCGTACCATCCCGTGGGTATCGTAAGAGGACGCAGAGGGAATGATGAGCATCTTATTGATAACTATTGAAATAATTAAAAACAGCGGTTGTGATCTCCCCTATGAGGTAATCCGTGCAAGAGGCCTACGTGCAGCAGTGATATTTCGATACCCGCTAATGAATAAAAAAACTGCCATAATACATTTTACTACGTGTGTCATTGAAGCATAATGTACTATTATACCACAATGACGTGTGTGAGGTAACTTTGTATTCTTTTTATACTTTGCTAACGACAATACTTTTTTTTTAAATAAGTCCTCTATGATTTGACAATGTATTGGAGCCGTAAGAATCAGTTTTTCAAGTCAAGTTTTTACTCCATTCAGGTTACCTTAAAAGTTGTTTTTATTTGCCCTAGGTCAGCCACCAAATCCAATTTAAAATTTGTAATTATTTGCTTACGCATTCAAAGCCTCGGAATAATTTTATAGTAAAAATAATAATCCCGGAATAAATTGTCAATTTTGTAGTGAAAAGGAAGTATTAATGGAACAAATTATAAAATTATTTGTTCAGTTTAAGCGAGTCGTGAACAAAATTAATTATGACAATACTAATGGTAGAAATTACAATCTAATTTGAATATGAAAACGTTCGCTGATGCGTACATAATTTCTTATTACACTCATTTTGTATAAAGACATCAAAACCGCGGCGTTCGGCAGAAATTTTAATTTAGAAGGGCATTAGTATCGTTTATTTAAATTTAACACGCAGTTGACTTCAAATGACAAAGTATGGCCGGTCGAAAAATTACGAAACTACCCTCCGTTTGTCTTGTCTCGATACAAAGGCGACAAGGATAAATTTTACACACTATTTAACAACGACACGGCCACGTGATTGTATTTAGGCGAATTTACATAATCAAAATTATTAAAATAAAATTTAAGTATTATACCAATAATTCTGTTAGTAGCGTGACGCGCAAAATTTATGACCTTGCTGTGTTAGTAAAATTAATTGTATGCAAAATAGCTGATATATTGTTCAATTCATACATTATCGTTGATAACAAAAATGAGAGATGTTTTCATTTGTAATTTTAAACATACTGCAGAAAAATATTTTATTTTATCATTATCAGCTAAAAATAGTTCATTCCTGAACAATGACTTCTACAAACTCAAAAATAAGGAGCATCCTTTATAAGCATTCGCTTGGCACCCAGAGAATATTGATGTCCTCCAGATCGAATTTTGGTCACAGTGGCCATACTCAACGGGGGCTAACCATCTGAGCAGGACAGGATTATAATGCCCAAATACAAAAACAAATACATGGTGCAGTCTTTATTGCCTTACTCTCATTGTCCGATGGGACGGTTATCCGACACTTCTGGAGCGAGATCAAGCGCAGAATCAACAGCTTTACGTGCTTTCCGAGGCACGGGGACGAAACATAAACTGCTTCGTGACTATGGGCCGCTACTGAGAACTTCTTGACAGAAAGTCCCAAAACTGATATGTCGATTCGTACCCAAAACATTGCCCATCAACAACCCCATTTACGACAACTAAACCTACAAGGCAGTTAACAGATCATGGACGCTCTGGGAGGGGACCCCTAACGTCTAGAGATATAGCCCCCGAGGAAGACGATGTCTCGGAAGTGGTCACGAGACATCGTAAAAGCACTACGAGGGTGCTTGGGGTAGAAAGGATTGCCCCCGGGATGTGGTTTAATAATAAAGCAAAGCGAGATTGGAGCTGCGTTCCGAACGGAGATCCAGGGACCCCTCGTATACTCTGATGGTGAAAATGGTGGGTTTAAGCCTGTAGGAGTCCAACATAACCTTTTCGTTGTTCCCACAGCGGAAGGAATCCGTGAGGATTTCCTCGCAATAAGAAAAGGATTGGCAATTCTAGCATGATAGCCTATCAAAGGTTTAATGCTGAGCATAGGCCTCCCCCCTATATAATACCTCAAATGGGGGGATATATGCCGTAGTTGCCGCACTTATATTATTATATACAGCTGTTATTAGGAAGATGCTGCTACCAATCTTCTGGTGCAGTTTCACCGTTAACAACACCCACGGAATAATACGAGGTGGTGGATATTCTTGCACCGCTAATACACGATTACATATTTGACGTTAGTTATTTTTGACATGGTTATTTAATTGGTATTTACAGAAGAAACAGGTAGTAATTGTTAATTATTATTACATGAAATTTATGACAATTATTATGATAAATTTATGACTGTTTTTCGACCGAGAATCGAAAAATAATTCCTAGTTTTTAACGTTATTTCAATTTAATTTTACGCCGCCTAGGTAACTGAAGGTAAAGTTTTGTAACAGTTTTTTAAGCATATTGCGCGTACGGGAGAGTGTGAGCTTTGGCATAGTTAAAGTTCCTATGGAGGAGTGCAGAGAGGTAAAATTCATATCATCATCATCATAATCATTACAGCTTTTCACAAGTCCACTGATGAACATAGGCCACCCCCAAGTAATGCCACAAAGCGCGGTCCTGAGCCACCTGCATCCATCGACTTCCTGCATGTCTTACCAGGTCGTCACTCCATCTAGTGGGGGGTCGCCCTACACTACGCCTACCGGTACGAGGCTGCCACTCGAGAACCTTTCTTCCCCATCGGTTATCAGTTCTTCGAGCTATATGGCCGGCCCATTGCCACTTCAGCTTACTAATCCGTTGGGCTATGTCGGTCACTCTGGTTTTACTGCGGATATCCTCATTTCTGAGTCTATCACGCAGAGAAACTCCGAGCATAGCCCTCTCCATAGCTCGCTGAGCGACCTTGAGCGTCCTCATACGGCCAGCAGTGAAGGACCACGTCTCAGATCCGTAAGTCATCACTGGCAACACGCACTGGTTGTACAATCTAGTTTTTAGAGATTGAGGTATACCTGACGAGAAGATATGTCGTAATTTCCCGAACGCTGCCCAGCCGAGTTGAATCCGTCGATTGACCTCTCGGTCGAAGTTGGACCTACCTAGTCGGACTATTTGTCCCAGGTAAACGTACTCGTCAACAACTTCGAGCATAGTGCTCCCAACAACTACCGGCATAGGTGTGACATGGATATTAAACATGATCTTTGTTTCGTCCATGTTCATCTTAAGACCTATCCGTTGGGAGACACCATTGAGGTCATTGAGCATAGTGCTAAGGTCCTCCAGCGATTCTGCTATAAGGACTATATCGTCGGCAAATCGAAGGTGAGTGATGTTCTCGCCATTGATGTTAATACCGTATCCTTTCCAGTCCAGTAGCTTGAAAACGTCTTCCAACGCAGCGATGAAAAGTTTCGGGGATATCACATCACCCTGTCTTACACCTCTCTGCAGTTTGATAGGTTTTGAACTCTGGTTTTGTACTCGGATAGCCATCGTAGCCCTGTACTACTGTACAAACATTTCAGCACTTCGATATACCGACAGTCAACTTGGCACCGCTGAAGGGACTGTAGCACCGCCCAAATTTCGACGGAATCAAAGGCTTTCTCATAGTCCACATATGCCAGGCAAAGTGGCAGATTGTACTTCTCGGTCTTCTGTACAATCTGCCGCAGGGTATGTATCTGGTCTATGGTACAGAAGCCTTTTCGAAATCCGGCTTGTTCGGGAGGCTGGAAGTCGTTGATTCCGCGTGCGAGACGATTCGTAATGACTCTCAAAAACAACAGGCTCAGAAGGGAAATCGATCTGTAGTTCTTCAAGAGAACGTTGTCGCCTTTCTTAAAGAACAAGACCACCGCGCTTCTGCTTCACGCCTCCGGAGTGCCACCATGGAGGACGGAATTGAAGAGCTTCTGAAGGACTTCAAGTACCGGTGTTCCACCCGCTTTCAAAGCTCCGCCGTAATTCCATCCTCGCCCGGGGCCTTGCCGTTTTTAAGGTGCTGGAGAGCCATTCTAATCTCGCTCAGACTGACGTCCGGGATATCATCGGAATAGTGTCGGATAAGACTTGGTCTTGGATCGTTACTCACACATGCGTGTGGCTCCAACGATGATAATTCATATGTATGAAAGTTATAAGTTACAAATATATTATATAAAATAAATAAATGTTCATATAATTATTAAAAGTATGTCAACGAAATCCGTTTATTTTATATTTTGTATATTAGATATCTATGTTTTTTTTATAAAATTGTTTTTTGTTTTTATAGAACAGGATGACAAACGAGCACACAGTCCACGTGATGGTAAGTGGTTACTGTGGCCCATAGACATCTACATTTATCTTCGATACGAATCAACATGCAGATGCGTTGTCACCCCTGAGGAATGAGATGGAATGCCTCGTTTCCAGTAAAAAGGGTCTCCTGTTCTCTACACTAACCATACGAAACACAGCAGCAACATTGAGCTGCTATTTTTCGTTGGTATTCTGTGAGAGCGTGGTCCTTCGCGAGTTTGGGTGTTCGAAAAGGAGTTAAAGCCAACAAAAGTTGTTCGTTCACGGAGTGTTGCAAATAAAATGGTGGCCACGTTTGTCTCCAAAACCGGCCATGTTATGACTAAATCTCTTGAGGGACAAAGAACGGTTAATGCAGAATGGTATGCTATCATTTGTTTGCCACAGGTCGTTTCTGAACTCCGTAAAGAGAACTGCAACCGTCGCATCATTCTCCATCACGACAATGCAAGCTCTCACACCGCACACAGAACAAAAGAGTTTTTAGAGCAAGAAAACATAGAATTATTAGACCATCCGCCATACAGCCTCGACCTAAGCCCTAATGATTTCTATACTTTCCCTTAAATAAGGAATAAATTGCGTGGACTGAGATTTACATCACCTGAAGAAGCTGTGGACGCCTACAAAACGGCCATTTTGGAGACCCCAACTTCCGAATGGAATGGTTGCTTCAATGATTGGTTCCATCGTATGGAAAAATGTGTCAAATTTCCCGGAGAATACTTCGAAAAGCAATAAATACATTTTTAAATAGTAATGTTATGTCACTTCCTTGATTCCCGAAATTTTCAGTGCCGCCCTCGTATAATATAGTTGCAGCGTGATACTACCACGTAAAAATGTTGAGTTGAAAGTGAAATAAAGCTTGTTTAATATACAAACCTAAAAATTTAATGAATAACGGTTGAATTTCGACTACTAGGCGACCTCTTATTATAATTTAAACGTGAAGATTGTTAAGAATAAACATCAATCATAATTGTATACTTGTCAACTAAACCGCAATTACGGTAACCCCGAAATTCCCGCGCTAAGTAAAAAAGGAGTTTCCCGTGACAAAAAGCGTCACAGGACACCGCCTCTACGTCATTCTACACAATTAACCGATCAATCATTTCCAGTCGCATCAACTTCGCATTGTTTTCGCGTTATAATAACAATCTTTGTTCTGAATTTATGTTGATATTTGCGTGGTTAGGTATATATTTGTTTAATTTTTATACTACATAAAATATGTTGCTTCATCATCATTATCATTTTGTTATTAATTATTATTCATTAAAATTATTTGTGTGCGGCTAAGGTTACTATTTGACCGGACAAATCCGGTCTTGACCGTATTTTAGGAGTTAAGGCCGGCCCCCGCTCCTACGTCTTAGGCCTACAGGTCAGTGCAAGTAAGCAAGTGATTAAGACTGAAGAATTTTACACTAAAATTTTTAAAGCAACCAACTTTGCTGTTGTTAGTGGCCAAAAATACCAATCAAATAAATGTAAGTTTGATTAAGAAATAAATTCAATGAGTCTTATTGCCGATATGATGGGTAAAGACTGGACATTTTCCGAAACTCAGGATTTTATGCAACCTGCAACCGCCTCTAATTCCAGGTCCTGGTCCGCGCTATTTGCGTGGCGGGTAGTCGTCTCTCAATATTCTGCGTTCACTAATTCTATTATTTTACAAATTTCTTTTCCAAATTTTGTATGCCGATAATTTCTAAACTTTTATTTATTTATTTATTTATTTATGCTTTATTTGCACACCGAGTACAAAAAGGCGGACTTAATGCAACAAGGCATTCTCTGCCAGTCTACCTCCAGGCTAAGCAGAGAAGATATTGTGGGTGCAAAGTGCTACTGAGTTAAAACATTTAAGTAGACATACACATTAAATATTGCATTACATGTTATACACATACATACACATACACACACATATACATACACATACATATATATACACACATATACATATACATACACATACACATACGTACATACATATATACATATACATATATAAGTACATACATAATTAAATATAGCTGTTTCTGATTCAAACACCTATGAAATATTTGAAATAAAAACGGGATAAGGGAACAGTTAGAATTTAAAAATATAGAAAAAAAAAATGTTAATCGACAAACTACTCCTGCAACGCCAGAAAATGATTCCATAGCAAGCGTTTGAACGATGCCTCGCTCGTGGCTGCACGTACACTGCTCGGTAGCTCGTTCCACAATCTTACCGCGTGAGACGTAAAAGATTTATACAAGAAGCTAGTGTGACAGAGGGGGACGTGGAGATTAGACTTTTCCGTAGAACGGAGACAACGATTATGAGAATCACCCTGATACTGAAATTTACATTTCAGATATTCAGGGACAAACGGATCGTGTAAAACTGAAAATAATGTGCACAGTATTCTGAAATAACTGCGATAGCGGAGGGGTAGCCATTTAAGCTGAGAACGATAAGAGGAGATGTGGTCGTATTTACGTAAACCGAAAATGAAGCGTATACAATTATTAAGAAGTCGATCCAGTTTGTTTAGAAGTTCTTGAGAGGCATCAGCATAGCAAACATCTGCATAATCTAAAATAGGCAACACTAGAGTCTGTATTAGCATTACCTTAGTCCCTATCGGTAAAAAATTCTTGAGACGATACAGATAACGCAGAGTGTGAGTGACCTTTTTGCTCACTTCATATATATGCGGTCGCCAAGTGAGGGTGTTGTCAATAACTAAGCCAAGATCTTTAACAGTTATTGAGAAAGGAATAGCAACATTATTAAAAATTATAGGAGGTAGCACCTTCATATCAATTTTAGGCAATCTACGAGAACTACCAACCACAATAGCCTGACATTTTGATGGATTAACCCTAATACCAAATCTGTCTGACCAATGATAAATACTGTTGAGGTCACAGTTAAGCTTCCTAATCACATCATCGATACCTGCCGCCTCAGTTTGAGCATAAATTTGTAAGTCATCAGCATACAGATGGTACGAACAGCGAATGTGGGATGTAATGAAATTTATAAAGACTGAGAACAGGAGAGGAGAGAGAATTCCGCCTTGAGGAACGCCAGCAGACAACGAACACCTATCAGAGATGATCTGACCCACTCGAATAGCCTGCTGACGACCCCGAAGATACGACGAGAACCAGTCCCATGCTGACGAAGAGAATCCCAGGTGACAAAGTACAGCTAGGAGAATATCATGATCAACAGCGTTAAAAGCGTTAGAGAAATCTATTAGGACTAACACAGTCAATTTTGAGTTCTCCATTCCAGTACGAAAATCTTCTGTAACTTTCAAAAGAGCTGTGGTTGTACTGTGCCCAGGCCTAAAACCAGATTGAAATGTGCTAAGAAAATTATTTTTGAAAATGTAACAAGAAATTTGTTTGTGGACAATAGCTTCAAGAACTTTAGATAAAAAAGGGAGAATAGATATTGGGCGAAAGTGAGAGAAAGAACTGGGGTTATTTATTTTGGGCAGCGGAATAACAAATGCTTTTTTCCAAAGTGTGGGAAAATCCCCAGTCAATAATGTATGATTAATGATGTGAGTAATAACATGAGTTACATTGTCTAGAATTAAGGTGATAATGAGTCTATTCACATCATCGAAGCCAACTGCCATAGACTTAATACAATAGATGATCTTTTTATATCCTCATCAGCAACGGGAGAAAAATTAAATGTGCAGTTACGAGATTGTGGCATGGAATTCAAATAAGAAATAGTACTTGATTTAACAGAAGCCTCCATTTGGGTAGATAAAGAAAAATGTAAGTTTAGGTCACTTATAGAAATGATTGCAGGGTCCACGTTACACGTAGGTTTACCGACCCAGATCGTCCGGAGAAATTTCCATGTATCAGCCATAGAAGAGTTCATGATATTATGGTGAATATAGCGGCGTTTAGCGGCTCGTACCATCTGATTACATCGATTTCTCGCAGCTTGGAATTTTGCTCAATTGAGTTCACAACGGTTCTGCTTAAATTTCCTAAACATCTGATCGCGCTTAGACATGGCCTTACGGATATTTTCAGTAATCCATGGCGCAGGCGCGCGCTTTAACCTAACCTCACGAATAGGTGCGTGTTTGTCAAACAGCTTATGAATATTAGAGTTAAATGTCGTAACCTTGTCATCAATACTCTCTGCATTAAATGTATCGCTCCAGTCTAAAAGCGAAGCATCATGTTGGAGCGATTCTACATTTACTCTAGCAAAATTACGCAGACGCACTATTACTGGCTTTACTTTGGGAGGTTTGATTTTATAGGAAATGAACAGTAAATCATGTCTCGAGAAACCAGGAGCAGGGAACTGTCCGTGGCACGCAACACGTTCTTCAGAGGAGACTAATATCAAATCTAATAAAGTATCCTCAGTAGTAAGATTATGATGGGTGGTTTCAAGTGGTAGTATTGAAAAATTTGCCGATTCAATAATTGAACGCAGTCCACGCGATCTAGGGGTATCACTTAGAAGATTTGTGTTAAAGTCACCCATTAAAATATGAGGTTGATAATCAGAGCAAACTGAAAGAAGTGCCTCTTCAAATTCACATAAATAATTGGAATTAGGTGGACAATAAATTGTACCAAGCATAACCTTATTTCCACCAATAACAATTTCTAAAAAAATATATTCAAGTGATCCAGTACATTGTGAAGGTGAGGCTGATAAAATTTTGTAAGGAATACCACTTCGCAGGTATACTGCTACACCACCTCCTCTTTTATCAATGCGATCGTTACGAAGTAAAATAAAGCCTGGTAATCCGTAAGAAATAGAAGGCAAAGTTGGGTTTAACCAGGTTTCCGAGATAAGTACCGCGTGGATACTTTGAATATTAAAAGTTTCTAAAAGGTCATTGTAATGTTGCGGA
Source organism: Parnassius smintheus behrii (assembly GCA_036936625.1). NCBI lineage: Eukaryota > Metazoa > Arthropoda > Insecta > Lepidoptera > Papilionidae > Parnassius > Parnassius smintheus. The sequence goes on along the minus strand of JAUPFT010000026.1, from coordinate 21,265,685 downwards.
ATACTCTGGGCATTAATGTGACAAACGTTGAAATTTTTATTATAATTATCGAATTTTTGGGTCAGGAGAGAACGATGTGTAGGTAGTTCAAATTCAGAGTCAGAAAATGAATAAAAGGAAAAGGAATCAGAATTAGCAGAGGTGAATGAATCGTTATCGGAAACTGCCATGTCACTAAAAATCGGTATATAATATTATATGAAAATAAATTAACATATAAATAACTTATAGAAATAAATATATAACTTATTTAAGTAAATAAAAATAAATATCTTTAATATATTATGTTTAATATACGCTGTATTGTAATTTAGATAATGATTTAGATTGCTACCACACCTGCTGGTAGACTGTTTACAAAACGAGATTAATAATAAAAAAGAATTAAAAAAAATGAGATCAAATCGAAAATAAAAAAGAATTAAAAAAAAATCAAATCACTTTGGTCATAAAACTATCAGAAAAAGTTAAATATAAAATGCAATAAAAGTTGTTCTTATGCACCTATGTTATAAAACAAAAATATAAAATAATGAAACACTACCAGTAAAAAATATTCCATAATGCTTAACGTAACCTTAGATATACACACTAAAGGTTGATAATTACTTAAACTAAAAGTTGTTTACCAACTCTGAGCGGCCAGCGAATGAGAACAATGCAATGATTCACAGTACAGAAAAAGTGGCCTGCGCTATTTATGTTGAACAACCAGTAACCATATGCCCTTCTAAGTATAATGATCAAACAAATTATCGAAACTAATATATGGTATTAGTGTTTCTTTACCATACGCCTAGTTCGCGGTACTTCGCTGCGCGTGTTTCCAGGCTCCCTCGAAACCCTGGTTTCTTCCATCACCGGTTGAGGTTCCTGATCACATCTTGCCTTGCTATGTTCACGTACCAGCCGGTTGAGATCCTCATTGCATTGAATACACTGGCGGGAACCATCGGGCAACCTGACGCTGATGAAGCCATTTGAAGACCAAACCTTTTTTATCCCAAATTGTTTTCGAGCTTGCATGAATAAATTCTGCCGATATTTTGTGAGAAACTCGGATAACGTAAACGATGATCCCTTCAGCATAGTCTTCTTGTGCCAGGCAGCAGAACGCATCGAGAAATCAGCAAAGCGAAAAAGTATCGGTCGGTTGTGACCCGTCTTTGCCCTACCGAGTCTATGAGCCATCCGGATAGACGATGATGAGAGATTCGTCATGCTCAGGTGTTTCTGAAGCATGCTTACAACAACATTAGGCACATCTTCATCAGCTTTTTCTGGAACACCGCTTAACAAAAGATATTTTCTGCGGTGTCTTGTCTCAATGGAGTCAACTGACCGGCTAATCTCTGCTATTTGTTGGCGAAGCAGGTTGAACATATCTTGAACAAAGTCCCGAAAAGAAGTAAAATCCTGACCAACCTTCTCAACGGCAACAGCCTTGGAAGAACTGGAACCGAGCTGCTTCTCAAACTCTTCCATCTTACGAGTAATTAACGCTTCCAGGGACCTCTGAGTTTCGGCAATATCAGCAATTGTGGCTATAGTGATGAACAAAATTCACAAAGTGATTATAGAAACAAAATGTGCTCCGGCAGTGTGGTGCAATTGAAAAAAATCTATTGCATTACCAACTTTCCTTTAAAGTAATTTACGTATTTTATACGTGATAGCGTCCCTAAATTAAATGTAAGTAAATAGTTTATTAAGTGATTAGTAATTAAAGTAAGACGAACACGTATGCACTTATTTATCACCCACCTGCAATTCTTCTTCTCTTTTTTACTTCCACACATCACTCCAGAATCTATCTAAAGCGAATTTATCGATATCCAACGAAACCAGAATGAATTTAGCTGCAAAATATGGTTGCAGCACTTCTTTCGGACTTAAGAACTTTAACCCTTCGATCCCCATAAAAATCTGATGCAGTCGCATGCGCCCGGCAAATCCCAAGCGGTCGCATGCAACCGCACCCACCCGCAGCACTTAAAACCATTAAAAGTTATATTTAGAGACTACTTTTCGATGAAGAAGTTTGGCATTATAAAATTTATACAAAATGCTCTATATAATAGTCAGGTTTTACTTCATTACAAAAAGACTATTGTATTTTGAAAACAAAACATACCAAGCGAATGTCGGCAGCGTGAAAATCACAATTATTTCAATATATATTACTTGAAATTATTTACGTAAAAAGATAAATTATATTCACAGAAAAACTTTCATTACAAATTTATAATAAAATACTATACTAAAACATTAACAAAACACTAGAAAAATCCAAAAATCAACTCAGTAACATCCACGCGAAAATGGCGTACGAAATTAACGTTGATTATAAATAATTATCCATATGATAACTTGACTTTTTATTGCACTAGAGGATAGATAATTTCATATTGATTCTATAATGTCAAACTTCTTCATAGAAAATGGTTTAAAGTGATGTGGGTGTGCGCGGTCGAATTCGACCGCTTAAATTTTGACGGAATAGCGCCACGGTCGGATTCGACCACTTGGGGGCTGTGGGGTTAACTTAATCAATTATTATTATTACTAATATTTGATTAAGTTAAATTTGATTTGTTGATCACTAGTAATACATTAAAAGGTGTTAATCGCAAATATCAAAGTATTACCAATTTCGAGGCCAATCATCAAATCATAATTGTACAGTCCGTATGGATAAAGAATGGGATAAGAAATGGCGACTCATCGAGCCCGTACCGTCGACATGCACAGTACAAACAGCGAAAACCCGCTAATAACGGTTTATAGTTATAACGTTATAATGTTTGGTTAGTTGGATTTTTTTTCATTAAATGGAAAATATTTGCAAATAATTATACGCGCAGGTAAATATATTAATTTTAAAATAACATTTACAGCTGACGAACCGCTCTGGCTTTGCCTGGGTGGGATCTATGAATGTGGCATTATTATGACTTAAGATAATCATTAAAGACCATTTCTTTTACCTTATCTATATTTCTATTTTAATAGTCTCTAAAATTTTCGGATAAAATTTATACGACATCATTCCTGTTATTAATGTCTGTTTTTGAAGTTTCATTACAATTAGTTCAGCCATTACGAAGATTAACTAGAACAGATAGACAAACGAAAATTTCAAAAATGGGTAGAGCATGTTAATGTTTTAAACAAAAATATTAACCAACAAAATCAACCATAATTATTTTAAAGAAAACTCACAAAAACTTTTTTTTAGTTTATGGCATTTTGTTATCATTGATTCAATTGACATGTTGGGCTGAAGATAAACAACGTACGAAAAATGATTATCGAAAAATATCTTTTTGCTGTCTGTACCCGCGGGGTACCCGGGGGAAATAGTGGCGACGCCATTTTCCATGCCATTCTTTAACCGCACGGGTAGTACCTATAACATTTTAGTAAATGTCAAAATAAATAAAAGTGTGCCGGACGGGCGAAACTCTCCGGAGTAAATGTTGTCGAAGATACTTCGCGAGTCGCTCACGTCCTACACCGATAGGTTCCGGTGGGTACTTTCACTGCCGTCTTTGTGGGTGCCGCTGAAATATTGTGGACTGAGGATCAAATCAAAATGCACGATTAATAAATACAAATAGCAAGGTAGTGGCCAGCGGTTCGACTGATTGATTAGTCGCGAAAATTTTATAACTATTGATCACGGTTGTTAAACTATGGTTGTTCACTATAGGTTGGTCACTGTATATTTCAAAAGATTTCTTTAAATTGTACGGTGGTATCAAAGATCTATTGGTAGTAGCTGGTTTTCTAACACTACTGACTAGCAGCTATTTTCAACTAAACTAGCTGATTTTATCACTTGTGTAACTGCGGATATCAGTTACCACTTTCACTATAATATGTAACTGCGAATATCAGTTACGACCTTTTTCGGCTAGCTAACACTTTCGCTATGTGTAACTGCGAATATCAGTTACGACCTTTTTCGGCTAGCTAACACTATCACTATATGTAACTGCGAATATCAGTTACGACCTTTTTAGGCTAGCTAACACTTTCACTATTCACTATATACTGCTACTAGTCACTTCAGCTACCACCGGATACCACTCACTTCACTTCACTTGTCACTGGTAGTTCTTCACACTACTACTGGTACTGGGTCCCGAGCCCCTAAGGTAGACTTTGGCGATACTTTACAGTGAGCCGCTTGCCATTTTCCGTTTGCCTCTTTATTGCATAAACTTTTCACTATACAAATGGCATAAATTGCAATATTTTCTATACAAAACTAATTGCTACACTAACATGTTATACATCATTAAATCGGTAGTCTGGTACTTTATTAGTATATCATAAAGGTTACTCAAAACATTAACATTGTAAAAAGTTATTAAACGAAATGTCCCAAATTTTCATAATATTTGGGTACATCATTCTTTGATTTTTATATATCTACCAAATGCGTTTAATTATACAAAAATATCCCTACACTTCTTTAATCTATAAGCCATATGCTAATTCAATGTCATATTTATAACTCTTTTAGAACATAAAATTATTTTCCTTATTTTTAGTATGAACTATTACGCAGTTAATTAAAAACTTTTAGAGAGTTCCACGATAAGACGCGCTGTGATTGGTCGATTTTTTGGTATATAATAAAAGTTGTTTATATTACTTGTTATCAAAACGACATTCTATACAAATATACTAAGAGTTATAAACATGCTAAACAACTATATTAATGTACGTTTTCATCCAGTTTTGTCGGTAATTTCATTATTAATACAAAAACAATATTCTTCATCACTTCGTTTCTTAGCGTTGTTAGGCCGTCGCGAACATCTCTCCCGCCGTGCAGCGTTGCGACGATTTTCTCACAGCGGCGCTGCATCCATTTCGGTGAGCGACGTTGCTTCTACTTCGGCAGCGGCACGAGTTTCCTGGTTGGCCTCTTGATTAGGCCGTTTGCTGTGCGTACCTCCACAGTGCGAATCTTTCCGTCCTCACCGGGGTAAACAGCTTCCACCCTCCCTCGTGGCCAGGTGTTACGAGGTAACTGGCCGTCAGCTATGAGGACTGGATCGCCCACCTGGAGATTGGGACCTCGCCCATGGGCCTCCCGCCGGTTTTGAAGTTCCGGTAAATACTCTCGGACCCAACGCTGCCAGAACATGTCAGCGAGTATCCGGGAGCGTCGCCAGTGTCTTTTGCTATTCATATCCTTTTCATCAGATACTCCAGGTGTCGGCAGTCTCGCAGATCCTCCTAAAAGGAAGTGATTTGGAGTGATGGATTCGTCGTCGTCGCTGTCTACAGAGATGTGAGTCAATGGTCTGCTATTTACTGTGCACTCCACCTCGCAGAGCAGCGTGGCTAATACTTCCTCATGCGGATGTCTCTCATGAAGGACGGTGTATAGTGCCGTCTTCACGCACCGTATGAGACGTTCCCTCTTGGTTGGTGTTTTATGCAGCAAATTGATTGGAAGTCGAGCGAGCTTTAGGTTGAAGCTCACCTGATCATTACCCGGTTTCCAGATTAATCCGAGTATCTTTTCCTCGGTTCCTTTGTTTTCCAGATCGACTGACTCAGATGCTTCATGGTCAGGTTCTAATTCTTTTACAACTTCTGGTGCGTTGGAAACCCATTTTCTTAAGTTGAAGTGCGCGTTTTTGTGTATGTCGCGTACTTCCTTCGATATTCGCATTGCCTCTTCCAGAGACTGGAAACTGTCGCGATAGTCATCCATATAGTGGTTTTGAATGATAGCTTCTACGGCTTCTGGATACTTGTCTTTGTATTTTTTAGCGTTCCAGTTCTTCGCGAATATGGCTGTGCAGGGTGAACTGGCTGCACTGAAAATGATCGACGTCATTCTATATTCTTGTGGAGCTTCATTACGTCGATCCCCTCTCCAGAGATATCTTAAGGCATCTCTGTCTTCGGGTCTGACTTTAACCTGCATGAACATTTCGGCTATGTCCGCGGAGACAGCGATTTCATGGCGGCGAAAACGCATCATGACCCCTGGTAGTGATTGCAGTAGGTCTGGACCCGTGAGCAGGAAGTCGTTCAACGACACCCCCTTTGTTTTGGCTGCGGCATCGTGTACTATTCGAAACTTCTCTGGCTTCATTGGGTTATGGACGTCCAAATGGGGTAGGTACCATGTTCTTCCCGGTGTGCTAGTTTTCGGTGCTATCTCGGCGTATCCTTTTTGTACTAGGGAATTCATTTGTTCATTATACTTTCTGTTTAGATCTTCGTCTCGATCTAATTTTCTTTCAATGGAAACGAGCCGTTTTATTGCTGTTTCGTAATTACCAGGCATGTCGATATCCTTTTTCTTCCAGAGAAGCGCTGTTTCTATGTGCCCGTCTTGTAACTGACGGGTGCTGCTATTTAGTATATCTTCAGCTTTCTTCTCTGGGTCGGAGTCTGGTCTTCTCGGATTGATAATGAGAGATTCCAGCGCGAAATATTCGCGGAGTTGGTCATCTATAGCAATCTCGCTCTTGTGCAGCTCATTGGCCGCGTGGACGCGCTGATACGGGGCTTTAGTGTGTGCCACGTGTAGCACCTATCCTAATTCTGTGAGCGAGGCAATTGGCTGGTGCGGCGGACCTCTTCGAATTTGAGTGGCTATCAGAAGTCTCCAATTGTCCTGTCCTATTAGGATCCTTGGGTTGCCGGAGTCATATATTAGCTGCTCCTTTAGGTCTTTCAAGTGTTTGCACTTGGCTATGTCTACTGCACGCACAGTCTGTGGCCCCAAGTTGAGGCTTGCGACCGTGCGTGCTCTGAATGGCACCCTTTTGCTGTGGAGACTCTTCAGCGATACTTTGATTCTTCGGGATTCCGGTGAATCGAGGGTGGTGTTCCCGATAGCGGTGATCTTAAACGGGTCCAACCGCCCTGTAGCTCCAATTTGTTTGGCGATCTCTTCATCCATTAGTGAAACTGTTGACCCATCATCCAGTAGGGCGTGTGTGTTTACAGCTCCCGCCGGTCCAATTACTCGCACTGGAATTATTTTTAAATAGGCTTGATGCTTTGACACACCGAATGAGTTAGCAACAGTTTCTTGAGGTTCTTTTTGTTTGACCTCAGTCTTCTCCTTTGTATTACTATGGAGAAGTCGATTGTGTGTCGCGGTGCATCCTTCTATTCCACACTTGTTGGTTTTGCATTTGTGTGTCTGATTTCTGTAACGTAAACAGCGGAAACATAAATTATTTTGCTTTGCGAGTTCCCATCTTTTGTTGATATCTGCTTCTTTAAATTTTTTACATTCGGATCCGTAGTGACCCTCCTTTTCGCACAATCTGCATTTCGAAGACGGCTTAGTAGTGGCCGCGTGTGCTCTATGTACTGAACGATTGCTTTGTGCTTCGTTTATAATTTCTGGAGGCGCAAATGCACTGCAGAAGCGAGCTTGCTCGGTAATAAAATCGCTGAAGCAGCCGAGGTCTGCTGTCTGGTCCGAGATTCTATACCACTGGGCACGTATAGAGTTTGGCAGTTTGTCGGTGAGGTGTCGTAGCAGCTCTGCGTTGACGAGGTAATGATCTCGCTTTAGGGCTCGAAGAGTGACGACGCTTCCCCTCACTTTACTCGCGAATGTGCAGATGTCTCTGGGCGCTTCTGTACAGCGTGCTAATCCTCGTAACTTCTCGGTTTCTGCTTGCGCAATTGAATCTGGACGCCCAAATTGTAGCTCCAGTTCTCGCATAATCTCATCTGGCTTAGCATGCCCAATAAGTTCTGAACTGACTGTTTCCAAGGCTCTTCCTTGTAGACTTCGTCTTAGTCTAGCAGTGTTTTCAATGTCATTGAAGTAGCCTCGGGTTGTTTCGTAAATGGCACGGAATGAAAGCCACTCGGTATGTGCTCCGCTAAAGCTTGGCAGTGTCATTATAGCTTTCGACGCTGCGAAAGTACGCGACGATAGTGGCGCACTCTCTAACTTTGATTTGTCAGCGAGCGCGGCTATAGCGGACGTGAGCTCCGATATAAATGGACGGAGCCCCCTGTCTTCACTTATGACGGGTTCCTGGCTAGCTTTATTTGGCTTGGGATCCTTTTGTACATCTTCTGGATAGGAATCCTGGTTGGTGAGCTCTGATATAATCGGTAGGAGCCCCCTGTATTCATTAACGGTGGGTTCCTGGCTGAGCTTCTGTGGCATGGGATCCTTTTGTACGTCTTCTGGATAGGAATCCTGGTATGTGAGCTCTGATACAATCGGTAGGAGCCCCCTGTCTTCATTAACGGTGGGTTCCTGGCTGAGCTTCTGTGGCATGGGATTTTTGGAGTGACCATCTTCATCATGGTCGTCTGATTCGTCTTCTCCTTCAGCCATCTGTAAGGAGATCTGCGCAAGTTCTAGTTTGATCTTCAATACTTCTTCACGAGCCTTCAAAATTCTTCTATTGGGCCGAACAGTCTTCTCTGACTTCGTACTGCAATCGGTGTGGCCCCTCGGTGGCTCTTCGGTGTGGGTGTCTTCCCGGGATGTTGGCGATGATGCACGGCTAAAGTCATCGTTGCCTTCTAGTTGTTCCCTCTGCTTCGTTGTGCGGGCCGTAGTGGACGGCGCGGGCAGGGGTATCCCCCCTCGGGGGGGGGGCAGCATGGCGCCTCAGCGCCCTCTACCGTTGACGGTGAGCGTGGTAGCATCTGGTGGTGGATGGCGGCGTTACTGGCCGACGAACCTCCTTCCAGACCGACGGTCCACGCCTTGGCTTCCCTTCCTTGCGAACGGGTGATCGGCATCTTGAATCTGAAAAGTCAGCGGTTTTAATACGGTGGTGACTATTTACCTGGTTCCGAAATACAAACGGATATATCCGGCTCGAAGGACCAACGAATGTGCCGGACGGGCGAACTCTCCGGAGTAAATGTTGTCGAAGATACTTCGCGAGTCGCTCACGTCCTACACCTATAGGTTCCGGTGGGTACTTTCACTGCCGTCTTTGTGGGTGCCGCTGAAATATTGTGGACTGAGGATCAAATCAAAATGCACGATTAATAAATACAAATAGCAAGGTAGTGGCCAGCGGTTCGACTGATTGATAAGTCGCGAAAATTTTATAACTATTGATCACGGTTGTTAAACTACGGTTGTTCACTATAGGTTGGTCACTGTATATTTCAAAAGATTTCTTTAAATTGTACGGTGGTATCAAAGATCTATTGGTAGTAGCTGGTTTTCTAACACTACTGACTAGCAGCTATTTTCAACTAAACTAGCTGATTTTATCACTTGTGTAACTGCGGATATCAGTTACCACTTTCACTATAATATGTAACTGCGAATATCAGTTACGACCTTTTTCGGCTAGCTAACACTTTCGCTATGTGTAACTGTGAATATCAGTTACGACCTTTTTCGGCTAGCTAACACTATCACTATATGTAACTGCGAATATCAGTTACGACCTTTTTAGGCTAGCTAACACTTTCACTATGTGTAACTGCGAATGTCAGTTACGACCTTTTTCGGCTAGCTAACACTTTCACTATTCACTATATACTGCTACTAGTCAAATTCAAATTCAAATTCAAATTTATTTATTTATTGCTAGAATGTAGTACATAATGATATGATGTTATTAGTTATTAACGAGACCTTACATTCTACCATGATAATGGCGTGCAATCTTTTACAGTAAACAAAAAAATATTAATACAATTTAGTTAAGTAACTTATTGAAGAAAATGAATTAGGTATGTACCCATCCAAAAATATTTTAGCTTCAAGTTTTTAGATTACCATAAATATTACAGGTCAATTTTTTAATAAAATGTAGGTTAATGTTTATATAAATGTCAAATATCAAAAAATCAAAAAAATTGTTAAATAATTAATAAATGTTAATGTCAAAAAGATCAGTTTCTTTTTTTTTATTTCACCATTATTAAAATATGAGATGATTTTTATTTTCAGATGAATACATATACAGTACAACATGTTACTATATTGTCATAAACTCTGTCAAAATATTAGCAAAAAGTTAAATAAATTGCAATTTACTTATTATCAAAATATATTAAGTTTCGGCTTCAATTTTTTTTTATCAAGAGCTAATGACGTAATAGAAGAAAGATGTCGGATAATTATTAATTATTTTTAAATAGAATAAAATATAAATGCTCAGTGAAATTACAGCAGTTCATTCGTTAAATTTATAATCTAGAAATTCTTTGACGCTATAAAAAGTACTTTCTGCAAGAAAATCATTGAGGCTTTTTTTAAATCTTGGTAAAGAAAGTGCTTTAATATGCTGAGGAATTTTGTTATATATTTTGACACACATATATAGACAGCTTTTATTATACTTAGATAATCTAGGAAGTGTGTCGATTACAAGTTTTTCGGGGTATCTATGGCTTCGAGAAGATATACCTTTTGCTTTAGTAAACAGATGGTTGTGTTGTTTAACGAACAAACAAATTTCATATATGTAGAGCGAGGGCAATGTCAATAACTTAAGGTTTTTGAATAAAGGTTTACATGATTCAAATGGCGCTTTAAGAGTCATTGCTCGTAGACATTTTTTTTGAGTGATAAAGGCTTTATTTAATTGAGAACCATTTCCCCAGATAATTAACATGTAACGCAGAATTGAAACTACATACGCATGATAAACCGAGAGGGCTATATTTATGTTAGTGACTTTTCTAATATACCTTAAAGCATATACAAATTTATTTAGTCTATCGCACACTGACTTAATATGAGCCTCCCAATTAAGGTTTCTATCAATTACTAAGCCAAGAAATTTAGTTTGCGTCATTTCTTCAATTTTGGTTTCGTTGTAATATATGTCAAGCTTATTCGTTTTCAAATTATCAAATTTAATAAAATGAGTTTTGGTAAGATTAACTTTTAAATTATTTAGATTTAACCATTCTATTACTGATTTGATTGTGTCATTTATGTCAGATTCATGTTTTTTAAATGAATGTTTCCTTGGGTTAGTAACAATTGTTATTGAAATATCGTCTGCAAACATAGTACATTTAAATGTAGTTATATTTGGAATATCATTTATATATAAAATAAAAAGCAAGGGCCCAAGAATGCTTCCTTGTGGGACGCCAAAGTTGTTGTTCCTAAAATCCGAATAATAAGAAGTTAGTTCATTTTGGTTATTGAGGTTTTTTATTTCAACTTTTTGTTTTCTGCTTGACAAATAAAATTCGAGCCACTGCAAAGGAATTCCTCGAATGCCCATATTTTCCAGTTTTTTAAGAAGATTTTTATGGTCTACGAAATCGAAGGCCTTACTTAAATCAAAAAACAATACAGTGGTTAGATATGAATTATTTACACTTTCTAAGAAGGATTTAATTAATGTATACGTGGCCAAAGAAGTAGATTTATTTTTCTGAAAACCAAATTGTTGTGGACTGATGACATTAATCTTATTACAATATTCAGAAAGGCGCAAAAACATGCACTTTTCGAATATTTTTGAGAAAATTGATATTAATGCAATAGGTCTGTAATTATTAACATCATCTTTTTCACCTTTCTTGAACAACGGTTTAATTATTGATACTTTGAGTTTTTCTGGGAAAGTACCTGTTGAAAAGGATAAATTTATAAGATATGTAAGTATTTTTATAAAATTATCGATGGAAATTTTAATAATATTGGTACATATTCCGTCATAGCCAGTTGTTTTTGAGTTATTAAGAGATATGACTACATTTCTAACTTCTTTTTCTGACATTTCTCTTAGAAACATTGACTTGAGCTCTGTAGAATTAGTTTTAAGTTTATTATTATTAGTTATATTATTATTGATGTTATTGTTGTGAGTCATGTTAATAAAAAAGTTGTTGAGGTTATTTGCTATATCAGTTGGGTCAGTTAAAATAGTATTGTTATCTTTTATATTAATAATGTCAATATTTTTTGAATTATTACCTATTTCGTTATTTACAATTGTCCACGAAGTTTTGCACTTATTAATGCTCGTGTTAATCAAATATATATTTCTAATTTTTTTTGATAAGTAAATACATTTTTTTAAGATTTTTGAATAATTTGTATAGATATGTTTACTAAAGATGTCTTTGTTCGTATAATATTTATATCTAAGTAATCTTTTCCGTTTGCAGCTAATCCTTAGTCCTTTACTTATCCATTTGGCTTTGTTGTATGTGTTGTTTATCTTTATTTTCATTTGCGGGAAACATAGATTGTAAAGTAGGAGAAATAAGTCATGGAATTTTTTAAATGCTCTATTTGTATCAGTTTCTTCTAAACTATCATTAAATGTAAGACTGCCAAGATAGCCATTAAATTTTTCTATATTTTCAGAGCAGTAATCTCTTTTGTAAACATAATAGGATCTAGGTTTTTGTTTCACAGATTTAACCGGTATTTTCAGCATTTGGGCAGTGTTGTGATCAGATAAATAAAGCTGTAAGATAAATGGTATTGCTGATTTAATATTACTTAATATATGATCAATACAAGACGATTTTCGGGTAGGTTCTTTGATATGTATCGTTAAGTTATAACTTAGTGCTAAATCATTTAACATAGTTGTAAATTTGTTAGACTTTAAAGTATTAATATTGAAGTCCCCTGTCAACACAATTTTCTTTTTATATCCATACTTTTTGTATAGGGTACTAAGCAAACAATTCAATTTATTTAAAAAAAAATTAACATCACTTCTGGGGGTTCTGTATAGATTTATAATAATAAGGTTATTTTCTGAGATTTCAATGCCGCAACACTCAAAATGTTTTTCTATACCATAGTCATCTAAAAATAATATTTTATTAAAAAGTAAATTTTTTTTACTAGGATGCAACTTCCACCTCTTTTTTCAAATCTACAAAAAATTGCCCCTAATGTGTAGTTACTTAATTTAAAGAAATTTTCTGCCCCCTTTTCTATGAATGTCTCCGATAAACAAATAATATGTGGTTCGTTATTGTTCTTCGCGAGTTCTAATATAGTCATCTCCAAAATTTCTTTTTTAGCTGTTGCACTTGCTATGTTTTGATGTAGGATATTTAGGTATTTACTTGGGCATCTATTAGACTGAGACACGAAAAAAATCACGCGTATTTTTAAGCAGAAAGTAAAAAGGTATAGTACCTTTTCGTTTTGATGTACCGTTTGCGGTGGGCTGGACTAGTCACTTCAGCTACCACCGGATACCACTCACTTCACTTCACTTGTCACGGTACTGGGTCCCGAGCCCCTAAGGTAGACTTTGGCAATACTTTACAGTGAGCCGCTTGCCATTTTCCGTTTGCCTCTTTATTGCATAAACTTTTCACTATACAAATGGCATAAATTGCAATATTTTCTATACAAAACTAATTGCTACACTAACATGTTATACATCATTAAATCGGTAGTTTGGTACTTTATTAGTATATCATAAAGGTTACTCAAAACATTAACATTGTAAAAAGTTATTAAACGAAATGTCCCAAATTTTCATAATATTTGGGTACATTAATTCTTTGATTTTTATATATCTACCAAATGCGTTTAATTATACAAAAATATCCCTACACTTCTTTAATCTATAAGCCATATGCTAATTCAATGTCATATTTATAACTCTTTTAGAACATAAAATTATTTTCCTTATTTTTAGTATGAACTATTACGCAGTTAATTAAAAACTTTTAGAGAGTTCCACGATAAGACGCGCTGTGATTGGTCGATTTTTTGGTATATAATAAAAGTTGTTTATATTACTTGCTATCAAAACGACATTCTATACAAATATACTAAGAGTTATAAACATGCTAAACAACTATATTAATGTACGTTTTCATCCAGTTTTGTCGGTAATTTCATTATTAATACAAAAACAATATTCTTCATCACTTCGTTTCTTAGCGTTGTTAGGCCGTCGCGAACAAAAAGAAATCAATAGAAAGATCAATTTTTAAATAAAACACAAAACAAAATATCAAAATCAATTCAAATTTTTAATGAATAAAAAGAGCTTTTAGTTTTTTTAAGGTCTTCTATTTCATTTGTCTGATTGATTGTAGATAACAGGAGCCATCCCTTACATGCGAGACTATATCAGTAGTAGTGCTGTTTTACCTGGTACACTAACAATTTTATGCTATAAACGTAGAGTTTTTCTATTTTCACTTAAGGTAGACAATGAAAGGTTGGAATTTTTCTTAATTTGTTTTTTATAGGATAGGGTGACGAACCAGCAAACAGTCCACCTGATGATAAGTGGCTGCTGTGGCCAATAGACGTCTACATTTACCCTCGATTACGAATCAAAATGCAGATGGGTTGTCACTCATGAGGACTAAGATGGAATGCCTCCTTTCCAGTAAAAACGGTCTCCAGTTCTCTACTTTCACTATACGAAACACAGCAGCGTTAAATTTTTATTTTACGCTGGTATTCTATGAGAGCGTGGTCCTTTCCCGATCGAACCGACCTATTCGTGCTACAACTATACGAGTACTAGTAAAATAGCTGTAGCATGGATCTTCCACAAATGTACAAATGTTGCTACTTCATTTATGTAGTGTCAAGCTAGGAAGTGTCAAAATTAGGAATGCCTGAACCAGATTTATTTATACTCTTACCTAAACTAGTGAAATGTAAGGGCAGTCTCTCAACCGTAGAGATTACGGTAAAACCAGTCGATATGTGGTGTGTTTGTGGGATTTGGTCAAAATATTTGAGAACCATGTCCATTTGTGGCATTGGCGGTTGACATGATACTTTTTCTTTCTTTACTTCCCATATTATTGAATTTTTTAAATAAGTTTTGCGACCAATTAAACATGGTGGACACCGTACGTCAATTGCATTCGCGGTTCGTGTATTTTTTTCAATCGTATTTAAATTTAAATTTATATTTTTATCGAATTATGAGTGACCAATCTACAGTGACAACCTGGTAAGACATGCAGGAAGTCGATGGGGGAAGGTGGGGCACAGGACTGTGCTTTGTGGTTTTCCTTGGGGAAGGTCTGTATTCAGGAGTGGAATTGTGGAGGGCTGTGATGATGATGATGATGATGATAAATCTGTAGTGCAATACATGCACACTGTTAACAAGTTTCACCTTAATGGTAAGTCTCGTACAATTTCGTCCCTCATGGTACGAAAAATAGCAACATTATTCTGGATATTTACCACGCCTTTATTAAGTCACCTTCTTGTTTGTCTGTCTGTCGTACCGGGTGGATTATTGCAATTCAAGTTTTCAGCACTGCTCAATGAGCTAGAGATATAAAATATTGGACATAGCTCTGAATCAGATGGAGCTGGGATAAAGGGAAAAAGGGGGTATATTAAAATTTTTTAGTACGAAATATTTAACAAAAATCACTTGATTTGATATTTTCTCTCCGATTGCGCGGACGTATTCATGCTTCAGCATGACTCTAGCATCTTTTGGTCACCAGGGTCGTGAAAGAGCGTCCTGTTCTTTAATATGTTACCACGTGTATTAAGTCACTTTCTTGATTGTATTTGATTGTTCTTCTTTGATTGTATGTCTGTCTGTCGTTCCGAGTAAAATTTGGTAATGGATTTTAAATTAACTTTCCAATGAGCTGGAAACTTAATATTTTGAATATAGCTCAAATGCAAGAAAACAAACATGGTATTTTTTTAAATAAAAAAACTTATAAAATTAATTTTGTTATGCCACTTGTTTTAAAAACATGGTTAAAACAACTTCCAGCATTTGAAATTACGTATTAAGCGACAAAACTCATGTTCGTAGTCTCAAGGGACTTTATTAGCGTCGCCGACCCACCCATTATACATTTTTAAACCGTATCCATATAAATTAATGTCAATTTCACCCCTGTGTAATATCAATCTCTCGTATAGTTGTTCGCGGATTACGTTACAAATAATATCATTTTGTACGGTGATTCGCTATGAATGGTGCTACCTCCGGCATTACAGTGTACACTTCGAATAATTATTCTTGATACTTTTTTAAATAAAAATTTGTATGTATATCTTTTCGTTTATCGGTGTTAGGATTTCAACTATCTTTGGCGTATTCTACACAACTATTCTGTCAGTTTTTGACTTGTTTATAATACAGCAAAGAAGAGATGCATACGTTTTAGTAGTCAATGGCCGCCATATTTTTGTTTACATAACATAAATCTGTACCTGCGGAATTATGATAAATCTTTGAGAAATGACTTGTCAGAATCCGACAACTAGTTTAGTATTTCAGTAAACTAGTTTAG
Source organism: Parnassius smintheus behrii (assembly GCA_036936625.1). NCBI lineage: Eukaryota > Metazoa > Arthropoda > Insecta > Lepidoptera > Papilionidae > Parnassius > Parnassius smintheus. The sequence goes on along the minus strand of JAUPFT010000026.1, from coordinate 21,249,458 downwards.
TGTTAAAAACTTACAGGCAGGCATAGAAATAGACTTTTTAACATATCGACTTAAAGTATTAACGTGGTAGCAAGATTGGGTCGGCTTGACCGGGAAAGGATTACCCTCTCACAGAATACTAGCGTAAAATAGCATACTGCTATTTACTGTGTTTCAAAACATGAGTGTAGAGAACCAAAAGACTTTTTACTCATAACACGATTGAGCACCGACTTTCCATCTGTAGGCCTTCCATCTCAGTCCTCAGGGGTGACCACAAATTTACATTTTGATTCTTAACGGAGGATATATGTCATACAAAACAACATACATACATCGATGCGGCCGGCTAACCCAAACTAAAAATATACCCTAATGTTAATAATTAAATTAGGATTACTTATTTTATTTACGTAAATAGCAATAATATAACTTTCAATATCAATCGCTCCTACTTTTCGTCCGGTAACGAAGTGCTCCCCCAAACGAGGGTTGCCAGTTTACCGTTTCTTTATTCCATTATGCTTTAAAGAGAAATGTCAAAGCTATCGTTTGGCCGCAGCGCGCGAAGTGTTCCGATTGATGCTGAATTAACTTAAGGGAACAATAGGGCTTCTAATTTAGGATTATTAGGCATCCCCATAATAACTTTAAGTAAATAAGCTTTTTAAAGCCTGTTTGAATTGAGTGTCAATGTCTTTTCGACAAGGTTTACGTAATTTGTGTAGGTAATTTATCGTAGACAGAGAAACCTATAGACTAATGATTAGCGTGGCCTCGAATGAGAAAGGACGATAACGTAGTTTTAGGTTATACAATAATCTTTATGACTTTTAAACATATTTAGATAAAATTTTTAATTGTTCTAAGAACTGAACTGAACAAAATTCACCATTCTTAAGCTCACAAAACTCTTTTTTCTCACATAAACCAACTTGTAAACTCCTTAGTAGATCGCTACGAGCTGTCAAAGTTGTTTAGCAAAGTGTAGTTTGCTAAACAAAAAAACCGGCACGGAGAAAGGGTCAAACAATCACACCGCTCTGTCTCATTTCTATGCAAGACGTGTGCATAAATCTATCTTTTTCGTGTGCGAATGCGAAAAAAGGCGTCAATTTGTCTATAGGTTTCTCTGGCTACGCAATTTATGCTCGTGTTCTTGTAACCGCGGAAAGAGATAGAAAATATTGAAAGTATTTTAAGAAGTTATTGAAAGATGTTAGTTTTTTTTTTCAATGAATGACTTTTAGAATGGCATTTAGATTTAATTTGATTAAGCAGTATCCATTGAAAAGGTCTGCGTTAAATAAGGGTTTCTAAAATAGTGTAAGTACATAATATTATTAACCGTGACGAATATTTTATAATATCTAAAATATTTTAAAAATATAGTCTTAAACATTTTTCCATCTTAATATAGTTGAAAATAACTAATAAATATAGCATATAATTTTATAAATTTGTCCACAATAATTACAAATTGTTTTGCTACGGTGTCATATCGCTAACATCCCCTGGCTTTCGAATATAATTTCCTTGGGCAACAAATAATAAATGGAGTTCCCCCGCTGTGATAAAAACACCTAATCAAACAGGGTTGCCGCAAATTATCGTCAGCCGATCTGTCGACGCAATCTCGCGTCAAATTGTGATTTGATATCTAATATCTTCCGTCAATCACCCTAGCATCTAGTATTGTTAGTATATTATCATCGATTATCATTTTTTAATACGTTTTTGGTAACAAATTTTTCCATTTAAAAAAAGGATACGTGGTAGAGTCATGCTGCAGTTATATTAGTAGTTAATAGTTGTAGTACGAATGGGTCGACTCGACCGGGGAAGGACCACGCTCTCACAGAATACCAGCGTAAAATACTAGTTTAATGCTGCTGTGTTTCGTATGGTGAGTGTAGAGAACTGGAGACCCTTTTTACTGGAAGCGAGGCATTCTATCTTAGTCCTCATGGGTGACAAGGCATCTGCATTTTGATTCGTAATCGAGGATAGATGTAGATGCCTATGGGCCATAGCAACCCATAGCAACCACTTAACATAAGGTGGACTGTGTGCTCGTTTGTTACCCTAACTTATAAAGAAAAACGGCTCCAACAGTTGCCAAAGTTTGTATGATACTAATACTTAGAATAATAAGATACTTAAGGGCTATTCTGCAAAGTTATATATATATATATATATAGTTAGTATTAAGTTCAGGGAGTAATTTGATTGCTGTTAAGACATAAATAGTAACCATTTAACGATTTCTTAAATTTACGCGAATACTACACATTGAATAAAACTATGTTTACGGATTTTATTGCGTTTAATTAACTGTTTAACTTATTTTGAATTCCCGCCGTTACAAGCTAGATTGTGAATGTGGGTCTCTCTAACATAGTTCCAACAAAAACATCTACAAAACCCGCGTGAAAGAAAATATGGCTGACGTGAAGCAACGACACTCTGGGAAGTCTGCAGTCTATGAACATGTTCAAGATCTCATACATTATATTTGATAAACCATAAATCCTCGCAAAAGAACACCAATTCCTAATAAGTATGATACGCGAGGATATTGAAATTAAAAAAAACATCCTAATTTCAACAGAGAAGATGGATGGGTACTGCCATCTGCTTAGGATCTTATAACTAATATATTTAAATCTGAACAAGAGCATTCCACTGCAAGACTTCAAGATACTGTAAGCTCATTCTACGTAGATCGGACCAAAAATTAATATTCAAACACTAAAGGTAGCCGGGCTAACTATGACATTGGGACGTCAAACATCTCAGTCCCCCCCCCCCCCCGTAATAACCATTTTTAAAACTTTTGTTTCTCTGTCTATCTGCCCGGGTTAATTTCCGGGGCTGAGCTGATTGTGATGAGGGATATAGGTTGTATTTTATTGGAAAAAAATGACATTAATAAATCCTATCCAGGTGATGCCGGGAATCTGTAATATAATTTGTTTTTGATTATATATCCATTAGTTCATTACAGCCTGTTAAAAGTCCACAGCTGAACACAGGTAGCTAGAAATAGATCGCCTAGTAGATCGGATATCTACCATAGGTGCCACGATTTGCAGGAGTTTTGATAATCGCAGAGTTTTTATTAAAATTATTGAATGATTATAAAATGCTGCTGCCCATTTACTGTTTCATTTCGTGGTAGATGGTTATATCTTATTATTGGGTGCGTTTGGCAGAAAAAAGCGCTAGCAAGCGCTTGTAAGCAAAATGGCGATCGTAAGCGGTAAGCGCTGTCAAATCGTAAGTAGCTATTTTCCTCTAGGACACGAAGTTAGTTTTAACCGGGGAACCTAACCTAATTTAAATATATGTTTGTAAAGTATTCATATTAAAGACTTACCAATCATGAATTTTAATAACGTGTATATGTTTATTCATGTCATTATATTACTTAAAACTAATATTGCACAAAACAACTTATAAACTCTACTTCCAAACAAACAAATTAAATAAGCAAAATGGCGGATTGTGTCAGCGCTACTGAAGTTAGCAAACGTGTCCTGGCCGAAAACTGTTTAGTTTCGCCATTTTGCTTACAAGCGCTTGCTAGCGCTTTTTTCTGCCAAACGCACCCATTGTATATAAATTACGTGTCACGTTGTTTGTCCGCGATGGACTTCTAGACTACTTAACCGATTTTTAACCAAATTTGCACACCGTGTGCAGTTTGGTCCAACTTGAGAGATAGGATAGTTTTTTTGCCCAATAGTGACCCACAATTTATTTTTTTGCGAATTTAACGATTTTTAATAGGACATGACAAATTGTCGTCGAAAAGGGCAGAATAACGTCTGCCTGGCAAGCTAATATAATTATATATGCTACGGTCAAAATTTATAACCGGTCAAAATCACTTTTGACTGCAATAATCAGACAAAAGAAGTTTAGAGTAAGGATATTGGTTCATACCGCTTTTAACTGCAAAAAATATTGGGTAGTAGTGATTTCGACCAAATTATATCGGTCAAAAGTGGTTTTGACCAAGAATGTTCATCAAAACTACATTTTACTTATACTTTTTGAATTTTTGAAATTAAAAAATTGAATTCTAAAATTAATATCACTATAATATACGCGCCTTTATGGTGGCCAAAGGGCCACCCCAGCCGCACCTTAACCTACTGTCACTAATATTGCGAGTTTTAACCGATAGTCTGAAGTTTTAATCAGGCAAAACCATTTTTGACTAAAACATTAGTCAAAATTGTTTTTGACTAAGGGGTCTCGGTCAAAACCATTTTCGCCCGATTTTCGCAGTTAAAAGTAGTTTTGACTGTGACATACTCTTTGATTTGATATACATTTTAATTTAATATTGTATGTTCTTACTTTTATTTTTACTTCTACTTTTATACGTGGTGGAGCCATGCTTCAGTTATATTAGTATAGTTGTAGCACGAATGTGTCGAGCCGACCCGGTCGGATCGGGGAGGACCACGCTCTTACAGAATACCAGCATCAAATAGTAGCTTAATGCTGCTGTAGAGAACCGGAAACCCATTTTACTGGAAACGAGGCATTCCATTTTAGTCCTCACGGGTGACAACGCATCTGCATTTTGATTCGTAATCGAGGATAGATGTAGAAGTCTATGGGCCACAGCAACCACTTACCATGAGGTGGACTATGTGCTCGTTTGTCACCCTATCCTAAAACTTTCAGCGATTGTTGTTATTATTATTTAATCCAAATTGAATATTCCTGCCCGAATAAATTATCATCATTATCATAATCATCATTTCCACCAACCACACCTGAACACTGCTTAACATAGACCCCTCCCAAGCAAAGCCACAAAGCAAGGTAAGAGATGCAGAAAGTCGAGGGACGCAAATAGTTCCGTCCTGTGTCTACCGACTTAGGAAGTCACCCCCTCAACTACTCAATATAGTCGTCACTCCATCAATTAGGGTAGAAGTGGGCCCGACACTTCTCTTACCGTAACGAGGCAGCCGTATGTTGTTTCCTGTTCATATGTACTCGCAGTTGAATTAATAAAAGTATTGTTTTTTATGTCATAAGAAAATCTTATATTCACCAGAAAGTCTTTTAATTAGCGGCCTGACACAATCTATTGCGAGAAGTGCCAAGCATTTAGTGGAATTTTTAGGAACCAGTATCCGGTAATCTTGTCCGTTTATCACTGTCATAAAAAAAAACATTTTAATTTTGTATGTGTCAGTGTTCAATCGTGCTATAAATTATTATTGTGTCTTCTCTAACTTCCCACGAAAAAATATAACTCCAGCATATTTTGTGAAAAATAATTATCTAAATTGTATTTTAATAACAGTTTTTTCGCCCATGGCACATTTCTATTCTTCAGTCTATTAGATTATATCGTAACTTTCTCAATAGGTCACGTGGCGCTCATGCGCCGTGGCACGAGTTTGACAGCTAAATAAACATGGCTGCCGATAGCGGAATCAAATTGTTATTAATATTATATCAGCAAACACATTGTTCTTTACGAGGGTTACTGTGCAAATATAATTTTTGTAATTGGTCTTGTTTCCTCCCTTATTATTTTTTGGGGTTTAAAGTTAACCACACAACGGATGTGTAAATTTAGGGGATGCCGATTTCTAGAGCGAATCAAGATTTAGTGTGATTAATTATGTAATAAAATTTGGCATCCCCGTTATATTACTTATACGTACGTAATATATATTACCTATATTACGAATTTTTCGTCATGAAACTTTAGGAGATCTCCGCTAATGATTTCTTATATGTATCCTACACGGATTTTACAAGGATACTATATTTTTTAGGTACCTATAGCATTGGGTCCACCTGATGGTAAGTGAATGCCCGTGAACATCCACATTTATCTTCAAATAAGGATCAAAATTCAAATGCGCTGTCACCCCTGAGGACTAAGATGGAATTCTTAGAGCGTGGCGCGCTCTAAGAATTCCATCTTAGCGCGCTCTGAGAGCGTGGTCCTGCCCCTGCCCCGGTCAAGCCGACCCATTCGTGCTACAACTATAATATAGCTGTAGCGTGGCTCTACCACGTAAAAACATATATTAAATGCTTATAAATAATATTACGGATTTTATCGCGTTTAATTTATAACTTATTTTAAATTACCGACGGTTACGCCTCCCGTGATTCCTTTGATCTGTTTCAAGATACTGTAGGGTCAAAGGTACAATTTGTAAAAAATGCAACAATATTTTTATTAATCAATTTTTCGAGAACTAATCAACAATATCTTACGAATAATCAGTTATTTTCTTTTGAATTGTTATTAAACAAAACATATTTAAGTTAACAGATTTTATAATATGGCATTTGTACTTAATGGTTCAACATTAACCTTTACACATATAATTAACAGCTTTAGTAGCTAATCAGCATTGGTAAATTAGCTCAGTCTTTACTTTCAATCATATCAGAAAGTCGTCTTCGACCGGAAATAACAAAAACATAAATATTAAGGTAATCATCACAAGATTCGTCAGATTAAAAATTCGGATAAATGTACACTGAACCCATTCTTCACCAGAACGTGAGTTAGAACAACCGTCACAGCAGAATACTAATATTACTACTACTAAAACTAATACTACTTACTTATTTATTACTACTACTAATACTATTACTACTATTACTAATACTAATCTGTCCTCTTCATCCTCAGAAATTCCCCAGCTCGTTTGGAATACCTGTCGTTCAACAGACTTTCCTTTTCTCGTGCCCTTTTCTTGTCCTTTATTTTCTTGCTTATGCATTCTCAGTGCTCACTTTCCTTCTTTTGGTTTGCTCTTCCCTCTATTTCTCTGGTGTGTTTCTTTATCATGGAGGGATTGGTGCACATTTTAACAGATACTCTGCAAATGTATTTTCCTGTTTTTCACTAAAGACCAATCTTACTTTTTTAGCCCAACCGTAACGTTTTCTACTTCAGATTTTAGCTTTTTCATAAACCTGTGCAATGTCATGTGGCAAATATCCAATTCCTTAGCAATTTTTTTTCATCTTTGATGCCTGCATCTGTCGCCCTTACCATTAACTCCTGAGATACAGAACCTCGTGTTGTTTCCATGCCGCATAAAAGAATAATATTTTACTGCATTAGTACAGATGAAATGGGTTAATTTGTTCTGAGGTGTGTCACAAAAGAAAGGAACTTCGAACCCTAATAACACATGTCTTCAAAAAAGTAAATTGTTGGTTAGGTTACGAAACATAAGCAAGCAGTTTTGCGTAGTATATCAGCTTATTACAATTAGTAAGATTGACCACAAATATTAAAAATGAAAATATTTACTTATGTGGATCAGTGACGCAGAATGTTCACTCTTTCCGATGTACCGGACGCCACTAGTCTAACTTAGATAGTTACCGCAACTGTTCAGCGCTGCAACGTTCAGTTTCACAACGAATTTACTACATAAATTTTTATATTAATTTCTCACTGAGCTATATCATTCGGAACAATTTACCATGGTCACTTTCAGCCCCGCTCTCCCGTACTCCTCCTATTCCTCTGAGAGGACAAGAGTTTGAGAGTAAAAACGCAGGCATAATTTCTTCCATTCTAGTTGTATATGGAAACCTTACCTAACTTTAAAGATCCTAAGCTGACGGGAAGTAACACCAGACAATGCTCACTAGTCTTTTATGTATATAGTCATCAGACTCCATCTTCACTCAGACGGCGCTCACGGGCTGTGTATACGACGATTAATTTACATACTAATTTATCTTGTAATTAAGTACGCCGCAAATTGCTATCTCAGCCCTTCATAATCCTTTCGCGCTGTTGCTTGTACCGTTTAACGACAAAGTAGTGCGGATGTGCCATGATATTTTGATTTTCTACTATGGTACATATTTTATAAATGTTTTAAACCTTAATGAAAACTAATATATGTTAATTATTATAAATGTATATGAATATTTAAAAGAAATAGGTGTGTGGCTGCGTCGTGGACACGAACGTATGTTTATATTGTGAATACGTGCAGAGAACGACATCAAAAAGGCGACGCTTCCCCCTTCATCTCGTGCGACGTGTCACAGTCCACACTCAACAAATTCTTTGATCCTTTAGCCATCTACTGGTGTAATTAAATTTTAGACGTAAATAATAGATATATAGCTGCAACACCAAACTGTATACTCAGATTTTTTATCATCAGTTTTCTGAATTCTCTCAATATTGAGGGAAATTTAAAAATGTATTCTCATCAATACACTTTATTGTGAAAATATCACTTAGGTTTTCTTCGTTATAACTGGGAAAAGTTGTACACACTATTCAGATTTAGATTTAAAAAACTGATAAAATAAATAAACAACTTATATAATACTTCATAAATAAAAAGCCATATCCTCATTAAACTAGCCGAGCTTGCGGCTGGTGTTGACACGCAGCCGACAGACACGGATTAAGGTTATCTGCATCACAAAGCCGTCCTGCACTGTGGAATTGCCGTCGATTGCTAGCAGCTACTGCGTCCTCCGAACTGTTAACTATGTATACCAAGCCTTATTTAGATTTTTTATGATAAAACGTATTTCCATAAACATAGCTTTATTTATAAACAGCGTATTAAAAAAACAATTATTGAAGTAATCCTTAGTGATTAAGAAAGTGAATGAGACATTTTAAGGGTTTATTCTATGAATGACAGCGTATCTCTAAAAAAAATAGAGGTTTAGCTGATAATCGCTTTTTTATACTGGCTTTATTCATTGCATAGTGTGTGTAGATATTTAGTAGGTACTTACTACCTTATAGAAGTGAGCTGTTTTAATTTATATGTAAGTATCTAACTATCTATCTATACTGCCTAAGTTAAATGCCAGTTTTTAAGTTGAGTTATTATATTCAGTCAAATAAAATTATTTTATACCTTTTAGAATGGAAGTTAAATATTATGGAAGTAAATAATAAATATTCATTCTTTGCTGGTAGTAGGACTTCTCTTATTATCTAGGAGTCTACCTGGATAGGTTGGTAGGGTACTCTTTTAGTGGTCAATATACGAATATGGGTACTATAGAATTATGTTAGGTTACCATTAGAACTAAGCTAGTTGGTAGTCTAGTTGGTGAAGGGTGTCTCATACCTCAAATATCAATTCTGAATATGGTTTTGCTTGAAGTACTAGGGTCCCATGGGTTTGCAGTAGTTAACTTGTTATAATTTTCAAAAATTTTGTCGATACCACTACTAAGAAGATTATTCGTGTCAATAAATCTGAAAAGAAGTCGCTATCGTTTCGCTATTAAATTAATTAATGTAAAATGTATCTAATAGTACAAAAAGAAACGTTTGACCCTTACATTTTTCGAACAATTTAACTTTTTTAAGTGACGCCGCCCTGGTGGCAAAAAAAGTTATAAGGATACTTTTGCTCAATCCTATACAAATAAACTAATTCTTATTAAATTATATTATTATTACTACTTGAAATTTGTACAATTAATACTGATTTGACAATCAAAACTGTACTAAAAACTATACCAATTTATAATTACAAACAGTTTAAATACTCTGCTATAAATTGACACCTCTATTTACATTTAGAACTATATTTAATCAACACGAATAGCTTTCAAAATAAGTCGCTCTTCATATAGCAGTCTCAGTATCATAGCAATCCGATATAATTGGATTGTTTGCACAATAAACTTTGAAGTTTGAAGATCGTTGAGCTTAAGACGGTACCCTATTGTTTCGTGTACTTGTACCTACGCTATGACGTCCTATTAATTCGTAGATAGATAGATAAATGTTAGTTATCTCTTATTTGTACCAAAACAATACATGAACGAAAGAGAAGGAAAAGAAGTTTTTTAGTATCACAATGGTGGTCTTATCGCTAAAATAGATTTCTTCTAGATAATCTTTAGATGGACAGGATTTTCAAAAAGCAGAAAATTGTGTAATGTGGTCATGCAGAAAGCTATAATTCCATATTATATATAGAAATAATTAACATAAATACATTCAAACACGAACATATACCTACATTATATAAATGGCCCGATCTTAAAGGGGGTAAGGGCGATCGCTACCAAGCTATTTCTAATTTGTTATGTTTGTGTTGTTAATTGTAAACATACATGATTGTTAGCTGTTAGTTTTTTTAAACGTACCTCTGGGTTTGTTGCTGGTTCTTCCCAGGACAGAGATTTTTTTTCGAAGTGGTGGTAAATTTATAAAAGTAACTTTCAATAAGTATTATTTATAATCTAGATTGAATAAAAAAAGTTTCAAATGGTAATAATGAATTCATAGCGATTCGTATTTTTATATAAGTGAGGATAAATGCGCGCACAGGAGCCAATGTAGAGCGTGGGTGCTGTGGCCCGAAGATACTAAGATATTTCCTGTAGGAGCTACATCGATAGGAAGATGTATAGGTATCAAGGTATTCTTCTTCCTTTTATCAGCCCATAAGAGTCCACTTTGGGACATAAGCCCTCTACTGTTGTAGAGGGAATTTACCCTAACCACCACGCTTTATAGGCCCATTGGCGTTCGCAGTACGAGTCTCGAGCGCCTTAGACGCCAGGCTTGGAATTTTATGGAGACGAAATTCTATGAATTGGATGGATGGAACGGATATATCGAGATCACTGCGTTGAAGGGTGGGTTTTAGTAGACAGGATTCTGACATAATGCCGCAACGCAACGGAAGGTGTCCTGGTGGATTTTCAAGAAAAGTGGTGTCTATGGGCCAAAATTAAATAGGTTTTTTTTTATAGAATATGGGTGACAAACGAGCACGAAGTCCACCTGATGGTAAGTGGTTGCTGTGGCCCATAAACACTACATATATCCTCGATGAAGAATCAAAGCGTTGTCACCCCTGAGGACTAAGATGGAATGCCTCGTTTCCAGTAAAAAGGGTCTCCGGATCTCTACACTCACCATACGAAACACAGCAGTATTAAGCTGATATTTTATGCTGCTATTCTGTGAGAGCGTGTTCCTTCTCCGGTCGAGCCGACCCATTCGTGCTACAACCGTAATATATCATTAATATAACATTTTTACGCACTTTTAAAGTACTAAAATCCTTTAATTTGATTCAATTCCTTATTTACCAACAATAATAAATCCAGATGCTAAATCAATATAAACATACAATAGTTGTAAATAAAAGTAGTTTCCTACCACAAACAACCTTCATATGAAATCTCAGTGGCTGTCATGCAGCCCCCCGGTAGTCTATTAATGCTTTTCAGGAGGGCTTAAGCCCCAAATCGATATGCGGCAAGAGCGAACCATTTCACGGCTGAACACCCCGCCCCGAGTTCGCAACTTATACGTGTATGTTGGACGAAAACTCTTCGAGATATTTAAGGAGATTTCTTTATTGTATGGGTTCACTTTGATGTGCTGCTGGTCGTTTGATTTGTATAAAAAGACGAAATATGTGCAAAAAAATGTTTTACGTATAAAATTACTGTATTACATTTATTACTTAAAAGAAAACCTAGTACAACATCACAGGAGTAGTAATTGTAATATAACTTAAATTAAAAATTTTGAAAACCCCCGAAACACAAAGAGCTGATGATATTCAAACGGCACACACATATTCTTGATTAAAATTAAAGTTCTTAAGAATTAATTCGCACGCATCCGCTTAATAAAAAATAGACACTTACCTTACTTAGCGGTCAGGCACCTCAAAGTCAACATCGCCTGAGGATGCCTCGTGTAGAGGCTAAACACGTGTCATATTATCGTCGCTGGTGTGTCTTTCCTAGAGTAGTGGTGTTGAGAGTAGTGGTGCTGAGATTAGTGGTAACGGGATTAGTGCGTGCAAATATTTTATTGAGCGGATGTGTGCGAATTAATTTTGAACAACTTCAATATAATTGATTTCTGCAAAGTAATTCCTGATTCTATAAATGAATATTGACTTGAAAACTTGAAACACTCTCGGAACACTATCGATAGAAACCTTTCAAATGAAAAACACTTAATTAATATCGGTTCATACGTTCAGGAGCTATGATGCTACAAACAGACACGGATACAGACTACAAACTTATAAGACCTCTCTGTTTTCGTCAGGGGTTAAAAATACAAGATAGGAAAAATGGTGACTATCCACCCTCCCAAGCAATTAACACTAAAGTCTATTTCCGACTTTATTAGACACGACTTTCATAGGTTGCCCGTAGTTCAGATATAGTAAGTGCTTCAGTATTTGGAGCGTTATAATTTTTTTTATAGAAGTTAGGAAGACTTGTCTGCCTCTTTGGTTTAGTGCTGATTGTTGATCATGAGGTCGAGGGTTCGAATTTTAGGTCGGACCAATGCCAGTTATCAGGTTTTTCTATTAAGAAATTCTCAGTAGTAGGCCGAAGGCAGGAAGCTCGCGGTGTTTCACCCTCGTGCCTTCGAAAGCTTGTAAAGGCGTTGGTTGTGCGTCCGATTTCGCTCTGGTCGTGTTGGATTACGTTACATGTTTGTGAATACACTTGGTCACTATAACCCTGCCCTGCGCAGTTGGCTAGTCTCCATTGAGACTGTCTATCGTGATCGAAATTCGGTCTGGAGGACATTATTGGAATTAAGGATGTCAAATTAGCAGACAGTCCGTATACATTTATATCTGTTCTTAATTAAGAATCATAATGCAGATGCGTCTGTATCACACTTGAGGACTAAGATGGAATACCCAGTTGCCAGTAAAAATAAGCTAATTTACGAAACATAGCAGAATTATTTTACATTAGTATTTATATTGTACGAGCGTGGTCTTTCTCAAATCACAGACAAAACGTTCCAACCAATTTACAATTTCCGACAGTACTCGAATTAGGAAGTAAATGGCGTTATCGGTGTTCACATCACATATTTAAGTCCACCTTTAAACATAAATCACATTTATAAACAATTGAAAATAACAACGTAGCTATTATAACCACTTATTATCTTTTTAAAAAGCTTTTAAGGCAATAATACCCACACGCGCCGTGCGTTCGTCCGCTTCACAATTGCGTTCGCGCTATATAATAGTGTTTGCCTTTAAAAAATATCGATATATAATTATTTTTAAGGGTATGCTAAATATTAATGAACAGTATTTAAAAATAGAATTGTGATACAATGACAATGTGTGACAATAGAATTGTGGCGAAGCTGTCATCTCGTCATAAGCGAAACATACCGAGGCCTAAATCGCGCTATCAAAAATTCCATAGTTACTACAGTGTATGTGGAATAGCTCTGAACTACCACATGGAGAATTGGCCGTTCACCGGGCTGAACTTCTTGCTCAGAGGGATATCTCCCCTTTTCCTTCCAGTGCTTAAATAATGACCTCAACCTTATGTGAACACGCAATGGCAGCCAACAACTTTCGGAAACTACAACTTCAAGTCTTCGTTATTAACTTCAAGAACCACAACCCTTCACTCCCGAAAATCGTCTTCTGCAGTCTTCAGCTCCTGCAAGCCGGCCAGTCCAACCTGTCACCATCTCGAATCACCGCAAATTTACAAGGCAGACTTCTGGCACTTGCTCCGGCACATCACAACATAGGTGTGCATTGCGTAGCACGGCATGTATTGCACACCGGCGTATCGTTCGCACCGGCGTTACGGGCCAGTATGCACACAACATGCATTACCCATTGGCACTAAGAACGCACCGGCAATCGCATTCCACTATCGAACTCCAGTCTGAGTCTGTGATGTGGCGGCGCTGTCGTCGCGCCAAAAGCGAAACATACCAAAGCCTAAATCACGCTATGAAAAATTTCGAAGTTACTGCAATATATATATATATATATATATATATATATAGAGTAGCTTTGAACTACCACATGGAGCGTTGGTCGTTTCCTGGTCTGAATACTTTGCCCGGCGGGAGATATCCCCTTTTTTCCTTCCACCGCCAAATAATATTTTTCTATATTTAAAGATTACAAATAATTCTTAGTTAAAGTCATTATTTTACTATTACCACTAGCTCGGTATAATCCTCTATCCTGGGAAGAACCAGCAAGAAACATAATTCAAAATACGATAATTATTTTAGTATATGAAACTTTTGTTACATTTAAAAATAAACAAAAGCTTTACTATAAATTCTCCCCTTGATAAACACTATCATCATTATCATCATCATCATCATTACAGCCTATCAAAGTCCACTAATGGACATAGACCCAACCTATAGATCCCATACTTGGCTGGCGGTTTAGCAACCGCAGTGTTTTCTCTTTCCTCTTACACACTCTTACGGAACCATATGGAGTAGGCTCTACCTACTAGACGTACGGTAGTGGCAGTGTAAGAATACCTTACCCAGTAGGGGTAGTGGTTTTTGATGAAGTTTAACATATAAGAAAAAACTAAGTGCTTTCCAATTTTTAGCGTTTATAAAACACTAGCCCCGTCCGCACGGGCGCGTTCGTGATCACTATAATAGCTACCGGTTTCAATTGTAAATCCAAACAATACTATGACCATGCAAAAATACACGAAAATTTTCACCAAAATCGGTACAGACGTTTAATGGGAGTTCAGAGACAAACACACGTACATAAGAATCTATCATATATATATATATATATATATATATATATATATATATATATATATATATATATATATATATATCCTGGCATTGCTCTCTATGTTTTGGTGAAGTTTCATTACAATCAGTTCAGACAGACAAACTGACATACAGGCAGACAGGCATACAAGTTAGTTATATGTATATGTGTCTGAATGGCATGCGAGAAACCAGAAGAGGCAAACAGATACTTCAATTATATTTATATGCGTAGATTTGGGGATTTAATCCTTAAACGAAGTCGTGATCCACCTTAAGCAATTTGAGTTAATGATGATTGTGATGATAAGTAATCATATCATGTTTGTTAGTTTGTTATGTGAAACGTTTTTATGTCAAACTAGCGATGCACCCCAAAACAAATTCAACAAATAAAAAACAACAAAACAAATCAACGAGGGCTTCGCACGGATGTTTTCTGGATCTCGATAACAGTGCCATCTACCGAATCCAATTGTAAATTTAAACCAATCAAGAACTAACGCAAAAACACAACAAAAATTTTACCAAAATTCGTCCAGTTATTTCCCAGTTAAATCTTGGTGTAAGAGCTTTAAAATTCTTAAAATTACAATTTTTACTTGAAATCTTACTTCAAGATTTAAAGAAGTTGGCTAAGTTAAAAAGCTTATGTGTCTAACAAAACAAATCGACGAAGGCAATTTTCTCATACGGATTTAATGCGAGCTTTTACTGCGCTAGGCGTTTGTACACCCGGCGCTGATTTTGATTATGGTGTTGAATTTTATTTCATTAGCTAGATTTTACAGGTGACTTCTTCCATTTTGCAGTTTTATAATTATGATCTTATGGGTTAATTATATAAAAACAACTTTGAACTACTTTTTTTGTTATATTGTTTTAATTGCACGAAGATAACCTGAGCCAGAGAGAGCAAAGAAAAGCCAGTTATTTTTATATTACATATAAATTTTTCAAATTTTATACGTACAAATGTATGTATAAGACTTCACAATGGCTTATGCTAAGAGGCTTATATGTGACTTTAATCTGGTTAAAGCCAATCTTGTCAGTCTCCTACAGAGGTGTAAATTAGCCAAGCACTCAGTATTGTATCATTTAAGAGTAAGCGTACGAATTATATTCCTATACTTTACAGTGGTACTACTGTAACTACTTTAAGATTCTATTAGTTAATCTCTACCTCTTCTTTCCACCAGCTGATAACCAGGCGTTCGGTCAGTCTCCCTGTGTTGTCGGCATACCATACATTAGAACCGAATGATTTCTTCAGTGGTTTGTAGTACGTACAGCAATGCAGTGGAATATTTTGTCAGCATCCTTCTATCCATCTCGATATAATATCTTTTAGCTTAAGGTAAAAGTGAACAGATTGTTGTCAACATAGAATACTATAATACATACATAATAAAACGGGCGAGTGGGTGAAGTCCGTGTAGCCACTAAAATGTCACTAACATGTCAATTGACACATATAAATATCAACGCGAGATGTGTTTTGACGTTACAATCGTTTCCAAATTTCGCATGCAAATTATTTAGAAAATGCCAAATGCACGCTATCTACATATAAAAATGCATTAATATCCGTCTGTCAACACAGCGAATCGGGTTTGTATTAGTAATTAACTAATAATACGACGTAATTACTTGTATGTGTGCTCCCGGTGACGCCCATACTCGTACAAAATAAGGTTGACAGCCATTCTATTGTGTATTATAGTATTCTATGGTTGTTAAGTTAGTACAGTTTATCATCTTTTTCTGGGGGGACAGTGAACTCTACATCTCTATATATAAAAATCAATTTCTGTCCATTAGTCTCGAAACTTTTGTTACATTTAAAAATAAACAAAAGCTTTACTATAAATTCTCCCCTTGATAAACACTATCATCATTATCATCATCATCATCATTACAGCCTATCAAAGTCCACTAATGGACATAGACCCAACCTATAGATCCCATACTTGGCTGGCGGTTTAGCAACCGCAGTGTTTTCTCTTTCCTCTTACACACTCTTACGGAACCATATGGAGTAGGCTCTACCTACTAGACGTACGGTAGTGGCAGTGTAAGAATACCTTACCCAGTAGGGGTAGTGGTTTTTGATGAAGTTTAACATATAAGAAAAAACTAAGTGCTTTCCAATTTTTAGCGTTTATAAAACACTAGCCCCGTCCGCACGGGCGCGTTCGTGATCACTATAATAGCTACCGGTTTCAATTGTAAATCCAAACAATACTATGACCATGCAAAAATACACGAAAATTTTCACCAAAATCGGTACAGACGTTTAATGGGAGTTCAGAGACAAACACACGTACATAAGAATCATATCATATATATATATATATATATATATATATATATATATATATATATATATATATATATAAAGTAAAGTTACAGCCTATATACTGCTGAGTACAGGCCTCCCCTCACTTCTGAGAGGGCGCTGCCCCAATGCGTGTTGGCGAACTTCACATGTCTTCGAAATATTTTTTTTTCTTATTCCTCAGACATGCAGGTTTCCTCACGATGTTTACCTTCACCACCGAGCACGTGGTAAATCAGCACTTAAAATTGCAATTGACAATTTCATTAGTGCTGGCGGGGATCGAATCCGGGTTACTCGCGTTCTGTAATATTTACAGCGAGCGTTAACCATCTGAGCTACCACGGCTCTATAAATCTGACTTCAGCAATCATGACGTGATTATATGTACATAATCTATATACTGACATTACTACTTGAGTTCTACAGTTATATGGCATTTATATATATATGTATATATATATATTTATATATATATGTATATATATATATATATATATATATATATATATATATATATATATATATATATATATATATATAATATAAAGATTTTATCTGCAATTATCGATACACCAAAGACAACACTACCGCCAACGATTGCTTGCATAATTTTTAATCACACGACCGAGTAAGCAGCTAATACCGTAGAACGCGCGATATCGAGGGGTAGTTATAGAATAATATGCGAGTGAGCGGGATTGGCTTTTGTTGGCGTTAGCGGAACGAATCTTCTCAATTTTCCGATGACGAAGCCTTTTTAGTATGTTATTAAACGGCTTGTAACTTCGTTTAGATGATTATGTAATTATACGTGTTAGATAAATTATTGGTGGGTAAGCTAAAGCGTATCATTTGTATCCCCGGAGTTTTAAATGAAATAGGCGTATCCTTTTAAACTTGTGGCATATTTTAATTTCGCCTTGAGTTTTTTTTTTAAATTGAAGTAGGGATGCCAAATGAATACATAGTCATCTTGATGGTAAGGTGGATGTTGTGGCCTATATGTAACTAAATTATCTTCGATTGCGAATCAATATGTAGGTCAACACTGAGAACTGTGGTATGTGAGAGGCTTTCCGTATATCTTTGACAACAGTAACAGAATGATCTGTTATAATTTGTGCGAAAAAAATTGGAAGTGTACTGAAATACAGTGCTTGACCCATTCGCAGTACCGTGTACTATATATATAGTTCATTGTTATTGTCTTACTATAGGGCGACCCCCCACTAGATGGAGTGACGACATAGTAAGACATGCAGGAAGTCTATGGATGCAGGTGGTTCAGGACCGTGCTTTGTGGCATTACTTGGGGGAGGCCTATGTTCAGCAGTGGACTTGTGTCTGAAACTCGGATAGTTAAAGTGTTAACACTTATATACATAAGGGAATAGTTACAATACACTCAAAGCATGAACTGAAAATATAAATAAGGACATGTTGTTACCATTTCGCCTGTCAACGCGTGCCAGCTGTGGCATATGGGGACCCACATATGAAGCAAGCTATGACGGCCACACGACATGAAATATATGCCATTTTCAGGAGTGAACCATGAAAGACTGTAATAGATGAATTAATGAACAAACTACTATTAATATTTTTGGAAGATGTGCAGATGATCCTTTACGGGAGTTAACCCCGTTTTGGAACGGTACTTCCTATTATTAGTTTATGAGATTCGGGTTCGAGAATTTTGGATGAAGTTTCCACTATCAGTGGGTTGCCAACGCCTCATTCGTCATTCTACAAGTTTTCAGTAAAATGCATACTTTTAGTAAAAACTCGTTATCTGAGTTTTGGAAGATGTGCAGATGATCCTGGACGAGAGTTAACCCCGTTTTGGAACGGTACTCCCTATTATTAGATTATGAGGTTCGGGTTCGAGAATTTTGGATGAAGTGTTCACCATCAGTTGGTTGCCAAAGCCTGATTCGTCATTCTACAAGTTTTCAGGTAAAATGCATACTTTTAGTAAAAACTCGTTATCTGAGTGCAAACGCCGTATGAATTATAAATCGGGTTTGCGGAAATATCAAGAGATATCTCAACATCGTAAAATGTAGCGTATAGGGAACTTACTTTATTATGAAATTGTAAATAATAAAGTATCAACAGTACAAAAGTGTGTATTCGGCTATTAAATCTTCCATTGTCATTTTAAAGAGCGTCACACAGATCCATTTTTTAATTACACGCATCGTCGGCGGCTTAATAAAGCCGAAAATTATGTAGGGACTGTCTCATTGAATTACATATTAATAGGGAAAGCGATTCATTTTGAAGCAACGCGAATACTTTGACATTGATAAATACATTATTCAAGTGCTCTTCAAACTAGGTTTTCACATCATTTTTAGTTGTTCACGTGGATCTTACGTAATTAATTTTAACATTTTCAATATAGTGAAAATCCTCTCAGAAATGAGAGAAGGTCGATACCTAGCAATGGGACGTATAGAGGCTGTAACTTTAACTTTTTAATAACTTTTATATGGTCGATTTTCGCTAAGTAACATCGATTTTATTAAGAATCTGGTTTCTTGTCACCAGCGGCAGTGACAGTATAGTGTACGGTACAGTGATAGTACAGCTCCGTGGAGAAATTTTCACGGATGCCTTTCCGGGTTTTCCGTACTAAACGCAACCGGGGCCTCTCTATCGCTTTGCTACACTATTAGTGGATACAGCTTATAAAGTAACTTACCGCATGTGGTCGCCACCGACCAGTGGTAATAAAAGTTTCATAAAATGACAAAGAAATGTAGTAATTTCCCAGAGGCTCATATTTGCACAATTTATTCAGTTCATGTGACTCTGACGCCGCACGAGCACTAAACGAATGTACTAAGAGCTAACTGTAATTAAAGCGACTCATTAAATGAAAGATCGTCAGAGCGTCTACGCACGTAGCGTGGGAGGCTACGAGCGTAGTGCTACACCCATTTCTAAGAGATCAAGGTGCAAGGTGCGTGGGTCTCCTACTGTAAAACTATTATTTAATCTTTACTTATTTTTTATTTTGTAGAATAAGGGTGGCTAGTAAGCACACAGTCCATCTGACATGTGGATGCTATGGCCCATAGACATCTACATCTATCTTCAATTTAGAATCAAAATGCAGACGCGGTTCAATCCTTGAGTACCAAGGTGGAATGCTGCTCTGTGCTTCTGTGCTTCATGTTGCAACCATAATATAGTTGCAGCGTGACTCTATATCGTAAATAGAAGAAAATGAAATTAATCAGTATGAACAAAAATAAAAGACTTATATCGGTTGGATTTTTTAAGTTTTTATGAAATTATAACGTCGTTAAAGACTATTTTAAGATATAATTACATACTATATAATAAAACTTTTAGCAATCCTCCGTATTTATTCACTTATTAATATAATAAAGTGTCTGTATTGTACAGAAATGTTAGAGTTAGGGGGCAAAATTATAATAGAGATACAAAGGTTCAAGGTTTTACATACAACTAGGAACCCGCACTGGCATGGATTGGCTAGGATCTATTATTGTGGCGTAATTTGTATGATTTTTAATTTAAAAAAAATATTCCAATTTTTTTTTAAAATATAGCCTAGATCACTCCTGGCATTGCTCTCTATGTTTTGGTGAAGTTTCATTACAATCAGTTCAGACAGACAAACTGACATACAGGCAGACAGGCATACAAGTTAGTTATATGTATATGTGTCTGAATGGCATGCGAGAAACCAGAAGAGGCAAACAGATACTTCAATTATATTTATATGCGTAGATTTGGGGATTTAATCCTTAAACGAAGTCGTGATCCACCTTAAGCAATTTTAGTTAATGATGATTGTGATGATAAGTAATCATATCATGTTTGTTAGTCTGTTTTGTGAAACGTTTTTATGTCAAACTAGCGATGCACCCCAAAACAAATTCAATAAATAAAAAACAACAAAACAAATTAACGAGGGCTTCGCACGGATGTTTTCTGGATCTCGATAACGGTGCCATCTACCGAATCCAATTGTAAATTTAAACCATTCAAGAACCCACGCAAAAACACAACAAAAATTTTACCAAAATTCGTCCAGTTATTTTCCAGTTATTGGACAGCTCTTGATTTATATATATATATATATATATATATATATATATATATATATATATATATATATATATACATATATATATAGAGATGTAGAGTTTAAGTAGATCTGGATTCTATTTGAAAATCTTGGTGTAAGAGCTTTAAAATTCTTAAAATTACAATTTTTACTTGAAATATTACTTCAAGATTTAAAGAAGTTGGCTAAGTTAAAAAGCTTATGTGTCTAACAAAACAAATCGACGAAGGCAATTTTCTCATACGGATTTAATGCGAGCTTTTACTGCGCTAGGCGTTTGTACACCCGGCGCTGATTTTGATTATGGTGTTGAATTTTATTTCATTAGCTAGATTTTACAGGTGACTTCTTCCATTTTGCAGTTTTATAATTATGATCTTATGGGTTAATTATATAAAAACAACTTTGAACTACTTTTTTTTGTTATATTGTTTTAATTGCACGAAGATAACCTGAGCCAGAGAGAGCAAAGAAAAGCCAGTTATTTTTATATTACATATAAATTTTTCAAATTTTATACGTACAAATGTATGTATAAGACTTCACAATGGCTTATGCTATGAGGCTTATATGTGACTTTAATCTGGTTAAAGCCAATCTTGCCAGTCTCCTACAGAGGTGTAAATTAGCCAAGCTCTCGGTATTGTATCATTTAAGAGTAAGTGTACGAATTATATTCCTATACTTTACAGTGGTACTACTGTAACTACTTTAAGATTCTATTAGTTAATCTCTACCTCTTCTTTCCACCAGCTGATAACCAGGCGTTCGGTCAGTCTCCCTGTGTTGTCGGCATACCATACATTAGAACCGAATGATTTCTTCAGTGGTTTGTAGTACGTACAGCAATGGAGTGGAATATTTTGTCAGCATCTTTCTTTCCATCTCGACTTAATATCTTTTAGCTTAAGGTAATAGTGAACAGATTGTTGTCAACATAGAATACTATAATACATACATAACAAAACGGGCGAGTGGGTGAAGTCCGTGTAGCCACTAAAATGTCACTAACATGTCAATTCACACATATAAATGTCAACACGAGATGTGTTTTGACGTTACAATCGTTTCCAAAGTTCGCATGCAAATTATTTAGAAAATGCCAAATTGCACGCTATCTACAAATAAATATGCATTAATATCCGTCTGTCAACACAGCGAATCGGGTTTGTATTAGTAATTAACAAATAATACGACGTAATTACTTGTATGTGTGCTCCCGGTGACGCCCATACTCGTACAAAATAAGGTTGACAGCCATTCTATTGTGTATTGTAGTATTCTATGGTTGTTAAGTTAGTACAGTTTATCATCTTTTTCTGGGGGGACAGTGAACTCTACATCTCTATATATAAAAATCAATTTCTGTCCATTAGTCTCGCAAAAACTGGACAATATTTGGACGAATTTTGATAAATTTTTTTGTGTTTGATTGGGTTCCTGGATGGTTGTGTATTAGTGAAGGACCAGGTCTCGATTTTTTGAATTAAGGTGACAAACGAGCACACAGTTCACCTGATGGTAAGTGGAAGCAGTGACCCATAGACATCTACATTTAATCTCGATTAAGAATAAAAATGTAGATGCGTTGTCACCCTTGAAGACTAAGATGGAATACCTCGTTTCCAGTAAAAAAGGTCTCCGGTTCTCTACACTCACCATACGAAACACAGCAGCCTTTAGCTGTTACTTTACGCTGGTACATTGTGAGAGCGTGGTCTAACGCCGGTTGAGCCGACTCTTTTGTGCTACAACTAATATAGCTGCAGCGAGGCTCTATCACGTAAAAATAATCATAAGGTAGATTAATCTAAGCACTAAAACTGCTTAACTAGCTATATAACCAACAAATACAACTTTGGATAAGTTGTAACGTTCTTACTCAACATTTTACTCTGCTTGCACTACTCTGAGGTAGACTGGTAGACAATGCCTCAAACATGAAGTCCGCCTTTGAAATGTATATGAAGTTAAAATAAATAAATATATACGACACACTGCTGGGCACAGGACCTCTCTCATTTCTGAGAGGCTTATCTAGCAATTAATCCACTGCACTGCTCCAGTGCGTGTTGACAAACTTCACATGTCCTCAAAATATATTATTCGTCACGAATTTTTCATTTACCATCGAGTGGTAGATTTTAACATTTTAAACATACGAAATTTTCACACACATTTTAAATAAGTTAATATTCTGATATTTATTTTCTGCATTTCCTCTCGGTGTGCACAACCATTGCTATGATTCTTTCTAAAAGCTTAAAGCACGTTCAGAATCCGCCTTAATATGCAGCTTTTAAATGAAGTCTTAGATGCCGCTTGTTTCCATTGTCGTGAGGGAAAAATTTCGTCAGATTCACGCGTCGTGCATGTAAAAAAATATTACAGATTATTCACTTAGTAACTTAGAATAACTTAAAATGTATTTCGTTTTAAAAAGGGATTTTAATACACCATTTACTGCAGAAGGGATCGTAAAGGAAAACGAAGCATTTTCACACAGATTTCATACAGATGCGTTGTTATGCCAGAGGATTAAGGTCACAGCTCATTAGAGCCACCCGGCACCCGACCCTCACCGCCTCGCCTCGAGCGGTTCGTATTCTTCGTATGGATTTGTATGGGCTACACTACATCAACTCCGTGCCATCACCGGATCGCCTCGCACGCGAGGTGTCCATGCGTTGACTACAAGTGGACCGCTCGATGATAGCTCACTGTTGGCATGCTTGTCTCGCGTGAAGCGCGAGCTGACAACGTGCGGTTCACGCGAGTGCGCTCTCCACCAACCCTTCATTTCCAGCCTTTCTTTCGAATGTGTCGGACGCATTGTTGTTTGTTTTTAAAATGAACAAAGAAAAACTTATAGAAGTTCGGAAGTATAATTTATTGTATGATTTAAGGGTTACTCGTTGATCACGCGAAGTTTACTCGTTGACGACTCGAGGTCCACTCGATGATCACGCGAGGTTCACTGGTGACAACGCGGCGTCCACCCGCGGTCCACCTGTCGACTACGAGTGGACATCTGGCGACGAGGCGGTGAGGGTCTGGTGCCGGGTGGCTTTAATGAGCTATGACCCTTAAGGTTCAATGCCTCGATACCAGTAAAAAAAGTCGTCAGTTCTCGTCTCTCACAATACAGAACACAGGAGGATTACGCTGTTATTTTACGTCAATACCCCGTAACGGATCAGGCCAGCTCATTTGTACTAAAGCCGTAAAACAATTATAGCGTGGTTTCATATTATTATCCAGAGCAGTTGTCGAATTTAAAAATGGAGAATGGTAATTAAGTATAGGGGTATTAATGTGACTGTATTTTCTTCTTTGGAGTTATAATTCTTTAGGCGCACTGAGTTCGAATTTTACATTTTAGAATAAAACTGAAGTTGGCTATCAAATATAACTGAATATGAGTAAGTTCACTCATATATTTTTTTTTATAGAAGAGGAGCAAACGAGCATGCGGCTCACCTGATGTTAAGTGACTACCGCCGCCCATGATCAACCGCAACACCAGGGGAATTGCAGGTGCGTTGCCGGCCTTTCAGAAAGAAGTAAGCTCTTTTCCTGAAGGTCCACAGGTCGTATCGGTCCGGAAAAATCGCTGGTGGTAAACTATTCCACAGAGAGGTTGTGTGCGGAAGAAAACTCCTCTTGAAACGTACAGTGGTGGACCGCCAAGCATCCAGATGGTGTGGATGGTATCGGGACGTTTGCCGCGTAGTGCGTTCACGAAATTTGGCGGCTGGGATTAATCCGAACAATTCCTCAGAGCACTCTCCGTGGTGGTGGTCTTAGCGGCCTCAGTTTAGAAAAAGTAGTTGAAAGTTAAATTTGAATGAAATATTTTTTTTTAGTTACTTGTATTAACTTAAAGTTTTATACGCAAGTTGACAGAAAGAGGGTAAAAAAATTATAATGTTAGTTAAGTACCGCATCCTCACCACGTTCTGCAGTCGGGTTGGGGTTCGCGGAGCCGAAGGCGTTGCACCGGAAATGCTTTTTTGTCTATAATACTACGTGGGCGTGGCTCGGCGGACATTGTTGTGTCCTTTCCGGTCTAATGACACATGGCTACTGCAAGAACCATTGAACGGTTTGCTTTTACCTGGAAAATTGTGATACTGATGCGGGATTAACTGGCCTTGAATTTTGAAATTAGAATATAACATTATTTGCACGCAAATAAAACGTAATAATTCAATTACCTAGGTAAATATAACTTTAACTCACTTACTACATGATACTAATGGAATAAGTACCTACATAACGCGTTTTTTAAAGTTTGTAAAAATTTCATTACCAAGATCCGAGATTAGTTAACCGAATTCACATTATTTCTAAAAACAGTATACTTTATCACTTTCATATACAACACGTAACATAATTAACGCACTTTGAGAAAGTAGTTTGTTCAGAATCGTTTACTGAATCGATTCCTATCATTAATATAAGTAATTTTTTATCCCAAAAATAATTTAAACTACGTAAATTACAGTCACACTAAATCTGTACAGTCAAAACAAACTGAAATGGACCGTAAGTTAAGGCAATAAGACTTTTAAAAGTGCATTTTTATTTGTATTATATGTAATATCCCAATTAGTATATTATGTTATAATCATAATACATACATTCTTCATTTTTATTGAATTCATTTTTCTTCATTTTTATTGAATGACAGAATTAGTAATATGTATGTTACTAATTCTGTCATTCAATAAAAATGAAGAAAAATGAACTTTATTTCAAGCATGTTAAAGTCTTTGCCTTCGTGGATTTGTACTGTGACCACAACATTCTTCCGGAATTAGTATAACTAATTTGGTAAATAATCAGTGCATAAAAATGTTTAACTAAAATTCAGTGTATGTATTATGATTATAACATAATATACTAATTGGGGTGTCTGAGGGTGTGCGTTAATTACGTTACATCATCGATCACTAATAATAGTGATCGATGCGTTACATATTGTATTAACTAAAAACACTTTTTATTACTTTAGAAATTTAAATATGCAATGAAATAAAGAAATGTCGGATGTACAATGGATACCATTTCTATTAAGGACGCAAGGATCTCGGCAGCAATTTATTAAAGAATTGAATACTCAATTACTGGCGATTTGTGACGTTTAAGTGCCGATGCCGTGCTAGCGAAATCCCCTCTATCCGATTTAAAGAGGCTCACTGCAGAAAGAATCAAGACAAATTTAAAATTTAAATATTTTTGTGATCATCGGGATTTATCCAAAATATATTATCATATCCGTGCTTAGCTTTTTAAATATAATTGTTATATAGTTTGCTGTGATAAATATATCATGTGATTCATTAATATATGGAAAGAATAAGCTATTATAAAGCACAAACTTACAGTTTTCCCAATTCGTTTCTTGGTTCGTTTTCGAGTCCATCCATTGGTTTGTGAGCCCGTGTGTTTGTTCGTTCGTTAGTTTGTGTAATTGACTGACTAGTTGAATGTTTTATCCAAATTTTATCCAGCCTTTCTAGATCTCCGCAACAATTTAAGGTACAAATCAATCATCGTCACTGAACATAACAAAAATACTGATTCCACGCGAAAGAAGTCGTGGGCAAAGCATTCGTCCATTACAGCATATTAAATTCCACCGTTTTACTTAGGTCTATATATAGACTGTCTATATAGATTCGACGTTGTAGAGAGCGAGAGAGAGAGAGAGAGAGAGAGAGAGAGAGAGAGAGAGTATAAAGAATCATATCCAGTCTTGACCTGATAATTTTCTAACGCGTCTAGTGATGTAAAGTATCTTATAAAAATGCCTTCTTTTTGCCTATTTCGTAGCGCATAATTGAATTTTCCTATAAAGCCAGGAAAAAAAGTAATGTTACTATGTTTATAATTCTCAATAGACTTTTGGAGACGGAACGCGTTTTACAATGACTCAAAGACCAAGAAGCCACGGCAAAATATATATAATATTATGTTTAAAAAGAAAAGTTGTTTTACACGTTCCGTTTCACAGACTACGAAAAATTTGTCCATTCGTCATGTGGTTTATATGAATGTTCAAAATAACCAATTGTGTTTTTGATGATGATATTACATTGAAGTGGGATTTATTTCTGAGTATTTGTAACTCTCTCAGCGATTGAGAAACAATTTGATTTTAAATATCGTATAGTTTTGAGATTGTGATAGCTGACAGACCTTAAATGACAGATGTTATAATCTGCAAAACTTAATTAATAGCATTTTCCCTGGCCTCTAAATGAAAAGTTAATAAGTTATTATTTCATTATAAACAATAATTGATTTTATGTAACAGTAGTAGTAGGTAGACGCGACCTGTAAAACGAATCAAGTGATAGGTCAATTAATGTATGGAAAGTGGACATACTTCTTTTGGTAGTAAATATAAACGTATGAATATTCATATGAAATAGAACCCAATGCCTCTTGTACCTCCTCGTGGCACCGCAAGGCAGACGTGTAATATACATACTCACGTTCTGTCTCATACATAGATTTTATATTGCGCTTTTATTATGCTGTAAACAATGGTATATATATATATATATATATATATATATATATATATATATATATATATATATATATGTATATTATATATATTGTATTGTATATATATATAGTGATAAGTTTTTTATAAATATATCAATTAAAATTCAATATACATATTAAGTTAATTAAGAAAGTATATACAAGCGCTCTTACCCGGTTACCCGGTTGACCGAGCTTTGCTCGGTATTTTTCGCTTGGTTTTTTTTTTAATTCGTGCGTTTTGGAAATTATATTTAGATAGAAATTCCATACTGATAAAATACGAATAATATTTTTTGATCTTAACGACATAATAGAAAAAACTGAACTGGTTATTTGAATAAAAAATCATGAGTGCAATTAGTTTAATTTAAATTTTCGTGTTTTAAAAAATACTAAAAAAGGGGCTCGAAAAAATAGATTTTTTAAAAAAAGAAAGGAACTTGAAAAAAAATTAAAAAAAAACGGTCGGTCGGTCTGGGCTCGAACCATGGTATTAAGAATTTGTGACCGCCCAATATACCAATAAAGCTATTAGTAATCGTTAATAAACTGTCAAAATTTTACCTTCTTATTCTAACGATATTGTAGCAGTTTTTCATTACCTAAAAACACGGACAAAAAGACATTTTCTAAAAATAAATCCTAGCTAGATCGATTTATTGCCCCCGAAACGCCCTGCATACAAAATTTTTGAGCAACAAAAAGTTGGAGCCGTATCCGAGATTCCGATTATATATATATATATATATATATATATATATATATATATATATATATATATATATATATATATATATATATATATATATATATATATATGTATATATATATATATATATCTTTATATATACATATATATATAAGAATTGCTCGTTTAAAGGTACAGGATACGTAGATTTCACACTTCGCGTTTTTATTAATCTATTAAGTCATTTAAATGTATTACAATATACTTATCTCTATATATAGATGCGGCGAGACTTACGCAACTTTAATACTGCTCGTATTAAAGAAGCGATCGAGCGGTACCAGGGCTCCAAAGTCTTTGCCAGAGATCTGTCTGCCCGTAAGAGCCAACTGTCAAAGCTGAAGACTGAGTGTGGCAGCATCGTTTCCGGGACACCTGAGATTTTGAGTGAGATTGAGAGGTTCTATGGGCAGCTGTACACATCATCGTTGGAGCCACACGCAAGTGTGAGTAACGATCCAAGAGCAAGTCTTATCCGACACTATTCCGATGATATCCCGGACGTCAGTCTAAGCGAGATTAGAATGGCTCTCCAGCACCTTAAAAACGGCAGGGCCCCAGTCGAGGATGGAATTACAGCGGAGCTTCTGAAAGCGGGTGGAACACCGGTACTTGAAGTCCTTCAGAAGCTCTTCAATTCCGTCCTCCATGGTGGCACTACTCCAGAGGCGTGGAGCAGAAGTGCGGTGGTCTTGTTCTTTAAGAAAGGCGACAACGCTCTCTTGAAGAACTACAGACCGATTTCCCTTCTGAGCCGCGTCTACGTGCTGTTTTCGAGAGTCATTACGAATCGTCTCGCACGCAGACTCGACGACTTCCAGCCTCCCGAACAAGCCGGTTTCCGAAAAGGCTTCAGTACCATAGACCACATACATACCCTGCGGCAGATTGTACAGAAGACTGAAGAAAGTACAATTTGCCACTTTGCCTGGCATATGTGGACTATGAGAAAGCCTTTGATTCCGTCGAAATTTGGGCGGTGCTGCAGTCCCTTCAGCGGTACCAAGTTGACTGTCGGTATATCGAAGTGCTGAAGTGTTTGTACAGTAGGGCTACGATGGCTATCCGAGTACAGAACCAGAGCTCGAAACCTATCCAACTGCAGAGAGGTGTAAGACAGGGTGACGTTATATCCCCGAAACTCTTCACCGCTGCTTTGGAAGACGTTTTCAAGCTACTGGACTGGAAAGGATACAGTATTAACATCAATGGCGAGTACATCACTCACCTTCGATTTGCCGACGATATAGTCCTTATGGCAGAATCGCTGGAGGACTTAAGCACTATGCTCAATGACCTCAATAGTGCCTCCCAACGGATAGGTCTTAAGATGAACATGGACAAAACAAAGATCATGTTCAATGTCCATGTCACACCTATGCCGGTAGTTGTTGGGAGCACTATGCTCGAAATCGTTGACGAGTACGTTTACCTGGGACAAATAGTCCGACTAGGTAGGTCCAACTTCAACCGAGAGGTCAATCGACGGATTCAACTCGGCTGGGCAGCGTTCGGGAAATTACGACATATCTTCTCGTCAGGTATACCTCAATCTCTAAAAACTAGATTGTACAACCAGTGCGTGTTGCCAGTGATGACTTACGGATCTGAGACGTTGTCCTTCACTGCTGGCCGTATGAGGACGCTCAAGGTCGCTCAGCGAGCTATGGACAGGGCTATGCTCGGAGTTTCTCTGCGTGATAGACTCAGAAATGAGGATATCCGCAGTAAAACCAGAGTGACCGACATAGCCCAACGGATTAGTAAGCTGAAGTGGCAATGGGCCGGCCATATAGCTCGAAGAACCGATAACCGATGGGAAAGAAGGGTTCTCGAGTGGCAGCCTCGTACCGGTAGGCGTAGTGTAGGGCGACCCCCCACTAGATGGAGTGACGACCTGGTAAGATGTGCAGGAAGTCGATGGATGCAGGTGGCTCAGGACCGTGCTTTGTGGCATTACTTGGGGGAGGCCTATGTTCAGCAGTGGACTTGTGAAGGGCTGTAATGAATGAAAAAAAATTAATTTACTCCACTAGTTATTTCAATACAAAAATGCTTACAATGGATCCGTCCAAAACGTTTGGCAGTGTTTTAATAAGTTTTCTCATTTTTGATTGTAATAAAATCCAGAAATTTCGCTTAAAAACGAATTTTAAACTTCTTAACTTGAAAAAGGGACTTGCAGATTCGGCACGAAAAATTCACAATGGCATGAGATGTATAGTGTTGCCAAAGGTACCAGTAAAAATCTTATTTCCTCCGGAAGGTTAAAATTTGTGATTCGGACAAACACAGAGAAGGCGTCAATTAATATAATTGTATAAATCTTTCATTTCGTTGCAGTGCGATCGACCTTTCGATTAGTTCGGCATGTACGTGCACAGCCACAGTGTGACAATGTGCACAGTGTGACGTGTGCCTAGCTGGTGACTGACAACGCGAATATGCCAGACCAGTAACATACAGACCAGAGATAGGGGCAGCATCTGAGATACGATCTGAGACCATTCAACCAAATTGGGTTGAGTGGTCTAAGGATACGATACGTCTAGTATCGTGTATGAGAAAACCTTCGTAAGTAACAGTTAATGTGTCATGATATCATCATCATATCATGATCATATTCAGCGCGTTCCATCACAAATCTACCGCTGAACAAAAGCTTGCCACCAAGCACGCACAAAATTCGGAGTGAGGTAATTCGGTTCATATGTAATTCGGTAAAAGAGACATTTTAACCGTCTTTCGCTTCAGAACATTTAAAGATGTTTGTTCTATCCTTCTTTGCAGGCCTTTGATTGTGAGAGTTTGTTGGCGCTTGTTTCTAACAAAGAACAGTTGCTTTTTTTTAATTTTTAAGATAATTGTACTAGAGTCAGGTGTTACTTTGCGGGAACCCACTATATTAAATATGTTATTATTATTGAACTAAAATCCGCGTAAAAACTAAAAATTATGTTTTACCTAGTTTAACACATCCCACCCTTCCTCAATTGCGTGCACTATCCCCGTCACCACTACTCGACATCTTTGATTATACACTTGTATAACACAAGTATATAGGCAAAGATATATCGACATCCGACACGTGTTTCGTTGATAAGGTATAAAATAAACTTAAAAATAAACTTAGCGGTCAGCCATCACCGAATCTATTCCTCCTGACGATGTCTCGTTTATATGGTTTTAGTAATTTATTTCTAATAAGAAAAGAATATTCATTTGTCTGAGAAACACAAGATTGACTTAGAATAGATAAATATGTTTAGAGTTTTGCAATATTTGTAGTACAGGTCAACGTTCAAACATTGTTGTCTCAAGTTTATATAAGACTCATAACAAAAAAAGTATGTGTTTTTTTAGGGTGACAAACGAGCACACCGTCCACCAGATGGTAAGTGGTTACTGTGGCCCATAGACATCTACATCTATCCTCGAGTACGAATCAAAATGCAGATGCGTTGTCGTGAGGACCAAGGGGCTTCGGTTCTCTACACTCACCATACGAAACACAGCAGCCTTTAGCTGTTACTTTACGCTGGTATATTATGAGAGTGTGGTCTAACCCCGGTTGAGCCGACCCTTTCGTGCTACAACTAATATAGCTGTAGCGTGGCTGTACCACGTAAAAATAATCATAAGGTAGATTAATCTAAGCATTAAAACTGCTTATCTAACTATATAACCAACAAATACTACTTTGGAGAAATTGTTTCAGCAGCATGGTCCTTCCCCAGTCGAGCCGACCCACTCGTGCTACAACTATACTATCAATATAACTGCATAGCTCTGTCAACTGTTTTACTTTCGAGGCATATCGTAAAAGGTTGCTAATGTGATTGTGTTGTCTACCTACCTACCTCGAATTCGAAGCGGTGATTTTGGGCTTTACTGTCCACTTGATAAAGGCACGCTCTCATTAAATCCGGCTGTTTTAATTGGGTTTTGCAATACGTATTATTTTCCATTTTTCAATTTTTTGGCGAACGTAGTTCGAGTAGCAATAAAAATTTAAATTTCAATTATAGATTTGGATACCATTACATTAAATTAAAATTTATCAAAATTATAAATTTAACACCAAAGAACGTAGTAAATTTTCTTTTAAACATTTGGAGAACATTTCATTCCTATAGCTACAATTCATGGAACTGCTGTGTGGAACTTGACACTTATTTTAAGGTCTAAATTCTAACTCATTTATCGGCAAAACCGACAATACCAACTACGAGTATCGTTTACATCAAACTTGTCCTCCTCTTTGTGGATCTCTTTTCATTACATTGAAAAATGTAAACAATTTCTTGTAATTATAAGATTCTGTTACAGTAGAGATAATGGATTTAAAAACTAATAAAATGAATGCTGGTTTGAAATACGTAAATATTAAAACAACTTTGTATATACATATATGTGGTGCATATACTGTAAATTGACTTTGAAAGTTTAGTTGCTATCCCTAAGCAGTGACTTCAACAGACGCGTTCATCAAATATGTACATATGTTGCAACAAAACTACCCACGATAACACGTTCTAAGCAGCGCATGCAAAACACACCGCACCCGCTATCTCGTTTACATTTATACGATTTTCTGTATGTATACTAGATACAAAGAAGGTACTCTGAAGTTCTTACTACAATTTTGAAAACGCTTGCAGAGTGCTGTGAATTCAAATTACCAATCATAAAGCGAAGGTATAATGATATTTTTCTTTAAATGGCAACCTCACTTGCAATAGATATTTTTCCATTCTAACAAATTAGGCTCCCACGACCGACTATGAAGTACCGAAGCCAATACTGTTAATATTTATTGAAAGATATCCACGCAGGTTTTTACAATATGACTTAGTCTTGATCTCAGAGATCTATATCTCATCTATCACGCGAAGTGCTCTGAGGAATTGTTCGGATTAATGCCAGCCGCCAAATTTGATGAACGCACTACGCGGCAAACCTCCCGTTACCACCCACACCATCTGGATGCTTGGTGGTACACTACTGTACGTCTCTCTGTGGAATAATTTACCACCGGCGATTTTTCCGAATCGATACGACCTAGGGACCTTCAAGAAAAAAACGTTACTCTTTTCTAAAGGGCCAGCATCGCACCCGCAATTCTCCTGGTGTTGCGGTTGTTCATGGGCAGCGGTAGTCACTTAACATCAGGTGAACCGCATGCTCGTTTGCTCCCTCTTCTATAAAAAAAGAGAATACTGTCAACACTTTATTATAAACACTTGCACATTTGTACTATTAAAACAGCATTGGTAAGACGCTTAATATTCGTATCAAACCAATCGTACGGTAAGTATAGAGAACCGGAGACCCTTTTTAACGCTAACGAGGTATTCCATCTTAGTCTTTAGTGATGAAAACGCATCTAAATTTAGCGTGACGCTAGTAGTTATTAGTAGTAGTTAATCGAGGACAAATGTAGGTGTCTATGTGTACTCCACTACCTATTAGTAATCTTTCTATTTATGATTCCATTAGATAATATTATATACTTCGATCTTAACCTCTCGTATAAATTTTTATACGTGGTAGAGCCATGCTGTATTGTTGATGAAGTATGAATGGGTCAGCTCGACCGGGGAAGGACCACGCTCTCACAGAGTACTAGCGTAAAATAGCAGCTTGATACTGCTGTGTTTCGTATAGTGAGTGTAGAGATCAGGAGACCCGTTTTTGCTGAAAACGAGGCATTCCATCTTAATCCTTAGGCGTGACAACGCATCTGCGTTTTGATTCTTAATCGTATATATGTAGATGTCTATAGGTCACAGCACTCACCATCAGGTGTCAGGTGGACTGGGTGCTCGTTATTATTCTGTTTCAAAAAAATGCTATTTAAGTAAGCTGTATCATAATACGACAAACAGGTAAAAACTATTGATCTAGTACCATGTCATATGTTTATCAGTTCTATAACAAATACTGCAATAATTGTCAATAGATTTGAACGTATAATGTTTTATCAACGCTGACAATAGGATCTCTATACTAAAGATTTTCTTGCTGTTCAATTCAAGTAACAGTTTCTGAAATGTTATTCTAAATTATATCCAATTCAACAATACATAGAGAAATGCAAGTAAAGATGCTACCTGAATTTTCGGTTATGTTTTTCACGAGTGTTTGTTCACGTATGTTGCGTGTGTTACAAAGTTTTGTGACGTAACACACGTGAAAAGTATAAAGCTTAGTTCACATTGCAATACTTAGGTATAGAAAAAGCTAAATATTTATGTTTTGTGTCAAAAAAGGAGGAGGTTCTCAATTCAACTGATATTTTTTATTTTCTATTGTATGTATATATCCGGCGATTCGAAAAAAAAAATCCGACAAATCTATTCTGTCTAAAACGTCTATAACAGTATTAGCTGACATTAAAAATACTCAAGAAAACAGGTTTTATTTTAATTTGAGACAATATGGACCATTCAATTTAAAACAAATAAACCTCAAAACAGACATTGCTAGCAAAAGTTTTAAAGAAAATTCTCATGACAGAATGAAGAAATTTTCAAAGAAAAGAAAAGTCAAAGACATACACCTTAAAACAAATAAGAAACTTAAAACGGAAGAGGAGAGCAGTACAGACGAAGATATGACGATTTCTGTGCATGATACTTCTGATGAAGAGTATCACATTACAGATGATATCTTATCAGATGATGATTATCTGGATCGTATGGATTATCAATTAAAAGAACAGAAGAACGTTACAAAGTTA
Source organism: Parnassius smintheus behrii (assembly GCA_036936625.1). Lineage (NCBI taxonomy): Eukaryota > Metazoa > Arthropoda > Insecta > Lepidoptera > Papilionidae > Parnassius > Parnassius smintheus. The sequence goes on along the minus strand of JAUPFT010000026.1, from coordinate 21,214,395 downwards.
AGAAAAATATCAGACACAAGTAAAATAGAGAGAGAAAAAATAGAACAATCAAGTCATGAAGATAAAAATATATACACTGGTAAAGACACAAGAGAAATAAACATTTTTCTAATGAAAATCAGGGAGTAGTTAAAACTAATTTAGCTGGACAATCTGTAACTGCTACGACTCTGCAGGATGATGAAAATAACTTTGGCAATGCAAAAAATGACTCGGAAGTGACATCAAAAATTAATACAGACATATGGAGGCTATCTTTCAAAGACACTGTACTTGTACTTGTAAGGTATTATCAAAGAACCGCGTGGAAGTATTACATAGGATTCTTGGAAGGCAGTTTTAAAAAAGAAGGAAAATCTTATTTTACCATACGATTTCTGAAAACCATTAAAAAACCGGAGCTAAAGTTTGTAATTCACAAAATAAAAGATGAAGACACTGTAACTGAAGATTTAATAGTTAAGCAGGTTAAAATAACACAAAACACAAAACGACCAAAAGAATACTTTTTAGCTGATCCTAGCGATAAGGTTTGTTTTGAGTAGAATATTTACAAGTAGGTAGATATTACATATATATATATATATATATATATATATATATATATATATATATATATATATATATATATATATATATATATATATATATATATATATATATATATATATATATATTCAAATAATGCCAAAATAATACGATTGTGTAATTCTAAGTACAAATTTTGATCTCCTTGTTTTTTAAGTTGTTTTATTAAATAAATAATTCTATCTATAATCGTATTTTATTTGAAATTCAATTTTTTATTGCTTTATGTGCATCAAGCCTAACAACATTTCCAGTGTGTTACACAATTCCAGTGTGTTATCGTGTGTTACAAGTTCTTGTGTGTTATGGTACATTTTCTGTGAACCTCACCCAGCTAAGAACACTCTCGATAAAAACAATTTTTAGACGAAATAAACCATCTCAACATCGGTTCCTCCATTAGCAATGACACCACAGAGGGACACACAGATACACATTGTTACGAGCTTAGGGTTCTTGACAATAAAAACTGCCAATTGAATTACCAAAATTGACACTTTTATTGCCGAACACCAATTAAGACTTATAACACACTAATAATTAATCGCAGTTAACACTTTAGTCCACTTTATTTCGCTCCTAAGTCTTCACTTGTATCGCCAATTCAATGCTGCCCCGGTCGCGGCCCTGAGTGGCTTTATACAGGCCTTTTCCATCGAAACATCTAGAATATTCCAGCAAATACCGGTCCCGACCGACTAAGTGTAGAAAATTGGAGTGTGGACTTTTCTAGAAAGCTTAGTTCGTCTATTCGATACTAGATGGCGCTGTTGGTGGAAAGTTCTAGCATAACATTTTCTAGAAAGCTCTCTTCGCTCTGCTCCCCGACACTAGACGGCGCTAAGGGCATTAATTATGGCTCGCAACACACGACAAACATATAACATACCACACTTTAAACATATAACCCTTTATTTTCGTCAAGGGTTAAAAATATCCAGCAACAATCATAGAAGTAGAATTTCTTATTTAGTTATTTGTGCAAGTCCCCTTTAAGTACAGACGTACAAAATTGATGAGCAACTGCGAGGAAACTGGCGTGTTATGTTTAATTAAATGTACATTTGCCACCATTACCGTCGTCACGGCTCCAATAAGACTTTGATCGTGATGACACGGTGGTCTGCTAGCTCCTCGACTAATTGTGGTTATTATAAGAGGCTTCGTAAGCGTTAATTACATATAAACGGAAGTTTATAATGATCAATTAACATAAATGTTTAAATTAAAAATAAAATATTTTATTCAAATAAAGGTAACTAACGATTAATCAATTCAACTGATGGCAAAATGGATAATGTGGTCGATAAACACCTACCTACCTACATCTATCCTCGGTTATGAAACCAAATGCATTGTCACCTCTGAGGCTTTAGATGAAACGTCTTGTTACCTCTAAAAAGGATCTCCGATTTTCATCGGTCACCAACGACGCACATATTTGTTTTTTATAGAATCAGGGAGACAAACGAGCACATAGTCCACCTGATCTTAGTTAAATGCCGTGGCCGATGAACAACTACATCTATCGTCAATTAACGATAAAAATGCAAACGCATTGTCACCTTCGAGGACTAGGATGGAATTTCTCTAAAATCTCCCCTGAATTTCCAATATTTTATTTCGGTTTTCGGGTTTTCGGGTTTTCGGTTCTCTACAGTTCTCTACCTCTGATCCGAGAATGTACAAGCTAGTGATGTTATGGGAAGGTATGTTACCACAACCGACCGTGTGATAGCGATATATATCTACTGCCCCATATCGTACCATGGGTGTCGTACAAGAAAGAAGAGGTTACAGAGATACTACTTATAGCCCCGGGCTACGGGTGTCCAGGAAGATCTACGTGTACGGTATATATTATATTTTAATAAAATAAGAGAATGGATAAAAGAAAATAAAAAGAAAGTGACAGAGAAATGAAACAGGAAATGGACAGTAGCATTTTTCCAGTAACAACACAAAAAAATTAAAAAAAATGTTGCCAACTCGCTTATCAAGCGTGGCAACTATGGCAAATATAGAGAATTAGCTTCAACAGTGGACTATTGATAGACTTTATTGAATAATTGAATGAAGGAAGTATTATCTTATATTAAAAAATGTAGCAAGTTACGCTGCTAAATTGTAAAACAGAGATGGGATGAAAGTATATTATGAATACGAGCTTTCAAAAAGAACTTATTGTTAAATTCAACAAAATTAATTACATTCTAATAATGTTTATAATAAAAATGAAACTAAAAACGAATTGTAAACTATGAATTTTGATAAAAATTTAACGAATTTTCAAAAGTTTGCTCATCTACATTTTTATTTGCGTAACTTCAATCAACGCGGTAATTTATATAAAATTTTATTCGCGTGCAATGACACAAATAAAGCTATCCCAAAAGTCGATGTTCATTCGTACAACTAATTTTTGCAGCTGTGGACTTGTTAAATTTCAAATAATGCCACCATAAATTTAACAAAGATATTATCATATTTTATAATTGCTCAGTATAGAGCAATATTATTAAAATAGTCTCGTATGACTAGAAAACATAACGCTTATTTCTGTCTGACGAATGACACTAATCACTTACAAAATTGCGCTGGTTTCGTGACCAGAATCTGTTTTTATATTTTGCGGGAACGTTTATCGCTTTTTAATGTACTAGACGACAAGGCGTTTTGCTATACAGCCAACCGTCACACGTGATAACCTTTCAAAATGTTTGCTTTTATCTTTATTTTTTAAACGGACATCCGTCAAAGAGTAATGACTAGCAAAGATGGCGCATAAAGGCGCCAAATTACAGCCCCTATCCACACGACTTAAAGCACAAATTACTGTTATTTTTATAACATTATATTCAATCTTAAAAGCTCATTGTGACTCTGTCAGCTCCTCAAAAGAATGAAGTGGACGGTGGAAAGATCAGAGAGAGGCGGATAGTGCTTTAGAGCGCGCGCTGTCAAAAGCAACATGGCGTAACAACGTGGCGTCGACACGGCAGCGACACTTATAACTCATACCATTTGTCACTTTTAATTGCCACTTGTTGGTTGTCGAAAACGTCCGAAGTAAAGCGATATATTCACTTTATTGTGAAATAAACGCGGTAAGGTGTCCCTTGTGCCGAGTCGCCCGTTTTCAACTCGAAATTAAGACATTAGAAGGAACAGAAATGTTGTTATTTTGTTCAAAGGACTTATTTATACGTCGTCACTGATAGTGACTTTGATGTTAGCTTGTTTGGAATTGTCTACGAGTTTCAATGGATTATAAAAATATGAGACGTCCGGATATTTGCACCTATGTTGTAAAAATTTTCAAATCATGTTCGTTAAGGTTAAGAAGCCTAATTATTTAATTGATTTACTGTAGCTTTGAGACACTGTGAACAGGTCGGGGAAGATCTTTTAGTTGTTTGTACGAATGAAGTTGTAGTTACATCTCTTTGACTTCCTATTTTTACGCGAACACTACACATTGAATAAAACTATTTATAGGGAATTTATCGCGTTTAATAAACTTATTTTTAATTCTCGACGTTTCGGGTGCTCAGAACATTTCAATCCCGTCCCACCCCCGTGACCATGGGTGCTGTAAAGCACTTGAAACGTCGGGCATCAAAAATGAGTGAATTAAGGGGATATAGTAAGTCAGCTCAAATTCTAATTTCGTCCCCACTTGCCCGCGCGTCGTATGCCATGTACCGAAATGTTACAAACATCACTAATAATGTAAGTAAAAATTTTATCATATTTATGCCTGTTTCTTAACGCCACGCCAGTCGCTTCTTATTTTTATTACGGTTATTTCCCATTTTAATTTTACGTCGTCCTGTTGCGTAATGTATATTCTGATCGTAAGCGACACAACCTCCCCCTTCAAAGGCCGAAGCGAAGTGACCGGGCGGCAGGAATCACGCTTCAAGGGGCCGATAGTTTAGGTAGGTAATTTCTTTTTACAGCGAAAATAATGGTATTAAAAAAAAAAGTAATTAACATAAGCACTGCTTTATAGTTAGTTCAGTTAGTATGCAAAGTTTCATGATCTTATTTAAAGTATTTTACGAATAACTGCGGTTTATTGTTTATTTTGGAGGCAACTTTGGATTTTTTTATATCGAGAAAATTTTACGAAATCGTGTTTTCGTCTAACATAATCCATAACATTAATCCTCAACTTTATCATATGTTTATTTCAAAATTAATCCTGCAATATTTTCGGCATAACGAAGGAACTTGCTAAGCCGTTTGAGATAATATTTCCCCTTAAACGCAATAAAATCCCTATCAATAGTTTTGTTCACATCTCTGTGGTTCTACCATTTTTATTGAGCTGGCAGTTAACAAGAATAACAAGATACAATATTTTTATTTTTCTATCATTGTTCAGTCTGTGTTAAGTTATTACTTTAATTCGTAAAATACGGGCAAATGTGTTACATCTAGCATTTTATTATAAAAAAGACAAAACTATGACAAATTAAGACTAAAATTAGTTGTAAAAAATGTGTACTAAAGTCTAACAAAAAACTATTGTGGTATTTTTAGGTTAAATAAGTATCATCATCATTACAGCCCACTGCTGAACATAGGCCTCCCCCAAGTAATGCCACAAAACACGGTCCTAAGCCACCTGCATCCATCGACTTCCTGCATGTCTTACCAGGTCGTCACTTCATCTAGTGGGGGGTCGCCCTACATTACGTCTACCGGTACAAGGCTGCCACTCGAGAACCTTTCTTACCCATCGGTTAAATAAGTATAATGTAATCAAAATAATATGGAAAACAAAAACAGAAGACCGTAACCGCAAAATAAAATGCAGAAATTTGTAAGCCTCAGCTGATTGAAACACTCAAAAACCTACGTTAGAAATATCGCCAATGAATTTGTTTCTTGCATTGATCCAACGTGCTTGCGCATCAAGCTGATATTCATCATCATCATCATTACAGCCTTTCACAAGTCCACTGCTGAACATAGGCCTCCCCCAAGTAATGCCACAAAGCACGGTCCTGAGCCACCTGCATCCATCGACTTCCTGCATGTCTTACCAGGTCGTCACTCCATCTAGTGGGGGGTCGCCCTACACTACGCCTACCGGTACGAGGCTGCCACTCGAGAACCTTTCTTCCCCATCGGTTATCGGTTCTTCGAGCTATATGGCCGGCCCATTGCCACTTCAGCTTACTAATCCGTTGGGCTATGTCGGTCACTCTGGTTTTACTGCGGATATCCTCATTTCTGAGTCTATCACGCAGAGAAACTCCGAGCATAGCCCTCTCCATAGCTCGCTGAGCGACCTTAAGCGTCCTCATACGGCCAGCAGTGAAGGACCACGTCTCAGATCCGTAAGTCATCACTGGCAACACGCACTGGTTGTACAATCTAGTTTTTAGAGATTGAGGTATACCTGACGAAAAGATATGTCGTAATTTCCCGAACGCTGCCCAGCCGAGTTGAATCCGTCGATTGACCTCTCGGTCGAAGTTGGACTTACCTAGTCGGACTATTTGTCCCAGGTAAACGTACTCGTCAACAACTTCGAGCATAGTGCTCCCAACAACTACCGGCACAGGTGTGACATGGACATTAAACATGATCTTTGTTTTGTCCATGTTCATCTTAAGACCTATCCGTTGGGAGGCACTATTGAGGTCATTGAGCATAATGCTTAAGTCCTCCAGCGATTCTGCCATAAGGACTATATCGTCGGCAAATCGAAGGTGAGTGATGTACTCGCCATTGATGTTAATACCGTATCCTTTCCAGTCCAGTAGCTCGAAAACGTCTTCCAACGCAGCGGTGAAGAGTTTCGGGGATATAACATCACCCTGTCTTACACCTCTCTGCAGTTGGATAGGTTTCGAACTCTGGTTCTGTACTCGGATAGCCATCGTAGCCCTACTGTACAAACACTTCAGCACTTCGATGTACCGACAGTCAACTTGGCACCGCTGAAGGGACTGTAGCACCGCCCAAATTTCGACGGAATCAAAGGCTTTCTCATAGTCCACATATGCCAGGCAAAGTGGCAGATTGTACTCTTCGGTCTTCTGTACAATCTGCCGCAGGGTATGTATGTGGTCTATGGTACTGAAGCCTTTTCGGAAACCGGCTTGTTCGGGAGGCTGGAAGTCGTCGAGTCTGCGTGCGAGACGATTCGTAATGACTCTCGAAAATAGCATGTAGACGCGGCTCAGAAGGGAAATCGGTCTGTAGTTCTTCAAGAGAGCGTTGTCGCCTTTCTTAAAGAACAAAACCACCACGCTTCTGCTCCACGCCTCCGGAGTAGTGCCACCATGGAGGACGGAATTGAAGAGCTTCTGAAGGACTTCAAGTACCGGTGTTCCACCCGCTTTCAGAAGCTCCGCTGTAATTCCGTCCTCGCCCGGGGCCTTGCCGTTTTTAAGGTGGTGGAGAGCCATTCTAATCTCGCTCAGACTGACGTCCGGGATATCATCGGAATAGTGTCGGATAAGCTGATATTATTAGAATCAAACTGGTCTAGTCCTTGTTGAACATCCTCCATATAGCCCTGATCCTATACCTTGTGACTGAATTCTCCCCTTTGATTTGTAAGAATTTCAACGTCTCCTTTAAAGTCATAGGGCCTGAATTTGGCCTGTAAGGAAGGGCAACTTCTTTACTTCTGTAAAGAAGTTTGAAAAAGAACGTATGGAAAAGTTTTAAAAAGTTATGGAAAGTATTTTGAAAACCTGAATTCAATGGCATTGAAATAATCCAAGACTTTTTCCGCTACCCGGGCGGCGTCACGTAAAATTGAGGTGTAATATTTGACAGATTTCATAGCGGAAAATGTAAAGGTCATTGTTTTTTTTTCTGTACTATTAGTTATATTTTTTATTAATTAGGATAAAAAGAAATAAACCAAACTACAGATACTTGTAAAAGTGGAAACATTTAAAAAAAGATTTAAAATGTGCCAAAAATCAAAGAGCAGTGTTATTATAATACTCGAGAAAATTTTATTTATATATAAGCATAAACTTTTATTTAACTTCTCAGTTAAATAATAATGTGTAATAAAAAAATAATTAAAAATTGTTTATTTCGGACAACTTTCATCCATAGGATTTGTTGGTAGAGAAAAACTTATATAATTTTTACATATTTTTTTAATACTTAATTATTAAATAGGTAACAACGATGCGGTCTTTTTTCGGATTATTGCATCAACCGCCAGTGCAAACATCGCAGACGCGTTACTGAATGCCTTATTGTATTGAGTACGTAGGGCACTATAGGCCTTTTTGGTGTAAATGTTCCATAGACTGCATGAATAAAATGACGCACAATATGCTTTGAAAACATGATCTTGTCAGCTTCAGTGCAGCGACCAAATCTATGCACCAACATATTCGCCCTGACCGACAGTGCCCTACGTTTTCTTTCAATGTCTTCATCGTCTTTAAGGCTGTCAGTCACAACATGCCCAAGATATTTAAAACTACAGACCCTTTCTAGTGGTTCGTTACAGAGCTCTATACATTTACTGCCAGCCTTAAATACCATGAACTGCGACTTTTTGGTATTATATAGTAAACCATGTGAGACAGCGAATTTTTCACAAACAAAATCACAAGACACTAACTGAGGGTGCCAGCAGAACCATATGGTCCGCGTAGCTGATATTATTCACACACCTTGCCGATATGGCAGCCGACACGCATGCTGCTGAGCTCTCGAATCAGTGCGTCCATATACAAGTTGAAGAGCTTCGGCGATGTCAGACACCTTGCATCACCCCGCACTCCATCCTGTGTTCATTCGCCTATCTCACATAGTTCACTTGATTACTAAGTATACCAATACTTAAATCGGTGTAGCCATAAGATAAACCTACGCCTTTTAACTTACGCCACAAGATGTCGTATGACACAAGATCGAAAGCTTTACTCATATCTAGGAAACAGGTGTGTAATATTTGACAGTATGCTTTAAACTCATTATTTCTGTTTTTATTGATAGACCTCGCGTGAAACCGTGCTGGCAATTATGTAGCATACAGTGGTTTTCTAGAATAGAGTTAAGCATACTGTCAAATATCTTAGCTATTGTCGTTGCTGAGGATATTGGTCTATATTTCGATCTCTCTGATACGTCACCAGTATGGTTTTTTACAATCGGGACAAATGAAGTTTTCATTAAGTCAGCAGGCAAGTAGGTATGCGAGACACACATATTAAATAATAGTGCCCAAATTCTAGGTTAATGCACACCTGCGTATTTAAAGTGATCTGAGACCATCGTGACCGGGTGACTTACCTGCAACCATAGTTCTAATAACATGCGCTGTCATTTTATCACTCGCTACCATTTTGAGTTCATTCTTGGTCTCAGCATTGGACACGGGATGTGACGACGGCCCTAGGGATGACGTGACCATAAACTGATCCCTGAAAAGATCTGCTATTAGCTTCATGTCACTAACCCCATGTACTGCTTCAGGGAGACTAGGTCCAACGTTGAGTTCATTCGTGGACTCCCAAAATTTCTTAATGTCTTGTTTTGAATGATAAGTAGCCAATTTATCCATTTTTGAAATGATAATAGTTTTTACGGAATTTATCGCGTATATTTAACTTTTTAAATACCCGACGTTTCGAACGCTTTACAGCACTCGTGGTCACGGGCGGGACTGAGATGTTCAACGTCCATATGTCATAGTTAACCGCGGTTACCATAGATTAAAATTTTACTCTTGTTCCGATCTATACAGTATGAACTTATGGTATCTTGAAGTCTTGCAGTTGTATGCTTGGGTTGGGATTTAATTTTATTTATTATAGGATCCCAAGCTGATGGTAGCACCCAGCCTCTATTGATCTTCTCTATTGAAGTTAGGATGTTTTTTGATTTCAATAGCCTCGCGAATCATCCTTGGAAGGAATCGGTGTTCTTTCAAATCAAATCTGATGTAGTGACGGGAGCGATCCTGTACGTGTTCACAGACTGACTTCCCGGAGCGTAGATCATCAGCTATATGTTCTTTAACGCGGGTTTTTATTGATCTTTTAGTTTGTCCTATGTAGGAGAGACCACATTCACAATCAAGCTTGTACACTACTGCATCTTGCAGAGGGACATTACACTTGACTGATGGTAAAAGCTGACCAATCTTCTTCAGCGGCTTGAAGTATGTTTTGATGGAAGCGCGCTTCAAGATGTAGCCAATCTTTTCAGTGACTCCTCTAACATATGGTAGTACAGCACGTACACGCTCAACTGTGGCCGGCTTCACTCGTTCACTGTGACGTAGGCGCGGGACTCGAAGCTTGTTGTCATGCAAAACTTGCTTGACATGGTGGAGCTCTGCAGCCAGGTGTTTACTGTCACAGATCCCTCGTGCTCTCTGAAACAAAGATTTACCCACGGTAGCTAACTGTGAAGGATGGTGGTGAGAATCACTGTTTAAATATCTATCTGTATGGGTCTCTTTTCTATACACAGTATGGCTCAAGGTGTTATCAGGATTCCGAATTACTAACACATCTAGAAAAGCTAAGGAATTGTTTGCCTCTAACTCCATTGTGAACTGAATTTTAGAATTTATAGAGTTAAAATGGTCTAAAAATGCAGTTACTTTATCTAAAGGTAGAATTGTGAAAGTGTCGTCTACGTACCGCTTGTAGAATCTTGGATTTATGGGAGAACTAAGCAGGGCTTTCTCCTCAAAGTCTTCCATGAATATGTCGGCAACAATGGGAGATACAGGTGAGCCCATCGCCACACCATCTACTTGCTTGTAGAACTCCTCCTTCCACAATAGGTAGCCAGATGTGAGGCAGTGTCTGAGTAATACTGCATATTCTACGGGCATGTTGTTTTCTTCCAGCCTTTTAGTTACAATTGAGATGCAGTCTTCAACAGGTAAGCATGTAAACAATGACTGCACATCAAAACTGACCATAGTTTCATTGTCTGCCAGATGTAGGTCTTTAATCTCGCTGACAAAATGGTAGGAATGCTTTATGTGTGCTCTTGTATGTCCCCTGAGCGGTGAGAGTATTTTCGCTAAGTGTTGAGCCAGTCTGTAAGTTGGTGAATTGATTTGGCTCACTATGGGACGTAATGGAGCATTGGGCTTGTGTATTTTTGGTAACCCATACAATTTTGGTGATTTAGCGCACGTAAGTATTATCCATTTTACGTCCAGATTTAATTTTTCGGAGTGTTTCTTTATGAGGTCACTAGTTGTTTTTAGTGTGCTATTTGTTGGGTCGTTTTTAACCTTTTTATAAATACTTACATCCGACAAAAGTTCTTGTACTCGTATTTTAGAATTATAATCTGACGTATCCATGACTACCGTGGCGTTTCCCTTATCTGCGCGGAGAATCGTAAGTTCTGGTTTATTGCGTAGGTTCTTTAACGCTATAAATTCGTCTTGGGGAAGATACGGTTTAGGCACTGAACATCGACGTGACATAGACGAAATGTCTTGACGTATCGCCTCCAAATCTTCTTTCCGCATATTGTTTTTAAATAAACAGTCCTCGACACTACAGATAATTTCTTCGTACGGTAATTTGCGGGGTGTAATTGCAAAGTTGAGGCCTTTGGATAAAACCCTAATTGTTGCATCATCCAGTGTTTGTTTTGACAGATTATAGAGCGCGATTAATCTATGATCCGTGTTTGTCAATAGTTGCTTTCGGTTCTGGCATTGATTCAGATGTTTGACATTTAACTTGTTCGTTAATTTTTGATATTTTCTATATGTTTGTTTTTGCATTCGTTATATTTACTAATTTCGCGTTTATTTAATGTTTCCATGCAAAAATTATAGTCAAACGTCGTTAAAACTTTCTTTAATTCACTGGATGATGTGTCTATGGATTTGTTTATGTCATATAGATCGGAGCGTTTTTGTTGGATTACCGTCCGTAACAACTTTTTACTCGCCTGATTTAAGATCTTAGCGCTTCCTCGAATGTCCTTTTTGGTTGATATTTTGACACACGTAGGAATGAGATTATAGTCTCGGCATCTCTTCAAGAAATTTAAGGCTGTTAGGTATCTTGCGCGCTTGGCCTTTAGATCTTCTAATCGGCGTATTTTATTTGCAATTACCAGTCCGTACTGGTTTACTTAATGATTTCTTATATTTACGCGAACACTACACATTGAAATGATACTAGTTTTTACCGCGGTTAACTATGACATATGGACGTTGAACATCTCAGTCCCGCCCGTGACCATGAGTGCTGTAAAGCGTTCGAAACGTCGGGTATTTAAAAAGTTAAATATACGCGATAAATTCCGTAAAAACTAGTATCATTTCAATGTGTAGTGTTCGCGTAAATATAAGAAATCATTATCCATTTTTAGTTGATTCTGATGACTTTAGCGCCAATTTAATCCACTCTTGAAGACAGGGCGGCTGTTAACCATCTCATTATAGACAAAACCCTGCCTCGGTCGACCATACCAAATCCACATCATAAATTTCTACCTAGCCTCCCCGTGTGCCTCACCGACATGCTAAAATAAAAAAAATCACCTCAGTGTCAACTAACGACATCTAGTGAGCGTATACCTTTTGCGAGTATTTGTCTATTATTAAATCTAGTATTATCTGGTGACAGTCGTAAATATGGTGCACTAACATTTCAGGAAGTCCAATCTATGAACATGTTCAAGACCGCCCACAACATGTTGACTTCATTTGTGGATTTATCGCATGACAAGCTTTTGCCAACGGCTTCGCCCGCGTGATGTTCGGAAAATAACATTTTGGTTAAAGATCATAACCCATTTTTACCTTTGATATTTATTAGTTTTGTCTGCGACTTCATCCGGGTTCGTAGAATTTTTTGTTACTACAACCCAATAGCAACAGTCCAACACTGAATGATATGATTGCAAAAAGTTTTTATCTATGAATCATTTAATATGACGTTCATATTGCTTATGACATGATGCTCTATACCAGTATACCAGTTTGATTTAAATAATCCTACCGTTACATCTTCTTTATTATACATACAGTACCCGGTTGACCGAGCTTTGCTCGGTATTTTTCGCTCGGTTTTTTTAATTCGTGTGTTTTGGAAATTATATTTAGATACAAATTATATACTGATGAAATATGAATAATATTTTTTGATCTTAGCGACATAATAGAAAAAAACTGAACTGGTTATTTGAATAAAAAAATCATGAGTGCAATTAGTTTAATTTAAATTTTCGTGTTTTTAAAAAATACTAAAAAAAGGGGTCGAAAAAATAGATTTTCTCAAAAAAGAAAGGAACTTGAAAAAAAAATTAAAAAAAGTTGGTCGGTCGGTCTGGGCTCGAACCGGGGTTTTAAGATTCTGCGACCGCCCATTATACCAATTAAGCTATTTATAATCACTGACAATCTATCAAAATGTACCTTCTTATTCTAACGATATTGTAGCAGTTTTTCATTGCCTAAAAACACGGACAAAAAGACATTTTCTAAAAATAAATCCTAGCTAGATCGATTTATTATCCCCGAAACTCCCTGGACACTAAATTTTATGAAAATCGTTGGAGCCATTTCCGAGATCCGGATTATTTATATATATATATATATATATATATATATATATATATATATATATATATATATATATATATATATATATATATATACATACATATATATATATATATATATATATATATATATATATATATATACAAGAATTGCTCGTTTAATAGTATAGGATTTATTTTATAGCATAAGACTGACAAAGGATCACAGTCCATCTGATGGTAAGTTGAGGCCCATAGACATCTTCATTTATCCTCGGTTAAGATTCAAAATGCAGATGCTTTGTCACCCCTGAGGACTAAGATGGATTTCCTCGATTCCATTAAAAAGGGTATCCAGTTCTTAACACTCAACATACGAAACACAGCAGCATTAAGCTGCTATTATACGCTGGGTTCTGTGAGAGCGTGCTCCTACTCTGTTCTCTGCTCTACCACTTTAAATGGCTGGTGCATCTATTAGTAATCGTGTAAATTCTTATACGTGGTAAAACCACGCTGCTTCTATATTATGGTTTTAGCACGATAGAGTCGGCTCGACCGGGGAAGGACTACGCTCTCACAGAATACCAGCGTAAAATAGCAGCTTAATACTGCTGTATTTCGTATGGTGAGTCTTTTTTACTGGAAACGAGGCATTCTATCTTAGTCCTCAGGGGTAACAACGCATCAGCGTTTTGATTCCTAATCGAGGATAAATGTAGATGTCTATGGGACACAGCATCCACTTACCGTCAGGTGGACTGTGTGCTCGTTAATCACCTTTATTCTGTAAAAAAAATCGGCTAGACCGATTGAGGTCAAATTCGCACAATACATTTTATTTCTTACAGTCACGATGCATCAAGGTTACGAATCAGCAGAACTGGGACGTCAACTTTTAGTTCTAGCTTTCACGAAGGCACATCCGAGTTAAGTAACTCGACTGTGAGTCAGTAGTGTCGTCACTGGCTATAACAGTCTCTATCGATCAGTAAATTCTTGACTCCCCGACCACCGCATATTAATTTATTTGATAAAGATACAATTTTTGGCAAAAGCATGAATCTCACATAAATTAAAAATTTTAGAAAACGTGTACAATAAGTTCGTTTTCTGTAACTACTGGATGCAAAATTCTTGTGGAAATTGAATTTCCCTACCTGTTATTGCAAGACCTAAAATAAAATCCGTTCAGTCATTTTCCGATGATAAGCTAATCGGATAGTAATAATAAAATTACCCACCATATCTATTCCACAGTCATCAAGCATTTTGTCGGAATTAATTTTTTCAGGAAAAAGTAGCCTATGTGAGCTCTATGCAAAAAAAAAACAATATTGATCCGTGGTTCTGTTGTTGCTTAAGAACAAATCAACAAATTCACTTTCACATTTATAACGTTAAGTTGGGATGATATATGAAAGGATGATATAAAGAACGTATTTATGCTGACTCTACGTAAAATCCTTCCCTCTAAAGCTTATGTTGTATCGTACGTTACATCTCGTAGTCATAAAGAAAAACTATCTTGTGGCGGGAAGAATGTGATGAATGAAAAAATAAAAATTGGTTTTATTACCTTTAGTATTCCTCATAAAATGTCTTAACATCATTTCGTAATCAAAATTAATGAAGCAAAACATTTAAAATACCTCTATAATGATCATTAAAATATCTCTATACCAATATCCAACAAAATGCGAATCTAATGAGGGCATCTCCACCACAATAATGGCCGCGTTTATAACGCAATAAACTAAATATATACGCGGCGACGCGTAACGCGCACCCGAGCGGCCGCGGTTTGACATACAATTAAAAATGACAGATGACGTGACGCCATTTTATTTTCGCACGTTCAAAAGACGCCGGCGGGAACGACAGCGGTATTCCCTTGAAAGTGCGCGCCTGAAAAAACTGGTCGACACATTTTAAGCTAGTTAGCTTGATGGATTTGGATGATCGTAGCGACGCATCAATCAAGAAGTTTTATGAACTTGAGCTGTGTTCAATGATGAAACTTTTTTGGACATTTGTATAATACAGTTGACTAAAATTAGGTTGTATGAAATGTTTTTTTTTGTTTTAGCTTTTAATATTCATTATTTATTTATTTTATAGAACAAGGGTGACAAACGGATGCAGTAACTCATAACCATCTACATCTATCCAAGATAAAGTTTAAAAATGCAAGTGCGTTGTCGCCCTTGAGGACTACTTCAGTTCAATATGTTCCAAATGCGGTTTTTAAATCAAGAACTTATTCTGTTATGCTTTTTATTATTTAATTGGTATGGCACTATCGTTTTCTTTATAGTATAAGGGTGACAAACGAGCACACAGTCCACCTGATGTTAAGTGGATGCTGTGGCCCATAGACATCTACATTTATACCTACTCAATTAAAAATCAAAATGCAGATGCCCTGAAGACTGAGATGGAATGCCTCTTTTCCAGTAAAAAGGGTTTCTGGTTCTCTATCCTCATCGTACGAAACACAGCAACGTTAAGCTGCTATTTTACACTAGCATTCTGTGAGATCATGGTCCTTCCCCGGTCGAGCCGACCCATTCGTGCTACAACTATACTACTAATATAGAGCTATAAATTACTAATATTACTACAGAATAAATAATAGATATTACTAAACTTTTTACCACGTTTTTTTTAAGTCACTTTCTTGTTTTTCTATTGTTCCTTTAGTAAGTGATTTTAAACTAATTTTCCGATGAGCTGGAAACCTAAAATTTTGAATATATCTCAAATTCGGATTACAATACAAGAATATGATAAAAAAACATGGTATATTACTACTAAACTTATTTCTACTTAGACAATTAGTTGCAGTTTAGGAATATGCATTGCCGCATACTGCCCCGTGGGTACCTAAAGAGGCGACGGAGTGAAATCCAGTACATAGGCGGCAGCGTCTCTCTAATAACAGCTAGAAAATAAAAACAACTGCGACTACAAGCTCGCCTGCAAGCGTGGCAAATATCCCCCTTTAGGGGGCAGTCTACGTGTAGGTACAGAATAAATAATAGGTGTAGGCCTATGTTCGGCAGTGAACTTCGATAGGTATATATAGGTATATATATATATATATATATATATATATATGTATATATATATACCTATATATATATAGATATATATACTTAATACTGCCATATATATATATATATATATATATATATATATATATATATATATATATATATATATATATATATATATATGTAAATATTTATATAAATTTCATGTATATCTATGTAACATATTTGTTTAATTATGTTTATAATAAATATATGTAAAAGTAATCATAGATATTTTCACTCAGGTGCACTTTGCACTTTTTTTTTTTCGGTCGAGCCCCGGGACTTGAGTCCCGGGACGTTTCGTGTCTCGAAGTCCCTGGATTTTTCGTAATTTTAGTTGTCTCGAGTCCCGGGACTTTGAGGTCGAGACCTGAGACGAGACAAGATTGTCGAAATTATTGTTATCATTTTTATTTTAATAATTGAAGGAGCCTAGTGCCATCTGTTAGTTATATTAAAAAAGGAGTTTCATAATGATTTCTTATATTTACGCGAACACTATACATTGAAATAATACTAGTTTTTACGGATTTTATCGCGTATATTTAACTTTTTAATACCCGATGTTTCGAGCGCTTTACAGCACCCGTGGTCACGGAGGGGGGGGGGGGGGGGACTGAGATGTTCAACGTCCAGATGTCATAGTTAACCGCGGTTATTATAGATTAAAATGTAACTTTTGTTCCGATCTACACAGTATGAACTTATGGTATTTTGAAGTCTTGCAGTTGTATGCTTGGGTTGGGATTTAATTTTATTTATTATAGGATCCCAAGCTGATGGTAGCACCCAGCCATCTTCTCTATTGAAATTAGGATGTTTTTTTGATTTCAATATCCTCGCGACTCATCCTTGGAAGGAATCGGTGTTATTTAGCGAGCATTCGTGGCCTATCAAATCTGACGTAGTGACGGGGGCGATCCTGTACGTGTTCACAGACTGCAGACTTCCCGGAGCGTCGATTCTTCACATCAGCTATAATATGTTCTTTAACGCGGGTTTTAATTGATCTTTTAGTTTGTCCTATGTAGGAGAGACTACATTCACAATCAAGCTTGTACACTTCTGCATCTTACAGAGGGACGTTACACTTTACTGATGGTAAAAACTGACCAATCTTCTTCGGTGGCTTGAAGTATGTTTTGATGGAAGCGCGCTTCAAGATGTAGCCAATCTTGTCAGCGACTCCTCTAACATATGGCAGTACAGCAGGTACACGCTCGACTGTGGCCGACTTCACTCGTTCACTGTGACGTAGGCGCGGGACCCGAAGCTTGTTGTCATGCAAAACTTGCTTGACGTGGTGGAGCTCGGCAGCCAAGTGTTTACTGTAACAGATCCCTCGTGCTCTCTGAAACAAAGATTTACCCACGGTAGCTAACTGTGAAGGATGGTGGTGAGAATCACCGTTTAAATATCTATCTGTATGGGTCTTTTTTCTATACACAGTATGGCTCAATGTGTTATCAGGATTCCGAATTACTAACAAATCTAGAAAAGCTAAAGAATTGTTCGTCTCCTCCATTGTGAACTGAATTTTAGAAAATAGAGTTAAGATGGTCTAAAAATTCAGTTACTTTATCTAAAGGTAGAATTGTGAAAGCGTCGTCTACGTACCGCTTGTAGAATCTTGGATTTATGGGCAGTAAGCAGGGCTTTCTCCTCAAAGTCAAACTAGCATGCGGCTCACTATGTGTTAAGTGACTACCGCCGCCCATGATCAACTGCAACACCAGGTGAATTGCAGATGCGTTGCCGGCCCTTTAGAAAGGAGTAAGCTCTTTTCTTGAAGGTCCCCAGGTCGTATCGATCCCGAAAAATCGCCGGTGGTAAACTATTCCACAGAGAGGTCGTACACGGAAGAAAACTCCTTTTGAAACATACAGTGGTGGACCGCCAAGCATCCAGATGGTGTGGATGGTATCGGGACGTTTGCCGCGTAGTTCGTTCACGAAATTTGGCGGCTGGGATTAATCCGAACCATTCCCCAGAGCACTCCCCACGGTATATGCGAAAGAAAATGCAAAGAGATGCAACATCTCTTCGCAGCGCCAGTGAATCGAGCCGATCGGAAAGCACTCGGTCGTCGACGATTCGAGCCGCTCTGCGCTGGATGCGGTCAAGTGGAAGGAGCTGGTACTGGGGAGCCCCAGCCCAGAGATGGGAACAGTATTCCATGTGCGGCCGAACCTGCGCCTTGTAAAGTTGCAGGCGGTGTGCCAGCATGAAATACTGTCCCGCTCTGCTGAGCACGCCAAGCTTTTTAGAGGCCAATTTGGCCTTCCCTTCAAAGTGACCACGAAACTGCACGTCACTCGATATGTTGATGCCGAGGATTCCGATACTGGCTGAGGCAACAATGGGGGTGCCTTGAAACTGAGGAGATACGACAAAGGGGTTCTTTTTTGCGGTTAACTCGCAAACTTGTGTCTTCTGGGGATTAAACAGGACTAGATTTAGTCGCCCCCAATCCGAGACATGTTCAGTAGAGACTTGACTTCAGACACAAGTTTGTCCCGGTACTCGGAGACGTTTTTCCGAGAAATATTGGCACGGCCGGTGTACAGAGCATCGGTCTCGCCGTCTCGAGATGGTAGTGGACGGCGATTAGGTTAGAGTGAAGTTCCCTAATATTGCAGAAATTCACGGATAGCGTGGGTCGCCTTGGCCTTGTTGCCCCGTTTGCCCCGAGTAGTCTATCATTTAATTCCGCTACCATGTTGATGGGGAGGGGATTTGGGCCTCCGGCCACCTGCACTCACCAGACGAAACGCGGAAGCAGAACTTCCACTTCACGCCGGTATTCTGTGAGCTCATGGTCCCACCCCGGTTTGAGCGGGCCCATACGTGCAACAGCAAAGCTGCCGCGTGGCTCTACCACTGTTAAAATGGCATTCCACCTAAGTCCTCACGGATGACAAGGCATCTGCATTTTTGTTCGTAATCGAGGATTGATGTGGATGTTCATGGGCCACAGCAACCACTTACCATCAGGTGGACTGTGTGCTCGTTTGTCATCCTATCCCATTAAAAAAAAAACTCCTCCTTCCACAATAGGTAGGCAGATGTAAGGCAGTGTCTGAGTAATACTGCATATTCTACGGGCATGTTGTTTTATACGCGATAAAATCCGTAAAACTAGTATTTTTGAAAAGGAGTTTCAGTTGTTTGAAGTAACCGGAAAACGTTCAGAAAGTTTGGAACTATTGTATAAAGCCTTAAACACAATTAAACCGACATCTCCTTGTCCAGTGGCATTATTACAAAAATCAGAAACAGATTGTCGGACAAAGCTATTGACGCTCTGATTTTTTTTAGGTCTATTTTATTAAATCAGCAAAGAAGTCTAATTAATGTGTTAGTTGATTATTTGAAAGTCTGATTTATAAGTATGTTTTATTATTTTTATGTATATATTTATATTTATTATAATGTTATGATTATGACCAATGATTAGACACTACAATTACTAGATAAAGTTAGTAAGATTAGTAAAGTTATTAAGAATTAGTATGACTTTTAACTAAATTCCTTTTATAACTATAAGATTTAACAGTTTAAAATTAAATCTGTGTCTGGCTAAAAGAAATAAGTAAAGCAATTATTAAGATGAAATTAACGTTAAAGTTATTAAGATTTAAATTTACCTGTTTAATAAATGTTGATTTTTACAATAAATTGCTATTTTTAATACGTTTCATCAGAAATTAAAATTCTTCCAAAAAGGCTCACCCCTCTTAAAAAAAATTCTTAAAATTTGAAGTCGGGACTTTGATAGTAGATTATCTCGAGTCCCGGGACTTTGAAATTGTCAGGAATTGCCAAACCTTGCTTTGCACCCACAATATCTTCTCTGCTTAGACTAAAGGTTTTATTAAGTCCTCCTTTTTGTGCCTGGTGTGCAAACAAGTTTTTTTTTTAAATGGCAGCAATTCTCATTCGGTGGTCTTTTTTACAGTCCCGCTGTGACTTGCTTTGCTGTGCTTTGCGTTTATACAGTCGGACTATGACTGCTTATCACCAGTCTCCTGGTACCGGCTTCAGTTCTCAACATAAATCAATAAGAAAAATATACGCATAAATATATATACATATAAACATAAAGTACCCGGATCTTTGCTCGGTTTTTTTAAGTTACATTTATATACAAATTACATGAATAATAGTTTTTGATCTTATTGATATATTTAAGGGTAATATATATACTACAAGTATGAAATGAATAATAGGCGATAAAGTTTTTAATGTAACTATTTCGACGACATTTTTGGCTTTGTGTTGGTTGGTACACACAAAAAAAATTTACTTTTAATAAAAATGTATAGCCGACTTCATAAATATAAAAGTATTTTTAAAGAACATTTTTTTAATAATAGAGTGAGACAACGAGCGTGCGGCGCAGACAGAACAACTACAACACCAGGGGAATCGCAGGTGCGTTACCGGTATTTCACAGGTACACTATAGGTCTACGGCTTAGTAGCGACATCTGAAGCCGACATCAGCTTTTACCGTTATGTGATAAAATTTTAGAAATACTAGTAATGTTATTAACGACACAAATATTTTAATTACGTAGCGGTAATTGAAATAGTTTTTTTTTATAGAGCGTGAGTGAAAAACTAGTAGTACACAGTTCACCTGATGGTCTATGGTCACATCTATCATTGATTACGAACCAAAATACAGACGCGTGGTCACCCGCGAGGACAAAGGTGTAATGCCTCGTTTCCAGTAAAAAAGGGTCAGTGTTCTACACTCACCATACGAAACACAGCAGCATTAAGCTGCTGTTTTACGCTAATATTCTACGATAGCGTGGTCTAACTATACTACTAATATAACTGCACTAATATACCTAACTATAACTGATGGGCAGCTGTGTCTTCTTGATAACAACAAAAATGATAAAAACTACGGTTGATAATCCGCTCGCCAAGCGTGGCAACTGTGGTAAAGTACCCCACGTGCGACAATCTATGGGGGAGGCTTATGTTCAACAGTGGACTTTTATAGGCTGATATGAGACTTTTAAAGAGCAAAGAATGAACTAAATAAATAAAACAATATTTAAGGGGATATAGTAAGTCAGCTCAAATTCTAATTTCGTCCCCACTTGCCCGCGCGTCGTATGCTATGTACCGACATGTTTGTAATCACTAATACTGTAAGTAGAAAGGTCGTTAGACACTTATTTCATTAGGTTTATCATATTTATGCCTGTTTCTTAACGCCAAACCAGTTGCTTCTTATTTTTATTACGGTTATTTCCCATTTTAATTTTACGTCGTCCTGTTGCGTAATGTATATTCTAATCGTAAGCGACACAACCTCCACCTTCAAAGGCTTCAAAAGGCCGATAGTTTAGGTAATTTCTTTTTACAGTGAAAATAATGGTATTTTAAAAAAAGTAAATTACATACGCACTGCTTTATAGTTAGTTCAGTTAGTATGCAAAGTTTCATGATCTTATTTAAAGTATTTTATGAATAACAGCGGTTTATTGTTTATTTTGGAGGTAACTTTGGATCTTTTTTTCTATGGAGAAAATTTTACGAAATCGTATTTTCGTCTAACATAATCCTTAACATTAATCCTCAACTTTACCATATATTTATTTCAAAATTAATGCTGCAATATTTTCGGTATAACGAAGGATCTTGCTAAGCCGTTTGAGATTTATTTCCTCTTAAATAAATTTCAGGGATTTTATCTTTTTCCGTTAAACCTCAAACCGTTGTAAACTCTATCCGTCTCTATCTTTTTTTGTGTATCGGTTTTTCAGTCCACCTGATGGTAAGTGACTACTGCAGCACAAAGATACCTGCAACCAACTTTAAATAAAAATTTCACTAACGCACATCGCGGCAAACCTCCCGATACCATTCACACCATCTGGATGCTTGACGGTCAACCATCGTACGTTTCACTTGGAGTTTCCTTCCGCGTACGACCTCTTCGTGAAATAGTTTACCACCGGCGATTTTTCCGGACCGATACGACTTAGGAACCTACAATAAAAGGCCTTTCTCCTTTCTAAAAGACCGGCAACGCACCTGCAATTCCCCTAGTGTTGCAGTTGATCTTTGGCGGCGGTAGTCACCTACAATCAGGTGGCCTTATGCTCGTTTGCCCTCTCCTATAAAAAAAGGTTAAAGATGCGTTATCACACCTAAAGATGGAACGCCCCACAACTTGTAACTATACTGACTCTATATATATCCCTTAGACCGGAAGACAACATTGCAAGCACTGCTATTTGACAACAGAGGTAGGTAAGAAGGTGGTATTTATCTAGTGAGATTCTAACTCCTTATTCATAAACATTTTTAAACACTTGATTAGTGTTTTAAAATGTTTATGAATAAGGAGAAGATTGTTTTGTCACTTTCTAACAATAACTGTCGCGCAAATGTCAGAATGAGACAAAACACTATTTAACTAATCAAGCGTTTAATTTTTTTATGAATAAGGGGGTTAGTCTTTCTAAGTAGTCTTTAAAGTGGTAAAGTTCAAAAATTTCTACAACCAACTTCATATAAATAAAATTAAAACATAAATGTAGTCGAAGTCAATTATATATATATATATATAGAAAAAGAATCATCAAGATCGGTTCACGTAGAAAAAGTTCTAAGGTAACACACATAAAGAATACAGTCGAATTGAGAACCTCTTCATTCTTTGAAGTCGGTTGAAAAGGAGTCCAACCACCTAGACAAATGTTAACATTACAAATATTGCTCCCCCTATTTCATTGCTCTTTTAGAGAAGCCTTTAAAGGAGGTTGAAAAAATCATTTACTTAGAGCAGTGTTATAGACGAGACAACAAATAAAACAATTTAGTTATAACTGTAAACTATTTTAATGTCAACATCGAGTTTACAAGGTAATGACTTCACCGGCCACTCATATTTACAGCATTGAGCATCAATGTATCAAATAACTTAAAGTGGAAGTGGACTCGCTGGGAATGCGGCATTTACTTTATTTTAATCTTTAATAATTGAACAAAACAAAAATAAATTTACAGAACATTTTATACATATTGATGGTAACGTGTTTCTAATCTTCATATAAAAAGTGCAAAAGTTGAGCCTCACAATAAAACCCTCTGACACGCACGCACACACTACACACTACACTACACGCGCGGACTCGAACGACTTTCATATTGGTTACTCTTGTTGAATTGGGATGTGGCAATTATTTAAACTTTATTACAGTTGCCGTGTTTCCTGTGAAATTAATATTTGTTTGTTTATTCGTCTTCAATGTGTTCGTATACCATTCATCCGATTACAATAAAACTTTGGTAAATAGTTTTGCGCGTGTCGCGAAGGTTTCTGAGAGGCATCTAAGCGCTTGTTGAGTACAGCTAGAGTAATATAAAATATAATGAATCAATAAAATAGATTTATAATAAGATTATTACGTATATCAATCGAAATCAGTCAAATACTCAACAAGTGTTTGTTGATTATGCATACGCATAAATAATACAACAATAAAACCGCTGAAATTACGTTGCCACCGCGTTACACTTATCTGTGCTCGTGTTGACAGACATTATGATTTAAAAATGGCATCGTTATGTTGTTATTAAGATACAGTATATTATTTTTGTGAAACACTAAAGCCGCATTCCTCACAACGTCCGTCTTCATTATATTTATAGGTTTATGTTACTTACAATAATTTTAACAATATTAACTATTGGTTAAAAATAATGAGCATATACAGGTGTTAATATAAGATAGAACTATGAATATCAAAGGTTTCTTTTTAATTTTCTTACAGTAAAATAGAGTAAATTAAAAAAATGAATACAAAAAGAGACCGTGTATATTTTTAATTCACAACAGTACTTATGAATTATTATTTTTGTATGCCATGTGTAACAAGGATCATTCCGGTGTTCAATTTAAAAAGAATAATATCTGTACTAATACGTATAGATATTATTCTTTTTAAATTTGATAGGTAGATACTGTAGAAACTATAATGTAACACATATATTAAATATACGATTATAATACAATCAAAATCATATGGTAACGCATGATGCATCTATTTAGTAAGCATAATTTTTGTGTTTGTGAATTTTAGATCCATAAATTTTAAACTAAAATCATAAAGAAGATGAGCATAAAAATACTTATAATTTGTTTATTATGACATGTTTCTGGTAACTTTTCGTCTGGTTGAGTTGTTAAGTTTTGCTAGATAGGTATTGGCTAAGTATTATTATGTCATTCTTAGAAATGTCATTATTTTAATTACTGTACAAGTCAAAATGCTTTATAAAATTACACGAAAACGCTTCATTTTTCAACTTTGGAAGTATAATGCTCGTTTTACCTAACCTAAATTATATTCATGCGAAATTGAATACAACAGTTGACCATATCACGGTATTTAAATAGGCCATTTTGTTTAGTGTTTTACTGTTAAACTAAAATTTAGATAATTTAACATTACATTACAATATCTAATTTTTATTTAATATTTACAAATTCTTTTTACAATCACAATAAGTACATGAATATAAAATTTACAAATATAAAATGAATATTAGTGAAACTATAAAATGTGAGTAAAATTTGGGATGGAAATAACTATGGATGATTTAGTTTGGACAAATTGTTAAAAATATAACTGTCCAAAATTAGGAAGTTTGTTATTATGTGCGATTTTTGGTAATTGTTAACTTAGGTATCGTAACGTAGTTAGCAACGATATTCAATTAATGTATTAATAGCGAAGACTAAGTTTCAAACTACATTTTGAAAAGAAAGAAATTAACCAAATATTTTATATAAATATAAATATAAATATAAATATTTATACATGTACACAAATTTTAGGTGACTAATGCGGTGGGAAATATATATTTACAAATTATTCGTCTGTATTTCGATGTCACGAACGTAAGAAATTTGAGAAAAATAAATTTTGTTTAATTAATTATATCAATTTCAATTATTTTATACAAAATACTTGTATCAATATTTTAATATCAAAATTGAGTTAATGTTAACGCGATCTTCCATTTTAATGTTACATATATTTTACAAGTTTCATTAGCTCTATACAAAATAATGTGGCACATCGCTTCTAATTAGATACGTTTTATATTATAATAATTAACGCGATGAATGCTAAAACTATATTATTATCAATTTTCAGCACTTTTATGCTAAAAATATTTGAGTCTATAAATGAATTGCCTCACAATAAAGCTGTGATTATAATTAAAAACAACGATCCTTATCATAAATGTATCACAATTGATTCATAATTTCATCTTAAACTTAAATTGCACTATTTAATAAAGTTCTTAGGGTTACACTTATCGACTAACTTAGGTGTCGCACATCACTAGTTTGTTAATCCACAACTGCTTTCACTATCTTTATCGACCCTAGCGTCCCCAGAGCCAGGGCGGGCCCATAATCACGTATGAGAATGGCCTATACTGCCGTGGGTGTGGTGGTGATTGGCTGCGAGGTGATGGAAATATGGTGCGTAAGGCCCTGGCCCAGTGAATGGGTAAGGGACTCCATGAGAGTAGAGAAGGCCGCCTGGGTAAGGCCCAGATGGAAAGCCTCCAGCTGGAGGAGGCGGCACCGTAGGACTGTTGACATCCATTCCCGGGTTTTGTTTTTTCCATTTTGTGCGACGGTTTTGGAACCAAATTTTAACCTGGACAAATACAAAGCAATGTTAATCACTTATTCGGAAACATGTTTATGTTTATTATGCCACGGAAAGCTATAATATCTCATTATTATAGCTTTCTATGGCAATCTTTCTTCTTCTTTTACTCAATCTCCCTGTAGTAATTCACTAGACATAAGGCGTCTATAATCGGAAGACTTGAAAGACAAAATATTTTATTTTTTCTTACTTGTTTAAATTAAATAAATACACTTACTTAAAACTTAATAAAATTAAATGCCTACTCATTTTTTATGACAGAATAAATAAGAATATAATGTACCAAAAAGGACACAACTCAACATTTCCACAACGTTAGTTTACATCTAGCATATACGGGATGGTATACCACCATCGTTTTATGGAATAAGGGATATGTACAAACGAGCACACATTTCATCTGATGGTATACATATATGCATCTATCTTCGATAAGAATAAAAATGTAGATGCACTAAGATAAAATGCATTCGACCTATCGGCGGCAAATAGGTTTTGCTAGCCTTTCCTTTAGTCGGCTACGTCTGTTGAACCTACGAAACACCGCATTTTTTTTAAATAAAAGTGACAAACGTGCTGTAAACCTGATGGTAAGTGGATGTTGTTGTGCATAGAACACCTAAATCTAAGAGTCAAAATTCATTTTCATCACCGAGGATTAAAGTAGAATGCCTCGTTACCATTTATAAAAAATCTCCAGTTCTCTATACTCACCATACAAAATACAACTAATTTACGCTGGTATTCTGTGAAAGGGTGGTTCTTAAAAGATGATATTGGCATATTCGTGCCGCAACCATAATATAGCAGCAGCGTAGTTTTAAATAGAAGAGTACTAAGTGACATAAAAACCCACCTGTGTCTCCGTCAAACTAAGACTGAGGGCCAGGTTTAACCGCTCGCACACGGACAAATACCGCGTAGTCTTGAACTTATTCTCCAAAGAGACCAGTTGCTCGTATGTGAACGCGGTCCTTGCCCTCCTTGGCTTAGTCCCCCCTTTCGAGTCCCTCGACGACCCATTTTTACCTTTCTTCGAACTAGAGCTGACTGGACTCTTTGGGTCGCCATTTTCGTCGAGATCTGATTGAGTGAGGACGTCGTCGTCCATGTTCGACGTCTGGTCGTCAGTTTCCACGTCATCAGCTTCGATGTCTGAATTTTGTAGATGGTCTTTGACTGTAACAAACAATGTTTACAGTTTTAAGTAATAAAACCAATTTTAATAATTCTATTGTGTTTAATTTCAACTTATTCTTAACTTTTTAAAACATCCTAATTTCATTAGAGAATGTGCCTGGTTGATAACAGCTGCTCAATGAAAATAAATAAATAAAATCCAAGCGCAAGCATACCATTATAAGAATTCGAAACACTGTAAAGTAATTTTGAATAGATTTGAACAAAATCAATAATTTAAACTTATAGTAGTCTGTTTTAACTACATAAAGCATCGGCATCAGGACGTCAATCATCTTAGTATCCTCGTGAGCACAATGCTATAAAGCACCCAAAACGTCTTATGCGTAATAAGCATTTTCAAGAACGCGCCACTAAAAGGAGATTAACCTTAAGTTTACATTTATAACAGCTCTAATTAAACACAAACTTTGTTATAAAAACCATTCTAAACAAATAATTTTCAATTTACGGAAAATTTGTTAATAAACGTTGGTGGCTAGATGCGTGAAATTCAAATTATCTTATTATATACCCCTTGTCAGGATTTACGTCCGTAGTGAACGCTTACAGTCCCATAAAATTCTGAAACTAACGACTATGGCCAATATGTTTTTAACAGCTCCTGACATAAACAAGAAAAGAGGGCCGAATACAAATAAACTTCATATAAATTAAACATTTTATAATTTCCTCATGGCAGTTATTCAGAAATTTTCATGTTTTCAGATGATATAATAGACGTATCCGTTTCCTCCGTCCGTGACCACCGGTGTTGCCAGTGCGAAATAGTTTTAAAACCGCTATTAATTTTTCATGCGCCACCATCAGCAGCAAAATTCTCACGTCCGGAAACACTAAAGTATAATTTATGATTATTTTGTGTTTAGTAAAATTAGTGGAATACCCATCCTAATGGTATACAGGACGTATAAATATTGTTTAAATTAGCTCTGTGATTAGGCACCTTTATGGGCGGCAAGCGCGAAATGGCGGTAAAATCATCATTAATAATTGTCAAATCGATATCAAAGCGGTTATGGCATCATATCATTTAGAATTTGCCTCATAAACATTAGTAAAAGGAGTTCACAATTAGTTAGTAATAATAAAATTGAATTCATAATAAGAGTAGATTTATAATCTCTTTTAAGAATTAATAAATATCATCTTTTATCGAAATATATTTATCCTAAGTTTATTTACGGACTTTTTATTAAATGAAAACATTTAATTTATTATTTATTTAATAAATTATTTTTTTTTTTACTTATGAGGATATGTAAAACAAAATATTTATATCTTTATGTTCTAATACTTGCATGCTCAGCGAAAGGGTATGGAAACGAAATTATTTATTGTCAATCGTCTCTATAAATGAAGACAAATCTTTAATTTTTAATTAATCCCACCAAGAAGATCCTTAATTTCTGATAGCATATATACCAGTGTATGATGTATGTATACAGATAGTATAAAACCACGTAAAATTGAAGATGTATATGAAACCTAAACCTACATAATATACTCATTGGCAGTGCAACGACGAGTATACAGTACGACATTGACTGCAGGGAAAATGCCGCTTAGATGGATGGCGATGACAATATTAATACGAGTACCTACTCCCTTTCTGGTATAATGCTTCTACCCATTACCAATTATGTATTGTTTCTGGCCATTTTTCCCCCTAGTCTCCAGAGCCTCGTCCGAGAATCAGCTACAAGTGAAGTTGGATATTGAAGGAAGAGCATATAGATCTGACATTTTGAAATTGTTAGTCTGGAAAAGAAGAAAATAGGCTACCCCTTTTAAATCCGAATATACCTTACCTAACCAAACAATTTTTTAATGATGAAGATATACATTACTAGAAAAATAAAATATATTTTTTCTCTACGATGACGGGCAAGCAATATAAAGACCACGACAGTGTAAGATTTTGAAAGGCTTAAAATAATAGTAATATACGCAATAAATTGGCTTTCAAGCTTTGATAATCTTACTTAAAAGCATTTGAAATCAAATAACCCATTAAAAGTTTTATATAGAACATCAAAGATGTTTTCCAATCTAGTAGATAGATTTAGATAAATAATGTACTCATTTAATTTAATTTCTAAAAGCTTTAGTTTTTATAAATGTAAATTGTAAGTTTAAAAGTACATGATAAATAAATTTATATTTGTTTACAGGCCTAGGCGATAAATACATAGGTAGGTACATATACCTATGTCGATTGTAGAAGAGCTATTAAAAATATAATAATACTTATTATATTTTAATGGCATTAGATGTAACAACATAAAAACATCAAATAAAGATACCCTTTAAAATAATTTTAAAGTTTCCTATAAATATTTTGCATTAATCGTCCATAACGTGTTGTAAAGACCTTATTTAGCGTAATTTATAGTTTGCTTTCCTCCACATCCCTTTCACAACATCAACACATAAGTTTAATTTTATTTCTGTTTAGGACAAATGAAAACACATATAAACTTCGTCTAATATGAGACTAAAAATAAACATAACGAAGCATTAAAAAATGAATCTAAGCTATACAACAATACGTTCAAAATAGAATGACAGCTTACGTGTAACATGTTTTGAAGTTTATAAAACCGCAAAACCAAAAAGGACACATGATGTTATGTCCATTAAGTTTAAATTAACTTGTAGTAAACCATTCCTAAATTTAAAGTCTGTGCTCCATGGCTATCGGAACGAATTAGCACGGCGACATTAGAAACAGATGTTCTGACGACTGATATATGTATATAACAAGCGCAATTTCGCTGGATATAAGTCTTTTAGTGAATATTAATAAAGCTAAGTTCCACTAAATGCTTTTAAAAAGGTTTGCTTTAAAGAGAATCCCAATTATTCCATACCGAAATAAACGTAATAAAAGTTAAGACGGAAAATAGTATCAAATTTAGATAATAAAGCAGATACGGTCTTTTATTTGGTAATATTGCCAGTTAGAGACATAAAGCAACTCTAACTGAAAATCGATAGCGCCTATTTCACCTCGTCCAGAAGAGCCCACATCACCACTGCTAGAATGCAGCATCTGCTGGACCTGCTGCCGCCATGGCTGGATGAGTGGAGGATGGTCGTCAACGTTGGTAAGACGACCGCTCTGCTCACTCGCCGCCTGAGAAAACTACCACCACCATTGACTCTCAGAAGCCAGAATATTACGTACGAGAAGGCCAAGACCCATCTTGAGTGCCGGATCGACAGGACGCTGCGCATGACCGCGCACGTCGATTTCGTCGTCCGCAAAGCCAGATGTGCGCAGGCAATGCTCCATCCAGTCCTGGCATCCAAGTTACCGTTCAAGTCTAAAATCAAGATCTATAAATTATATGTAAGACCTCTAATCACCTACGCTGCTCCGGCCTGGTACGCACTTCTGAGCGACCCACAGAGGCGGCGAGTCAGGCCCAGCAGAACCTGGCATTACGAACCATTGTCGGAGCAGATCGCTACGTCCGGAATAACGTTATAGCGGCCAGTCTGAACATAGAAACCATCCAAGAAATTGTGATCCGACTGGCGCGCGGCCTATTTAACCGTGCTGATAACGGGCCGCACACACATCTGAATAACTTTGCGCCGCTACACACTCGTCCGCCAGACGTGCGACCTTATCCAAGAGAACTCCTCTCTATATAGATCTCTATATAGAGTCGAGTAAAACCCACAATGCCGCAGAAAGGCCAACTTCGAATTTTAAAACTGATAACCTACTTATTTTTATAACTTAACCGACTACGGAAATTTTGAACCGATCGCGGAAAATAATCCGCTCAAACTAACTATGCGTTTGCAAAAGGCTCCCAGGACCGGCCCATAGTAGTGGGCCATGACGACATTCTGGGCAATGGGGCATACCCCGAGGCCCAAGACCTGCAGGGCCTAAGAAGCCTTTGCAGAAGACGTCGTACGTACTGAAAATTACACCGAATATAATAATCTAATCATTAGAAACATAATAATGACTCTTCATTTATAACTAGGGTGACATACAGCATTCGGGTACATCAAGCAGGAAGAATAGAAAAAGACAGAAAGACTGAAATTCGCCGATCGATAATCGAATCAATACCTACACACAGTATGCAGAATTACTCTTGCGGTATAACGACCGATATAATTCACCGGTCGAATTGTCAAGGAGTTTCCAGCCAAATGGTCGGAAACTTATCCTTTTCACCGTCCAGATCTATTGACTTTATTTTCATCTCAATCACACTCAAAACTAATTAACTGAAACACATCTGCTTGACGCGTGCTGTGCAGTAGTAGTCGTAATATATGAAACTGTGTGGAAGGCGTCACACCGTCTGCGTTCCGTGTGCACACACGTCACTTGTACGCATTTTGTGTGTTCGAGCCTTTATCCGTAAGTAGCTGCGAACGGATTGATGTGAATCGTGTAATGGTCTCACATAGCACGCTAATTGTCACTCCAAACAGAAGAGTGTTGGAACTATTTTAGATCGAGCCACAATACGTAAGAAGAATTGCTGTGCCAGTAGAAAACTTTCGCTTGTAAATTTTTATGCTGTGTCAAATATGAAAACTATCTTTACACAAGTAGTAAAATTAAAATTTTTGTATAACCTGACTTCTATATGAATGAAGAATATCATCAATGTATTCGTAATCAATTAAATACACATTAATAAGAATAACTTAAACTACTGGTAAGATCTTGATCAACAAACAAATGTTTCGTTATTATTCACTATATTATTATTGTTACGTTTCACGTATATGCTCCACGAGTTCCATCTATTAAGACGAAGAGTTTCTTGTTCAGTACCTTCTAAAGTGTTCTAAAGTGTATTTACATCTTATATACGTCCCACAGCTGGGCACAGACTTCCTCTCACTTCTGAGAGGGCTTTAAAACAAGGAAGTGTCCGTTTCGCTGCCCCAATGTGTGTTAGCGGAGTTTGCGTGTCTTCAGAATATTTTATTTTCTTTTATTTCTTAGACATGCAGGTTTTCTTTCCTTCACCGCTGAGCACGTGGTAAATTAGCACCTAAAATTACAATTAACAAGTATATTGGTGAACTCGGGTTGCTCGCGTACTGGGAAATTTACAGCAAGCACTAATCTCCCGAGCTACCATGGCTCTGTACCTTCTGTACCTATTTACAAACTATTTTAACTATTTGAACCTTTGTTACTCCACTTAAATATAATTATCGCAAAACAGCATAAAGTTGAACACACGGATATGGGTTGTGTGAAGACGACAAGTGGTAAAATTAACATTTTGTATAACCGACTTCAATATAAATAAAATGAGAATATCATAAATGTATCGTAAGTCAATTAAATACGCATTATTAAAAACAACTCAAAAACTACTGGTCAGATCTTTATTACATTTACATAGGACCACAAGAGAAGCAGCAGCTATCGAATTAAAAAAGAATAATCAAAAATCGGTTCATCTAGATAAAAGCTCTGACGTAACACACATAAAAAAACCTACAGTCGAATTGAGCACGCCATCCTTTTTGAAGACGGTTAAAAACGAAAATTATAACAATAGGCTCGATAAAATCGTAAAGATTACATTAAATTGCTATTTAAACGTGTATCTTGCAGACATTTTTACAAAAACGTATAAAACTTATATCAAAAGTGATATTCTTCGGAAGTTTGCAATTGTTGGCTAAGGTTGATTAATGAAAATCTCTCTACAGTATTTTATAATAGAACTTTGATTCCAAATTATATTTACATAAAGAATGATGGCTTATACATGGATAAAACAATGAAAACAATGACCTGGAAAATTGCAGACTTCTGAAGTAAGTTTTTTTTTATATAGGATAGGGTGACAAACGAGCACACAGTCCACCTGATGGTAAGTGGTTGCTGTGGCCCATAAGCATCTACATCTATCCTCGATTACGAATCAAAATGCAGATGCGTTGTCACCCGTGAGGACTAAGATAGAATGCCTCGTTTCCAGTAAAAAGGGTCTCCGGTTCTCTACACTCACCATACGAAATACAGCAGCATTAAGCTACTATTTCACGCTGGTATTCTGTGAGAGCGTGGTCCTTCCCCGGTCGAGCCGACCCATTCGTGCTACAACTATACTACTAATATAACTGCAGCATGGCTCTACCACGTATAAAGTCGTAAAGTTAATGTCACCTTGCGTTCCCTTTATCTTCTTAAAATTTTCCTTCTTTTCAAAACCGAGCTTACTCTGGTTCATTCCCTCATTTTACCTAATATGGATTATGCAGATGTATGTTACCCAGATCTGTCACAACTTCAATCTTCTAAACAAGTTGGAGCGCCTTCTTAATAATTATTAACACCGGCCAACAATTGTCTTTGGCACCCAGAGTTGACTGGCAAATGGCATTACGTGGTAGAGCCACGCTGAAGCTTTATTGTAGTTGCAGCACGAATGAGTCGGCTCGACCGGGGCAAGACCACGCTCTCACTGAATACCAGCGTAAAATAATGCTGCTGTGTTACGCATGGTGAGTGCAGAGAACCGGATACCCTTTTTACTGGAATCGAGGTATTCCACCTTAGTCCTCAGGGGTTACAACGCGTTTACATTTTGATTCTTAATTGAGGATAAACGTGGATATCTATGGACCACAGCATCAACTTACCATCAGATAGACTATGTGCTCGTTTGTCACCCAAGGCTATAAAAAAATTAAATACACCCTATGTTATGTACCTCTAATTACATTTAAGTTTTTTAAATAAAACAAATAAATGAAAAGGAATATTATTTTTGAGAAAATGATGCGAATACATTTTAAAAGTGTTGCTGCCTATAAGGCTGTAAATGTCCAGAAATAATATTTCTTGATGCCAGTGATGGCAAATATAAAGAAATAGCCTTTCTTTACGGAGACACCCACTAAGAATTTTATAAAATTCAATCCCTGAGATGGTGAAATCGGGTATTGCTGCTTGTTTACATGTCTGGAACCCACTAAAGTTTTAAAGACAGCCACTAACAACTTAAGGAAGTGTTTAAGGGTGTTTATATTTTGTTCATACTTGTTCGAAGACAACGTGGTACTTATATACCTTACGCAGCATATTTATTGTAGCTATATTATGGTCGTAGCCCGGTCAGCTCGACCGGGAAGGACCACATTTCCACAGAATACCAGCGTGGAATACTCGTAGCAACCTAAATGCTGCGGTGTTTCGTATGGTTAGTGTAAAGAACGTGATACCCTTTTTACCACCCTTTTTTAGGCCACGTTATCCACTTACCATCAAGAGAACTGCGTGCTCGTTTGTCACCCTCATTCTATATAAAATATGTAAATACTTACTTGTAAATATTTACATCACATTCACTCTACAAATAGAAATATAATTGTAGGTAGCGCCGGATTCAAAAGAATAGTAGTAGGTACCTATAATTTGTAGACAGTCTTAAAACGTTATATGAGCCATATTTTGATTCTGATTTTATTTTACCATAGCATTTAAAAAAATGTAATGGATTTTGAAAATGCAGTAGGTATACTTGTCGGATTTATGCTGAGGCCGCATTACAATCTACAAGCTCACGTAGTTTAGTTTACACGTGCTTTAAACTTTTGCACTACGTTGTGGGGAGAAAAAGGTTGTGAGAGTGTAACTTTTTAGAGCAGATTTTGTGCTATAATTTAAATAGATTTGCATTTATTTTTTAAAAGTCAAACTTTAAAAATTTCATATACTTTAGCTTAAGAACTAGATACTTAACGTAGATTAGGCATTACGTGAACAATCCGAGTCGAAGATGCGAGCTTGAAAAAAAAATTTCGCCAACACGTGCTTGAGCACCACTGTGGGTACCTTACTGAACACAAAAATGCTTTGAGTCCGTATCCCTTTTCGAAATGAAAGGCTGGAACTTTAAATCTTACCTTTTATAAATATGCCTAGGTATAGTATAAAAAATACATTTGATAGGTATACCACGTGTAAATATCGGTCAAACTAGAAGAGTCCAGCTTGAAGTAAGAAGTTAACCGATGAATCCGAGTTAGATTCAATTTGCGTCGCGTTTTGGAGTGACTCGTTTCTATTAAAAAGGGTTTTCGACTCTTTACATTACCTACCATACGAAATACAGCAGTATTATTCTGTTATTTTGCGTTAAAGCGATCGCTGTAAATTACACATGCAAGCATTCCAGGTTCAATCCACGCTGGCGCCAATGATTAATTGCAAATTGAATTGAAATTGAATTGAATTAATTGCAATTTTATTTTATAAGGGCCCCTAACCTTTGAGTGCTATCGGGAGGGCACCTGCCCCCCCCCCCCCCTCCGAACGGGTTCCTGCCTAGTCATAGCGGAAAGGCTTAGTAGCCGTGGCTTGGTCACCCGTGGTTAACTAAGAGGAACCCACATCAGGCCCGTAAAGGGTCGGTCCAAGGTGGCCACTCCGAGTGGGCTCGGCGAGCACACTTCCTCTCCCCCTACCGTTGCAGCCGAGGTGGAGTCGCGGAGGAAGAGGAGTGTTGGTATGGCGATACGCCACTCGCCCTATACTCCGCGACTCTGACGGGGCCGCACCAGTGATGCGGTGGTGGTGGGGCTGCGGGGGGAGAGGAATGTTGGTATTGCGAACCTCCGCTCTCCGGCTGAATCTTGATTGGCGGCGGAACAACAGACCAGATCTGCCTCTGGGGCCAGGAAGGCCATTGCTTCGCCTTCATTGCATTGCATGGCCTTCGCGCATCAGACACGTGAGCGTCCATTGCGCAGGTGAAGTTGGATGCCGCGGAGGAAAGCGCGCTGTTTGTTGATTGAAAGCAAATGCTGCCTTTTTGGCAATGGCCAATACGGAACCCATCTGCTCAGCGTAGTGGGTTTTTGATAAGAAAAAATTGTGGTCCTGAAGGAAAATGGATACTGTGACCGATATACATTATATATCTACATCTGTCCTCCATTAAGACTTAAAGCGAGGATCCTGAGGACCAAATGGAATGCCTCTTTAGAAGTAGAAAGTATTTCCGGGTTTTCTCCACTCGTCGTACGAAACACAGCAGCATTATGGTATAATTTTACGTATCGTATTCGTACGGTAGTAGTATTCCACGGTGTAAAAATTATGTATTATGTACCTATACGCATCGACCTAATAGGTATTTTTAATGGAATATCCAATTATTTCGTTATGTTCAGAACAAAATTATTGAATTGCGTCACTGCACAATAAATCAAAACTCCTTCCAGACGTTTCCGACCGCACGCCTCTCATATCCCAGCACACCCGAAATCTCCAGCGAGGAAAGGCACTTGTAATCGAGAGGGCTTTATTAATTACAAACTTGGACCGCAACCCCTTTTACCCCACTCTAGAACTCCCAACACCCCAAAAGCGACCATTGTCAAACAATTACGATCTTTAAGTTCTGTTTGCTAAGGTTAAAAATCTCCGAACTCTACTTCATTAACCCAAATTCAACCTTATCTCTGGGCGTAAGCGTTTTGCTTCGAGAGGGCTGAGTGGTTTGTTGACGTAAGTACGGATTTTCGACTTAGTGATTATGTACTTAGGATTTGTTTTGGAACAGCTAGGTGCATCGGCAAACAAGAACGATCAATTTGTTAAATGAAGAAAATGGAGAAGAGTAATTTGGGAAGGATTCTCGGTTCGCTGCGTTCGGCGAATGGGTTCCATGTTCGCAGTTATGTTAAGCGATATTTGAATGTTTAAACTTAATTTCGTTGGGATATGGGAGTAGCAAAACGCTCCTTTAAATCCGTTACTACAACCATATATTTAAGTATCAATAGTTAACTATTAAAATAGTGCTGTTTCGAATGGTGATTGTAGAGAAACGGAGACCCCTTTTTACTGGAAACGAGGCATTCCATCTTAGTTTTCAGTGGTGACAATTCATCTAGGTTCGTAACCGAGAGCCACATTATCCATTTATCATCGTGTGGATTGTGTGCTCGTTTGTCGCCCGTATTATATAAAAAATTGTCATTTGATATTAGATACTTGGCAGTAAGGGACTTAAATGCTCGCCTTAAATTTTATATTTTGGAAGCGGATAAACTTTGATCCTCGTCGGCAATAATTTTTTAATTTTAAGCGTTTATTTATAAACATTTAACGTTTTCAACGGTGAAGATTAATACCTACCTACATTTTGAAGCCACGTGAAATCTTCCGATTCGCATTGAAATTGCTTGACGAAATCTCGCCGGTTCTATAACCCTGTCTAAAATAGGCAGAGGTGCGCAACAGTTGGACGTATGTAGGTTCTTATTTTACTTTTTTAATGATATTATTTTTGATCAATGGTATGAGTGTCAACGAGCGCACGATTCACCTGATATTAAGTGGATGCTGTTGCCCATAGACATCTACGTTTATTCTTGATTAGGAATAAAAATTTAGATGCGTTTTCACCCGTGAGTGCCAAGATAGAATGCCTTATTTCCAGTAAAAGGGGCTCTATGCTCACCATAAGAAACACAGCAGCGTTGAGCTGCTAATTTACGCTAGTATTCTGTGAGAGCGTGGTCCTTCCCCGGTCGAGCCGATCTATTCGTGCTACAACTATACTACATAAATAGCTGCAGCTGCGTTATATTACCACCTATCTCTCACGTATATTATTCAAGTATGGGTGACAAACGAGCTCACAGTCTACCTGATGGTTAGTGAATGCTGCTCCCCATAGATACTTCTATGTCTTCTCGATTGAGAATCAAAATCCGGTTGCGTTGTACCCCTAAGGCCTAAAAATATGATTCATAAACACATACAACCTTTCTCGATTAAAATTCAAGATACAGATATATTGTTATCCGTCAGAGTAGTGGTGTGGTCCAACACCCGTTTTCTTGCTATAGGTGTCGTATGGCTTCCGATAGATGGCGGTATAACCATCTGGCACTTCAATCGATACTGGGTACTAAGCCAAATACTTCTAACAACGAGAGAGGCCTACGTTCAGAAGTAGACTTTAGTCTTTTATGGACCAATAACGAAAAAAAAAAGAATCGGATTCAGTGTCAGTAACACAGTTACAATCACAATACAAATCGAAAGCCAACCGTTTGTGTTTATTGGCTACTGGAGGGAATTAAACTCAACTGGTTCAGCGGTCTTATATTCACACTATTGAATGAACTATCCCTTGGATTTTAAATTAAATATAATCTATACAAAATGTTTTTTATTCTCAAAATGAACTGTCTTCCTGGTCAGTATCAACTGTATCTGTAACTTCCTTGAAAATATATTAAAAGCAGAAATAAATCGGAAATATAAATATATCTCCTGACAAAACAAGCAGCCACTCTTCTGTATTAAAAACTCTCACATATTCAGTATGAAAAACACAGCGACACGTAAAAATACATTTAGCTCCAAAATCTCAGATCTTGGAGAAACATATTTTATTAACGCGGCAAAAACACTATGATAATCACAGTCTGCCTAAAAATTTACTTACGACCAAAATTCTTGCATTGAAAAGAGTTAAAACTTTACTTCGCAAAACATTCAATAAAATGAGACTTAAAGCTCATTTCTATTCACAAAAACAGTACCGGGATGTTATCACGTCATTTCTGGTTGGTAATTAAAAAGTCAGCGCGAGCAGTGTTACCAACATTAAGTTGCTCGTTAACACGCCGCGGTATTTTCCTGGAGGCTTTAAACACCCTTTCGATTAAAAGTAAATTTCAGTGTTTCATAATTTTACCCTTTAAAACTTTCAATGTCGTAAAAACTTACTACGAAAATTATTTAAAGAGAATCCTATACTATTATTATACGAGCAATATCTATACAAATAAATAAAATTGAGTTTGTAATGTCAAACTAACAGCTTTTTACTAAATGCTTATGAAAGTATACAGTACTTACAACGTTTATTAACATAAATTTTTTTGTCTGTTTATCTCTTTGTTCTGGCTAATCTTCGAAATGGCTGGACCGATATTGACGGGATTTTACTGGCATATAGCTGACGTTATAAGGAGTAATTAAGACTACTTTTATTTTAAATAAATCATTAAGGTTCCACACAAAAAAAACCGACGGTGTGCACTCCGGGAGTGCCGGCAGAAGTGAAAACTTCATATTAACGTTGTGCATTTTTGACATTTTCGAATGATTAGGGAATATTTTGCACGAATTGCTTTAATTATCACACACGAACATTCGCGCCAGCGCCCTGCGCCGCCTAAACGAAACAGCAGGCGCAGGCATACATTTTCGCCGCGCCGTAGGAAGAGAGGGGGATACGTCCTCTCCTACACCGCGCCGGCTGTCTCTCTCTCTCCATCCGTCTTACGGATTTTCGATCAGGGTCACGTGTCCTGACGCGAGTTTAACATTTTTTACCCATTACAAAAAAGTGTACAACGCCGCTAAAGAAGTTTTCACTTCAAAAATCCCAAAAAAAACCCTGAAATTTGATCATCTGACCTCCGAAATGGAGGGTATTATGCGTCAAAAGTCGCGAGGAAAAGCTAGTACATTATATATTTGTGTGTACGCCTACAACTCTAACTAATTTGGTGAATTTATATTATCTATTTTCTGTGATGTTGGTGCTGTTGGCCCACGGCTCTTACAGCTTCGTCTGACTCAGGGCTTGCGGCCTCAAAGGTTTCCCCCTTCCTTTCAACAACCTAATGGCTAGAACATTGTTAGGGCTAGAACGTACTCGTAGGTCGTGCTAGAACGTAGGCCGGAGTACGCGATTTTGTATCCTGCAATGTGGTCAGGTTTATAATTTTATATTTATTGATTTTTAGTGTTTTAGTTATATTGCTAACCCCCTCGCGAAGGGTGTCAACTATGGCAAATGTAGGTAGGTATCTACAACATAACTGCATAAATTATGGAATTATGTAGTGTGCATATCTAAGAAATCAAAAAAGATAACCAAAACTTCCCTTTACCGTAGTGGCGGCGAAGAATATCCACTACGCCATATCATCCCGTGGGTGCCGTGAGAGATGACAGAGGAACAAACCAAGAGATAGGCAGCAACGTCTTCCTTCATCATCATCATCATCATTACAGCCCTTCACAAGTCCAGTGCTGAACATAGGCCTCCCCCAAGTAATTCCACAAAGCACGGTCCTGAGCCACCTGCATCCATCGACTTCCTGCATACCTTACCAGTTCGTCACTCCATCTAGTGGGGGGTCGCCCTACACTACGCCTACCGGTACGAGGCTGCCACTCGAGAACCTTTCTTCCCCATCGGTTATCGGTTCTTCGAGCTATATGGCCGGCCCATTGAATATATATCGTCTTCCTAATAACAACTAAAAGTAAGAAATAAACTGCCAACCCACCTGCCAAATATGGCAACTGTGAAAATTATCTGTCCCCCCCCCCATGAGTTAATCTATGGGGAAGGCCTATGTTCAGCAACGCACTATATGGGCTGTAACGGTAGATAACGGTAGTGAATTAATTATATGCGGAGTTAATGCATATTTTTGACGTCAAGCGTTTTAATACATATCCTACACAGGATTCGGTTGAAAAATATTTGGTTACAATACTTTTACAGAAAAATATTGTTTTATTGATATACAATCAAAGTTCTCCAATACTTTTTTTTATAGAATAAGCGTGACAGTAAGCACACAGTCCACCTGATGGTAAGTGGATGCTGTGGCCCAGAGACATCTACGTCTATCCTCGATTAAGAATCAAAATGCAAATGCGTTGTCATCCCTGAGGACTAAGATGGAATGCCTCGATTCCAGTAAAACGGGTCTCCGGTTCTCTACACTCACCATCCCGTCATACGAAACACAGCAGCAATAAGTTGCTATTTTACGCTGGTATTCTATGAGAACGTGATCCTTCCCCAGTCGAGCCGATCCATTAGTGCTTCAACCATAATATAGTTGCAGCGTGACTCTACCACGTATAAAATTAAAAAAAGGAAAATATGTATACACGTTGTTCTATATTTAATTTGTACCCAGATAATGTTTTACTTTTAAAAAATCTAAATACCCCGACCCCGATCCCTAAGAAAATTATTTCTTCGCCGTGTTAAGCTTAGTTGAGATTTTTGTAGAAGGAAGTCTCATAATTCTCCATGTAGAAAATATAACTATTCTTTACATAGAAATACCGTGGGGTGGCGATGTGAGTGTATCCATCACACAGGATGTTGGAATCTCATTGCGCCGGTGTTATAAGAAGCAACTATTAAATTTGCTAGTAGAAACATCTCATGACTTACGATAAAAAGCAGTATCTCCTTTAGGCAATGCTTAAAATACACAGACCGACGACGGGCAACAGCGTAAAGTCGCGAAACGTCTGGCATTACGACATCGAGAGTTGATAAAAGAGAAGAAGAAATAAGAGAATATAAATTAATGATAATGATAGTAAAAATCGGCAAAAGCGTAAACACTGTGCATATTATCCAAAATGTGAAAATTAAAACGTCCTTATGTTAACAACGAGGACTTCTGCTTTCCGCGGCTAAGGATGCAGTGGTAACACAGAACACAATCAGGTACTCTCTACCGAGAGAGTGATAACGTTGACGCTTGCATTGATCTAAATATATGGTAATAATAATTATTTTTAGGTTGCCCTAGATTGACTATTAAATCAAGACGTTCAAACCTAGGCCCTTCATGATCATGGGTGTCGAAAACCGATCTGTCTCGTCGGAAATTACAAAAAAGGAATACAGTAATGGCACTACCTACTAAAAATTTCATATAGGTACAATAATTATAAAATTTGTAATAAACCTGTAAAATTATTATTTTTTAATCTTCTGCTATATATAACATTAAAAAATTTTTTTAATCAGAATATTAAACGTTAATGACAACAAGTCAGCATATCAGTAACGTTAACTTAAGCCACACGGGTTTCTTTCTAATTACGATGTTTATTTATCCGCATAGAATCTAGATTTTTTTTATATCACACACAGAAATAAAAGGTCAAGCTTAGCCATGTCAGCAAATATTAATCAATTTAACTAAACTGTTGACCAATAACAAAAAAATTGAAACAACTTGCCTAAAAAAGTAAGTAGGTCTAGAAAACAAGTAGCCTTACCCTGCCCAGTCGGAGTTAAAGGCCCGGATAATAAGCCAGTTCAGA
Organism: Parnassius smintheus behrii; assembly: GCA_036936625.1. NCBI lineage: Eukaryota > Metazoa > Arthropoda > Insecta > Lepidoptera > Papilionidae > Parnassius > Parnassius smintheus. The sequence continues at coordinate 21,172,130 of JAUPFT010000026.1, read as the reverse complement.
CCGTAAACTGGCGAAATTTATGGCCCCTTGACCCTCGCGACGCCTTACTCACCTTTTATTTTTATTTGAGTGAGCAAGGAACAAATCTTAGTGCAAAAGGGATAATAAAATAATCGTTAGATTCGTTTAGACGACTCTAATTTCACGGATTGCTGCGCAAAGGGACGCTGGCTTAGGGTTGCGTTTGTCTCGCTCTGGCGCGTTAGGAACTAGTGGATATCTCTGTCTGTATTCGACCAATCCCAGGGTCTGACGGGTTCGTGTTCTTATTTTGAGTGTTTGCGGGTTTTGTATAACGATATTTTCGAAGGATATATTATGCTTAAAGAGTTACAAAATTGACCGATTTTCGGATTAAATTGAAATATTTACTATATATGTGTCAATATATTTAGTTCTTTGTGTTAAATATTGTTAGAAAATGTATATGTTTAATACAATAATGGAAGCTGAGCGTAACTACATTGTACGTTGCCAATCAACAATCGCTTGTTTTAAACGTTAGGTCGTTAGGTGACAATGAAAGTTTTGTTACATTCGATCCATATTATCACACCATTGAAATTGTTATATAAATCTTTTCAATAAATAAGAACTTTTTTACACAACACACCAGACATAATTGATTGAAATTAAGTAACAGACGTTTCTATCATATGAGGCAAATAGCTATGTGTGTGTGTATGTGAATGTGTGTACCATGATAAATAAAATGGCTTACAGGTGTTAATTGACTTCGTCACGCATTATATGAACCACAAAGCACAACATTATTTTCATGCTTTTCCTTTTAGGTTGTTGCAACTTTATCTTCATAGGTCCCTTCAAGTTGGAAGGATTATTAAAACGATTTTAAGAGCTGAAAAGAGTTGTTAATTATTTAAAAATTGTTATCTATTACGTACGTAATTGTGTAAACGATCTTGAAACCTAAATGCATCAAATGTAAGTATAACTATAACCCAAAGTTTTCTAAATTACTGCACATGGAATTAAAACAAAAGAAATAAATATAAGAATTTATTGGAATCCTTTCCACTCTCTCTATCTCTCTCACTTTCTCTCTCTCTCTCTCTCTCTCTGACTGCAGTTATAATACCAGTAATAACAAAAATGTTAGCTTAAAATAAAATAAGATAGATGCGTGAATACCAGCGTAAAATAGTAGCTTAATGCTGCTGTGTTTCGGATAGTGAGTGTAGAGAACCGGAGACCCTTTTTACTGGAAGCGAGGCATTCCATCTTAGTCCTCACGAGTGACAATGCATCTGCATTTCGATTCGTAATCGAGGATAGATGTAGATGTCTATGGACCACAGCAATCACTTACCATCAGGTGGACTGTGTGCTCGTTTGACAACCTATACTATAAAAAAGGCAGCTACACACTACTACACTACTTCGAAAAAAAGAACATAAAATGTAAGGAGTAGGTACATAATCGGCAATTTACCATAACTCTATTATCTGACATCTTATTGGATTTACAATCGAGGCGTCGTTATCAGAAATCTTTCCACACGATATGCTGACCTGTTCATGCCATAAAATATAAAAAAAGATCAATCGACCGTTTACATATTGATGAATTATGTATTTTGCAAGTATTTTACGTAGGTCACAAAAACAAATAAGAAAACAACTAAGTAGAGACGATATACCTATAGACGATATTTAGCAATGGACTTCCGATTGACCACAATATAATTGATGATGATAATGTATTAAATTTTAAATAAGATCTTAGGTACTAGTTTACCTAAGAGTTCGTCTATGTTAATAACACCCTCTTAACTTTTTCTGAGAGTGAAACTGTTCACAGGAATTAAGTGCTATAACTCCTCCCTCCCCTTTCCGCTATCGGACGACCAAGTGGATCTTCACCTCCTTGCTGTTTGTATTCCGAGCATTCGAACCAAAAGGTTTGCTTCGTCTTCCGTAATGTGTACAGTAAAGGACTGGAATAATCTGGTTGAAATACAATGTGGGCGTCTTTAAGGCATTTGTTACGCTAAGACATTACGATCTTACCGTCTATGGTTATTTCACCACTTACCACCAAGGTTGGATTGTAGTCAAGTACTAACTTATATTAGGTAAAAAAGTTACTTTTTTGCAACTACGCGAAGTGTTACTGTTAAAAATTACGCTTTGTTAGGATAGTGATTATAAAATCAAGAAAGAATAAACAAAAATAATAAAAAAGAATTAAAATCATTACGCATTAGTTATGAAAATAAAGCGTAGACACTTAACATACAAAAATTTTTGGCAACATTATATTTATTTACAAACTATTTTAAAATAAAATAAATTCATTTTATTTTAAAAAATCTTTATAACGCGAACAAACTAATATATCTAAAGAAAGATAAATAAACCAACATCGGCACGTTACGAAGTCTACCAGATCTCTTCTCATTTTCGAAAAATAGTGGAACGTGTGAGTCCACTGTCATTTATCAGTTAGCGTACCTCTTTATAGGGACCCTAGTGCTTGTGTCAGAATCAACAAGGCCTTTCCAGACTGGCTGGCATACATAAATGTTTTGTTTGGTTTTGGTTGCATAGCTTAACCGTGGTTGTGTAATCTGATAATTGACAGTTTGTTGGGAAACTTTGAAAGTTTTCTCGCAAGCAGACGATCAAGTCATATTTGTTTCGTGGCCGGGCGAGTTGCAAATTACAAAATACCTTATTAAACATGTTTATTAAGGTACACATTGAAGGATGAGAAATTTAACACATGCACGATTCGATCATTACACGATTGCGGTGTAAGGATATCCATTACCCCATATCATTTTATGGGTGTCTTAAAAGGCGACAGAGAGAAACAAATCTGGAGAGGGGCGGTAGCGTCTTCCTAATAACGACTAAAATAAACTAAAAACGACTAAAACGACTAAAAACGACTAAAAACGACTAAAAACGACTAAAAACATAAAACTGAAGTAAACGATATGTGAAATAAGAATATAAGGGGAGTTGGTTATGCAAGTTTCTTTTTATGGGATAAGGTGACAAACGAGCACACAGTCCACCTGATGGTAAGTGGTTGCTGTGGCCCAGAGACATCTACGCCTATCCTCGATTACGAATCAATGCAGATGCGCTGTCACCCGTGAGGACTAAGATGAAATGCCTCGTTTCCAGTTAAAAGGCTCTCCGGTTCTCTACACTCACCATACGAAACACAGCAGCAATGAGCTACTATTTAACGCTGGTATTCTGTGAGATTCTGGGTGAGTTTATGTATACAGTTGACACGACAAGAGTTTGTCATGTCTACCATCCGTACCAGAACATAGAATGAATGAAAGACACAAAGTAAATAAGGCTCTTCACTTGATTCCATTTTATTTAAAAAGAAAGCAAGAGGTAGCAGTAATAAATGCTGTAGAAATGGTGTAATCAAGAAATGTGTTACGGTTAACCCTAAACATAAGTGTGAGAAGATTTGATTGCTGATTTGCAAAATGTTGTGACTAGGATTAAGAAAGAAATGTAGAAAAAATTAATGAGGAAAGAGTGACAGAGCAAATTTATGCTACGGAAGTGCGTGATAGAGTCGACAAAGGGCACCCTAGAATGAAATTTATTGACCAAGAAGTTGGCGAGATATTGAATATGGACTAAATTAAAAAATTTACCGAGAAAGGTGCGTCAGGATCGTGCCCAAAAAAAGTAACTGCCTAACCCTCTGGGTGACAGGCGTGAAAGTTTATATATGAATGTACGTGAACCGATTTTTTTTTTCTTAGATACTAATATTTCAAATTTCTTACTAGTTTAGTTTCGTGACAGAAGTAATCTAACCCGTTGTCCATTCCGGTTATAGATACGGAACAAGCAGACAGCGTAGTGACATTAATAAAATTACGTTATAAAATTTTGGATACGGGAAAAAACGCTATTTACTATGAATAAAGCCGAAAAATTTTTGTTATTAAAATGAAAAGTGGATACACCGATGAATCCATATAGAACTTTGTAGACAGTAACATTGCAGTGGTTTATCAAAAGTTCTCCATCTGGTTTCTGGCTTAATAATTGTTCACGTGTATTTATATATATATATATATATATATATATATATATATATATATATATATATATATATATACTGCTGGCAGCATTAATTAGCCTCTGCTCACCTTGTGCCGTGCTTCTTTAATGCAGTTCATATCTTCTTTGACCACAATAATGCTAACATAATGCGCCTGTAATACAACTAACAACTATTGTGAACCTATTTAGGATCTAAAGCTGTATGATTTGTGCCCAAATAAGCATTACAGTAGCCATATAAACGTTTGTAATGTTCTAAAACTTTACTATCTATACTATATAACTAACTCAAAATGCGAAAACGATACAAAAATGCTGTAAGTCGGCTGTTGTACTTGCTTTGATGTGTTACTTGGGAAATAAGTCAACGCATAAAAAACGCTATTTTAACATTATGACAGCTTATAAATTCATCATTCACTTTTCACACATATGTGCATGTTATACGCACAAGTTGCATATCAATGTGGTATAGGTCGAAAAATCTTTCATAAGAATGAATAGTAGATATTTTATAATGTTTCAGTAGCTAAAGAGCAAAGGCCATTTTATTTGGTTATCACTATTTTCCTATAAAATAATAAATATGTCAGCGCATACTTAAAATTAGAGGGATAATATAAAATAATCAATAAATCAATTTACAAACTTGTACAAGCAGCTGTAGCGACGACATGTTAGTTGCTTCCGGACGCGGCGGACACCGCCCGCTGCGCAAAAAATACTAGGAAGTCTTTTCGACAGTGATTTTATGGACACCAAGCTTTTATTAGCATAAATGCATTTAATTGAGAGGTTAAATAATATTTCTTATGTTAATAAAGAAATTTTAAACTCAACTAAACAAGAAGAAAATTTTGAACTCTTTGTTCCCTGAGCTTAATTTCTTTTAAATATTTCCATAAGTAGGTAAATTAAACAAAAACTAAACATTTAATAAAATATGAGTACCTAAAACGAATTGGAGAAACGGTTTTACAGGCTACATGGGTTAGTAGAGTGGCAGCGCCGAGGGCTACAGCTTTGAATCCCGCACGGAACGAGTATTTGTATGGCCTGAAATTATTGTTCCGGGTCTGAATGTTTTTTTTAATATACATAGTACCCTTGATGTGGTAGTCAGAGCCTTTATATAACTTATCTCAGTCTTTTTTTATTCTCATGTTGGACATGATAAAGGTCAAGTGCTGATTTAATAACATTCTTTATCGATTGTTTTTTTTTCTTGTGCTAGTTTAACTATTTTAATTCTATTACTTGAAAGGTAATTTTAGTACTTTACTATCTATACTATTTCGATTTTTTTTGCAGTAGATATATTACAAACTTATTATGTATTATATTGATATTTATTTACTACTATTTTTTTTACTATTTCTTTATATAGTGGCATTCTTTCATTCTTAACTTATTGAACCCCATCCCTTATTCGGGTCTGAATGTTAGTCCTTGTGCAATTTGTGTATATAAACTGTCTCCACGATACGATAGGCTTTATACATATTACAAAAAATAGACAACGATCAAGGTCAAGAAATTAAGAAGATGAAAGTTAATATTTAGAACAGCAACAACAAAAAAGTATACGTCCGAATGCTGGGCACAGTTCTCCTTTAGTTTCTGAGAGGGTTATGAAGTAGACAGCCCATCGCACTGCTTACGTTCCATCACCAGCTGCGCATTGGCGGAGTTGACATGCCCTCGAAATATTTTTATTTCCCAGACATGCAGATTTACTTACGATGTTTTCCTACACCGTTGAACACGTGGTGCAATTTAATTGGTGCCGAAGAGGACCGAACCCGCGTGCTTCGTGTACTTTGAAATTTATGGCGAGTGCTTAAAGGGCCTTAAGTTACTACGACTTATATTTTTTACTTTACATTTCATAGCAAATTTTATATTTTATATTAATTTAGGTAAAGTTTACTTTTATTTTAAAGATAATAGGAGTAAAAGTAGAAAAACGTCATGAGGAAATCTGTAGGTCTGAGAAATGATTTTACGTGGTATAATGATTGTAGCACATATAGGTTTGTTCTACGTGAAATAGCAGCTTAATGCTGTTGTGTTTCGTATGGTGAGTGTAGGTAACCGGTGATCCGTTTTATTGGAAACGAAGCCTTCCATCTGGAGCTCCTACTTACCTTCAGGTGAACTATGAGCTCGTAAGCCGCCCTTATTCTACAAATTAAAAAAGTGGTCAAGTGCGTGGCGGGCCAAGCACAATGTAGGAGGTAGGGTTCGTTAGTTGCCCGTCACAATATTACGTGGGATTTCTTGATAATGAGCATAATAAGTGAGTTCGCGATTTGACCGCTATAACGACTAAGCTTTGGGCCCAAATAGGAAGATGGTAATTAAAAACTTCAAAATCAGACTTGTAGGGACTGGTATTCAAAATATATTTCTATTTTTTTTTTGATGACTTTTCGATTTTGTAGAAAAATGCAATTTACTTCAAATCATTCGCATGCCAAATCCGTACAAAGATGGTCATAGTTAATTACTTATAACTACGAACCAAAAAAAAGTGAAAGTAGTAAGTAAGTAAGAAAGGCCTCCCTGCCTATCCCGCAAATAAACAGTAAAGCTTTATAGTATAAGCCGTTTTCTTTATAAAATGTTTATTTTTTATATTTCACAATAACATTACAAAGTTATAATGCAGCTAGTTTTATGTCATTTTCTATGGATTTGTAACGAAATTTTTACTGATCAAAGTGCATTTTATAAATTGGTCGACTATTACTTGTTAATCTAATTAGTTGTGGTAGTCTTCCTTTAAATTTCATTATATATGCCAATATTGAGTATACTTTTCATTTAATCTAAATATCGGTTTAGTTGGTAAAGGGGGTGGGGGCTACATGACTCTAAGAAAAATACGACTTTAAAGCTTAGTATTTCGTTTTTGAAAGACCTATGCAACGATACTTCATACGATGGAATAGACGGGTAAAAAAAACATCCTCCATTTACCTGTATGGGAGATAGGTACCCAAAATTAAAAAAAATAAGATTTCATTTCACAGTTTTGTAGGCGTGATTAATATCTATAACTATACCACTACAGATTTGTAGTACTTAGGGTTCTGAGTAAAACCGCGGACGGACAACATATATCACATAGCACCAGGATTCCCGACCTCAAACCATCCGCCAATCCCGACCTCCGAGTAGCCGGATTACAGGAGACGCCACGCTCCCAGGACGGACGAACATGCCCAAACTATAACGGTTCCTTGTTGTGTAACTACGGAACTCCAAAAACTATTTCTGGGACAAAATTAGTTCACCAATACGTTTTAGAGCACTCATGATAAATGGCTTCTTAAACCACTTCAAGGCCTTACAGAGTCGGGAAATACCGGGAAAATCTTATGACTTCCGCCGAATTATGAAATAAATATCTCGCACAATATACCTAATCAAAAACATAACACCGGAGGATAATACGGTCATCCGGTTAATACGGTCACTTACTTATAACTCAAAAACTTGTCTGCATAGATGGCTTTGTGATACGATAGTTCTTCATAGGTCAATCAAATGATAAAGGGTTAAGAGGGCACTGCTTTATCGAAACAAATTTAGACAGTTGACATTATAGTAAATATTTTAGTCGATTTTAGTACTGTGTAGTGTAGTTAGTTTTATTTAAGTGGATTTTTCGAAGTGTTCCTAATTATTTCCAAAGTTCGTTTGTTTTTTTCTTTCTTAATATACCATCACGTACCTTACTCCGAGCGGCGGCGGTGAGAAACAGCAAAAAGGTGCGAAAAGCCATATAAGCGAAAAGCCATAACAACATTATTCATATTTTTTAACTGTTGGTCTTTTGGTCGTAAACGCGACTGCTGAATTTCGATTTGAATCCCGGTCTCAAAAATCTCAAAGTTATTGGATTTTTCTGTAAGAAATTCTCAGAAGCAGCCCGAAGTCAGGAAATTGACAGTATTTCACTCCCGTGCCTCGAAAAGTAACGGCGTTGGTCCTGCGTCTGATCTCTCACCGGTCTTGTCGAACTACCGTCGCACTGAGCTATGACTTTGACTGGCCTGTTAGTCTAGTGGTTAGTGACCCTGACTGCTATGCCGGAGGTCGTGGGTTCGATTCCCACCCAGGACAAATGTTTGTGTGATGAGCACGATCATTTGTTCTGTGTCTGGGTGTAATTTATCTATAATATTTATGTATTTAGAAATATATAAGTATGTTTATCAGTTGTCTAGTAACCATAACACAAGCTCTGCTTAGCTTGGGACTAGATGGCGTTGTGTGTGATAATTGTGGGATATTATTATATTATTATTATTATGAGGGTGAGGAAATAGAGAGTGCACTAGTGCTTGAGAAAACACTCGTACAATATGATCCTGTCCTGCACAGACGCCTGGTCTCCGTTGAAACTGGCCGCCGTGACCGAAATTCGGTCTGGAGGATATTATTGTTAATATTATAAGTAAACTTTAAATATTACTAAAAGTTAGGCTACATTCCGCAGCTAGGCACAGACCTCCTCTCATTTCTAAACGGGTTGAAGCATGAAAGAGTTCGGTCCACCTGTCCGCCAGCATTGAAGTAGGTACTTAACACAAATTGAATTATTCCTCAAACGTGCAGATTTCCTGACGATGGCGTTCTTTTTATAGATTACGTGATAAACAGTATTTGTAGCATTATAGTAATAGTAGCTCAGGGGCTAAGCTCCCGCCGTAATTTCAAAGTACAAGTCTCAGAAATAAAATTTATAATTTATACGAGGTCAACACACTAGCGGTGCATGGATTAATTGTTCCCCCTCCCCACTATATTTTGTTATAAGAGAAACCTTGTTATGTGTATAGACTAACTTTACTTCACCTCGTTGGTCTAGCGGTTGTAGTAGTGCGACTGCTGATCATGAGGTCCTAGGTTCGAATCCCGGGTCGGGCTAAAAAACAACTTTACTAATTATTGAGTTTTTCCATCAAGAAATTCTCAGTAGCTGCTCGGAGTCAGGAAGTTGGCGGTGTCTCACCCCCGTGGCTCAGAAAGCACGTAAAGCCGTTGGTCCTGCGCCTGATCTCTCTCCAGTCGTGTCGGTTTACCGTCACATTGGATTACGAGAGTGAGGGAATAGAGTGCACCTGTGCTTGCGCATACACTTGGGCACTATAATCCTGTCCTGTGCCGATGGCTAACCTCCGTTGAGGCAAGCCGCCGTGACCGAAAATTCTGGAGGACTTCACTAATCTTATATTTACAACGGAGCCGGTGGTAATAGAACTTGCTGACTAATTTACATCATAGTTACAAAAACTTTGCAAAATACTCGCAGAGAAAGTCACAAATAGCATTAAATTAAAAAAAATACCATGTTTATAACCTCGGAAATGAAATATCAATAGACACCTCGATAATTGGGTTTTAAAAGCGCGACACAAGTTCCGGCATCCACTGTTGTATAATAAAACGTTAATTTTCATCACGTACTTAATTGAAACTTCAAAGGTTGTCACAAAAACGAACCAGACTACTATTAGAAGAGTTTAAAGGGACTTTTGAGCAACCTTTACGGTAAAGGAATAAAGAATAAAATTGTTTAAACAATAGTTAACCTAAATGACCTTGTTATCGCCTCGTTGTCATGTAGTCAATCAAGTGTTGATAATATTTTAAAATTGCTTCTCGGCTACCGGCCTGTAAAATTAATACTGATTTTACATGTTTGCGCAGCATAAAGCAACATACTTTATAAAATAAAATTTTATGTAAATATAGTTTAAAAATGAAACTAAAAAACACATTGAATTAAATTGAATTTGCAAAAAGTTTCGTTGACTAACACTAATTTTTGAATACTTTAATGGCTGGTTTGAAAATAAGTTGCCACAAAATATTTATTTTTTGTATATAAACTATCGAGAAAGCAAAAAATCTTAAGAACATGGCAGGTATCTATTTAGTTCTCTAGGTCATCTGTGTGCCATTGCCAAAATTAAACAACCAAAAAGGTCGTTGTCGCACCTGCAATTACTAAAAATCAAATCGTGTTCAAAGAAATTTTGCATGTACTCGCTTCTGCTCGCTTCTTTCGCTACTCGCGTCTTTGAGTTTGAGAGCGGCGATGCGATCTCAAAAAATACGAATCATAAAGTAGTCTAATTAAGATACCAAGCGTGATGATTATTAAAAAAAACTATTTATCACGAACGTTAAAAGAAATTTAAGTAGATTTAAAAGTAGTTTTGATTTAACTATATTTTTCGTAGGTATATTAAAAGTGCTCGTATAGGTACAACCACACCGGGCGGTAAATGGGAACAGTCTAAGTGATTTTTTTTAAAACTGAATTGACAAACTAACTCACAGTCCACCTGATGGTAAGTGGCTACCGCAGTCCTTGGACCTGCAACCAACTTCAAACAAAGAAAGCTGCAGATGCGTTGTCACCTGGAAGCACTAAGATGGAATGCCTTACAGCATGTACCTACTAATAATACTGACTTTAAAGCGGAACACAACAATGCCGGCACTGTTGATCAGCAACAGCAATAAGTTAGAGGGTGGAACCTACCCAGATGGACTTCTAGACCGAAAAGGAATCTTAACGTAACAGAAGTCTATTCGTAGCAGATCAAGAGTGGCTTAAAAAGCTAAGCTTATTTTAGGGTGGCTTTAAATTTCATATTACTTGTGCAACTCCAGATCAGTGCGAATCCGAACGGTCGGCGACCGAGCTCTTTTCGATCGGCTTGACTCACTGACACTGCGAAGAGATGTTGCATCTCTTTGCGTATTTTATCGCATCTACTACGGGGAGTGCTCTGAGGAATTGTTCGGACTAATCCCAGCCGCACAATTTCACCATCGCACATCGCGACAAAACTCGGTCGGAAGCTCTATAAAACGGCGGTCCACCACCGTACGATTTAAAAGAAGTTTTCTTTCTCGCACAACTTTCTTGTCGAATCGACTACTAACGGAGATTTTTCTGAACCGATACGCCTTAGGGACCTTCAGGAAGAGAACCAACTCCTTTTTAAAAGGCTGGCAACGCATCTGCAATTCCCCTGGTGTTGCAGCTGTTCATGGGCGGCGGTAATCACTTACCATCAGGTGAACCGTATGCTCGTTCACCCCCTCTCCTATAAAAAAAATCCAGTTCAGTTCCTTGAGCCGAGATCACTAAAATTGTTCACCGAGTTTCCCATGTCATCGTCCACTAATTTAACGGCGATGGAATACCTGAATTGGGAAATCTTTATTTATTTAACGCTGCACCAACAGTATTTTAAAATATACAATTTTTATACTAAAACCTAATACAGACATACGTACCTATTATAGGTAGGTGTACATACAGTATTATCAAAGTAATATATAAATTTAAAAAATAGATATTAGAATTATATTGTTATTGACCGTTTGATTATAATTTTATTTGATATATTATATTACAATGTAACACAATTGATTACTATAATTCTAAGTAGTTATCAATTAACAGTGTTAAATATTCTCCAAAGTAGTTTACAATATTTTACAATATGCGCTATATCAAAGACATTGTACATTATCCGACAAGCCACAACACATATCGGATTATTATCAGGCGTGGCTACGAGGCTACGACCAACCGAAACCGACGAGCTACGATACTAAAAATCGTAGAAAAGAAATTTAAACATAAAATTTTGGAATAAATGTGAATATCTATGACATACCAAATAGTCATGGTTCAATTACACCGGTTAACTATTTTTCTTTCTTGTGTATTAAAATTTACTAATATCAAAACAATGGCGTATGTAATACATAAAGTATGTGATACAAACTTAGTATCTCATCTAAAGATATACCCAAGAGTTGTAGCGTAGAATTTCGGTCTAATCTTAAGCTTTGCTTCAACCTAAATTGGAAGGGAACAGCAAAACATGCTTCTCCCTATTTATAAAGGTAGGTACAATGTGTTACTATATGTACGAAAACTTATAAGAGAGAAATAATAACAGTTCTATAATATTGGTAGCCAGAAACCAGAAAGGATATAACTTGAACTATGAAAGCAAAATGACCAATGATAATCTACTGTAGAATCTAAAAAAATATTAATATCACCTCTTTTAATGACGCAATTTTTAAAATTATTTCTGTAGTTATCAAAAATGATACTTGAGAAAATATTTGCTAGTTCACAAATTAAAAAAATATGTAATAAAGAATGTACGATACAGCTGAATGATCCTCAAAAATAGCTCAGCTTTAAGAGAATAAATCCTCGGTTTCTGGCGGAACATCAGAGCCGAAACTACAAAGAACTACAAAGATTGTCGCCTTTGTCGTACGTTTTGAAATTTGTTATTGGGTAGTAGCTTCTTTTCACTAAAATCCACTACACCATACATTTCCGTGGATTTGGTAATAGGCAGAAGGATATATATATATATATATATATATATATATATATATATATATATATATATATATATATATATATAAAGGATAGGATGACCAACGAACACACAGTCCACCTGATGATAAGTGGTTGCTGTGGCCCATAGACATCTACATCAACTCCTCTCACAGAATCCCTCCTTCCTTCCTTCCCCGGTCGAGCCGACCCATCCGTGCTACAACTATACCACTAATATAACTGCAGCATGGCTCTACCACGTAAAAATATCAGGAGAACAGCATCATCATTTTGATAACAACTCAAACTAAAACAAAACTGCGGTTGTTAACCCGCTTGCCAAGCGTGATAACACAAACAACACAAACGTATACGTCACTCTCTCTCTCTACTCAGTATGGTGAATATGGTCAAATTTAGTAACATATTTTTGGATAGGTCTGTGTCCGTAGATTATCTGAGGGCAGTAATTTCCATATACCACTTACCAGAATCACTGTCGTCTCTATCGTAATGCGGTCTCCAATAATGGTCATCATATCTTAGAGGGACGTCCGAGCGCCCAGTAAATTTATTAGGGTCAAGAATATTCTCAACGGAGAATGCTATCGCTGGGCGGTCAGGAGGCCGTGTTAGACCGAGCCGCCTCGTTAGGTCAACTGGAGCGGCCTCTTCCACACCAACGACGTCGACCTCCCCATTTGTCTCGGTTTCCGCCTCAGCCTCTTCTTCGCGTCGATCCTCCGAGCCTCGCGCCATCGCAAGCATCGTCATAGCAACGTCTATTTGAGCAATTTTAGGGTTAACATTAGAATTAGTTTTTTCATTCGGTTCTTTAATTGTTTTTTTTTTAAATGACACTAAACACTTCACTGCTACTATTTGTCTGATGAGATTTCATAAAGTCTACTTTTAAGTCACAGCATGTATTTTTTTTAAATTGTAAGAGACGAAATGTTTAACCCTTCGACGGCGCGTCACTGAAATCCGTTTACGCAAGCGCAACGTCCACCACCGTCTAACTTTCGATCGTCACAACTGGACGCCGACTGGAAACGTGAGCGCGAAAACAGGCGGGTCTAACGCAGGAGGCCGGAACAAACCTCAGGGGGGGACGAAGTTGGGACCATCGGATTGGCGGCGGGAAGCGAGGCGTGCCCGGGGTGGAGGAGCGTAATCGAGCAATAAGGTTTAAACAATTTCGTTTAATACGTTGAATTATGTAAGAGAGCGGCGGGCAAGTAATCGCGCACAAGCGATAAGGCCATTTGCGCTACTTCGTTACGTATTAATGGGGCAGGAAATTGACTTATGAATATTAGAGGTCGCGGCGAACTGAAGAGGCCAAAGAGGCCCCGTGCGGCCCGCGCGGGTTTTCCTAGTTAAGCGCTGGAACAATGACGTTTATTGAGTTTAGAACTTAATAGGTTTCAGTGTGCGGATGCGAACGATTTGCGCCATTAGCGTGTTTGGTGTTGCCAGATAGTGTACAATAAAATATTTGTTTGACTGTTGACTTGCCTATTTGGAAAATGTTATTTCATACAACTATTCCTCACACAGACTCGTATATTGTCCATTGTTATATTTTTAAATTCATTTTCATTCACTTCTTTACAGCCCAACATTGTTCTCAACTTCATACATAGGTACATTGCCTAATAGGGGAGAATAGTTGTCACGTTTGGGATTGGATGGCAAACGCAGTTATTTTTAATTATTACTGAGTTGTTGTTATGGAAGATTCTACCACCAATTCCCTGTTTAAGTTTCCCTCTGTCGTCTTTCACTTCTTTTATTTCCGTTTACTCTACTTTTAATTTCTCATATGAGATTGTCTGAGATATACCTAAGTTGCTATAAATTTTTAACAAGCACTAAGGGCCTCCTCTTACTTGTTAAGTAAATATTTACTTTTCAATTCAATGATATGAATCAAGAGTCCTGGAGATAAATAGTAGCTTAATTAAAAATAACAGTAGGTACGCAAATTAAGCTAGTTTCACGGGGCGGAATATACAATTTCAGTCTTTTTTTCCCCATTTTGATGCTGCATACATTTCTTTGAACGTAAGTCTCTAGGAACTCAAAGACGTTACATCGACGATATAGGTATAGGGTACTAGACTTTCTCGTTGATATAATGGCTGTTGGCACGAATGCAGGTTATGTGGTCCCAGATTTGAATCCCGGGTTGGGCCAAAATCAGTAACTGACTTTTCTGTCGAAAAATTCTAAGCAACCCTGAGTCAGAAAGTTGTCGTGTTACACACTCTTGCCTCGGAAAGCACGTAAAGCCGTTGACCCTGCTCCTGATCTCTCTCCGTCTCAGCTTGTACCGGTATAGAGAGTGTGCACGCATGTACGCTTCGATCATGTCCTGCGCAGATGGCTAGTTTGTGTTAAAACTGTAGTTGTTGTGATAGAAATTCAGTCTGAGTCCGTTTTTAGTTACAGGATATGACGATATATGACACCTTCTTTCATCATGACATATTACTTTTTTAACTTTGATAGGCCAGTGCTTGAATACTATGTCACCTGATTGTAAGTGGTGATGAAGCCCAAAATAGCAAAGCTTCCTGATTTAGCTAAGCAACAGCTTATTCACTCTTATCTACAAGACCCCTACATTGTTTTTTTCTTCATTTATTACGGTCCTTCACAAGTCCACTGTTGCCTAACACAAGGAATGCCACAAAGCGCGATCCTGAGCCACCTGCATCCATCATCTTCACCAGATCGTTGCTCCATCTGGGGGCTGATCCACACTCCGCCTACCGGTACGAGGCTGCCACTCGAGAACCTTTCTTCCGTATCGGTTGTCGATTCTTCGAACCATATGACCAGCCCATTGCCACTTCAGCTTAAAAATATGTTACTAATCCGTTGGGCTGTGTCGGTAACTCTGGTTCTACTGCCGATATCCTATTTTTCAGTTTATCACGCAAAAAAACTCCGAGGAAAACCAACACCATAGATTGCCGAGCGACTTTGAGCATCCTCATACGGCCAGCAGTGAAGGCTGAAGTAAAACTTATTAATGGATATTGTATTCAGATGGAAATACAGATACAGGCAAATTATAACATCCCATTGCTGCGTCAGTATTAATGTACAGTTTTCGAAGGGTGTGATTTCAAAGATTAACCCATTTTTTTATTATATATTATTATTATTTTAACACGGAGGCGTTTTAGAGGCATTAATTCCACGTGCACAAACATCCAGACTCTTAAAATATTTTTCTATAGAATTAGGGTGACAAACAAGCACACAGTCCACCTGATGGTAAGTGGAAGCTGTGGACCATAGACATCTATATTTATCCTCGATTAAGAATCAAAATGCAGATGCGTTGTCACCCCTGAGGACTAAGATGGAATGCCTCATTTCCAGTAAAAAAGGGTCTCCGGATCTCTACACTCACCATACGTAACACAGCAGCGTTAAGCTACTATTTTACGGTGATATTCTGTGAGCGCGTGGTCCTTCCCCGGTCGAGCCGACCCATTCGTGCCACAACTATACTACTAATATAACTGCAGCGTGGCTCTACCACGTATAACCACTTATATACCGATATTAAAATTATCTTTTTGGTTTTTTTTTTGTAATAAGTGTGACAAACGGGCCCACAACCCACCCGATGGTAAGTGGATACTGAGGCCAATTGACATCTACGTTCACCCTTGATTAAGAATCAAAACGCAGATGCGTTGTCACCCTTGAGGTCTCAGATGGAATGCCTCATATCCAATAAAAAGGGTTTCGCTCACGACATACGCAACATAATAAATATAAAAATTCACGTCTGTCACCCAGAGGGGTATGCAGACACTACAGACTTCCATTTGGAACCATCCTGACACACCCGTCTCGCCTCTATCTACGCATGCACGCTCGTCGGTTAAGGATATTCCTACTAATCTGGCCAATTTTTAATATATCGCCAATTTGCTCGATAAATCTTCGTGTAGGACGTCCCTTCCCGACTCTGCCGTTCACATTTGCAATGTAAATTTGCTTTGTCACTCTTTCCTCGTTCATTCCTTCTACATTACCAAACCAGTGAAGCATTCCTTTGTTAGTCCTGGTCATAACATCATCTTGCACACCACAATTTTCTCTCATTACACCATTTCTCACTATGTCATTCAGATTTAGCCCTAGCATACTCCATTTCTACAGCATTTATTCTACTTTCGTGCTTTTTCGGCCACACTCAACTTTCACTACCATACATTAAAGTAGAGATTAACACAGCATTAGAATTACACGAAACACAGCAGCATTAAGCTGTCATTTTAGGATGGTGTTCTGTAAGAGCGTAGTCATTCCCCGGTCGAGGCGACCCATTTGTGCTACAACCATAATAAACGCAGCATGGCTCTACCACATATAAAAAGTCACGCAAAAAGTAATAAGCTATAAAGAGCTTTACTGTTTTTTAAAAAAATGTTTTTTACGGATCAAGTAGCATTTTTATAACAGATCTAATTTGAATGTTTACACTACAATAGCCTCATTCCTTCGTCGACAATTTGATAAACGATTTTTTGTTTACATGTTAACTACGTAAACTAGGAACTTGGGACATGATTACTATTATAAACTCCATGCTCAATGTTTTTATCTACATACAGCTTTCCTTCATGGCAATTCCATACTGTTTGGGTTTTATGATTCTTCACACTTTTTTAAAATTATTTTAAGCCATTTACCGTTACCGTTACAGCCTATTAAGGTCCACTGCTGAACATAGGCCTCCTCCATAGATTGCTTCATATTGCTAACCGTAGTATTTTTATTTTTAGTTGTTATTAGGAATGCTGCTGCCCATCTCCTAATTTCTTTCCATCTGCCTGTGTATCTGTGGATGGTATGGGATGCTGGATATTCTTACACCACCTTTACACGGTGTAAGAATATCCACTACCCCATATTCTATTATATAATATTTAAGCCAATGCTTGCCCGCAATACCACCTGAAGGTAAGTGGTGTTGAAGCCGTAGATATTAAATCACACTGTCTAAGCGTTACCAAAGTCTATTCGCTCTTGCCTTGAAAACCTAGATTGTAATCGGACGGGAAAAGACGCCGATAGTTTATTTTATTCCTTTCCTGTATCTACGTATTACGAAAGAACACAAACCCTTTCGTTCGAATGCGTGAAATATCGGAAACAAATGGGACATTTTGCCGAACCAATGGTGAGATTAAAATTATTTGACTGTCTATAGTTATTACTTATAATCTCGACTGATTAAAAGTTTTCTTACTATATTCTATTACATTCCCAGAATGAAACATTTGTCATTTTTAATATTGAATGGAAAGCCATCTGTTTATTTTGCATCTAATATTTCATTCCGCTATCTGTCGATTTCAAAAACATTTTGAAATAGAGGTATTTTTACTACTCTACCGAGCCTCTTTGCCACAATCGTCAGGCCTGCTAGATGAATTAGCTATCGCAGTATTAGACGCCTGTTTCGTCTACGTATTTTTCATCTGATGGATATAGAGGTCATAATCACTGGCATTTTCCAGAGTCATCGTACGACACTGGTAGAACGAACTTAGGTCTTAGGGACTTAGGTCATCACCGCAGTTCTGTGTATGAAAAAAATATAAACATAACATAATGTTACGCGCTCCAGTTGACGACACAACTAGCGCCATCTAGTGTCAGGAACGAGAGCGAGGGGAGCGTTGCAGTTTATGACATCACAAATCTTTCGACCGACAGCGCCACCCGAAGAACTAAGTTTATAGAAAATCTATACTCGAACTCTCGGTACCTTGCGCGTGTTTACTTGAACATTCCGGATATTTTGCTAATTTAAATAAATAGGTGGCGCAAGATGCGATCGAGACAGAGTTGAACTCAGCGACACAAGCGAAGCTTCGGAGCGGAATTAAGTGAATTAGTGTGTTTAATTATTAGTGTTTTAACTTTAATTTGTGTAAAGTAAATAAAAGTGTTAATTTAGGTAATTTTATCGGCAATTTTTATTGTCACGAACCTCAAGCTCGTAACAATTGGTGTCAGAAGTGGGATAAAATAATGCCGATTTTACCTAAGGAGGAAACGGAGGGTGTCCGTACCCGAAGTCAACGCCAGCAGGAGACGGACCAGAGGAGATTTGGTGGTGCAACCCCGCAGATGTCTGAGGGCCAGCCGCCGGCCACGGAAGCCGGTCCGTCAGCAGCTTCTACGTCTGTGGCACCTGACTTAGGTGCTCTGATGGTGATGCTGCAAGAGCAGGCCCGTCAGTTGAAAGAGCAGCTGCAGAACGGACAAGAGGAACAGGCCCGCCGGCAGGAGGAACAGGCCCGCCGGCAGGAGGAACAGGCCCGTGCTACCAAGCCTAAGTGGAGGGACGTCTCAGCGATGAGTTCAACCACGAAAAGCTATTGGGCCCAATGGGACAGCTTGCTGCTTCAAGATGGAGTCCTGTGCCGTAAATGGGACAATGGTCGAAGAGACAGCTGTCGTTTGCAAATGGTTGTCCCTAAAGCTAAAGTGCCGGATGTTCTACAGCTGTGCCATAATGGTCGTTCAAGAGTCCATCTGGGAGTTAAACGAACTCTACTGAATGTCCGAGAACAGTTTTACTGGGTCCATTATCGTGACGATGTCGAGGATTGGTGTCGTACATGTACAAGTTGTGCGGCCGTGCGGGGACCTCAGACACGTAGTAGAGGGGCACCGAAATTGTACAATGTTGGTGCACCATGGGATAGGACAGCCCTTGATATTACGGAGCCGTTACAGAAAGGCGCAAGAGGGACTCCTAAGATCGTCCATGTGGATCGCCTAGCGCGTTATTATGGGACCGATAATGCTCGGGACGAGCATGTCTTAGGAGGGGGCAGTGTTACGCGCTCCAGTCGACGACACAACTAGCGCCATCTAGTGTCAGGAACGAGAGCGAGGGGAGCGTTGCAGTTTATGACATCACAAATCTTTCGACCGACAGCGCCACCCGAAGAACTAAGTTTCTAGAAAATCTATACTCGAACTCTCGGTACCTTGCGCGTGTTTACTTGAACATTCCGGATATTTTGCTAATTTAAATAAATAGGTGGCGCAAGATGCGATCGAGACAGAGTTGAACTCAGCGACACAAGCGAAGCTTCGGAGCGGAATTAAGTGAATTAGTGTGTTTAATTATTAGTGTTTTAACTTTAATTTGTGTAAAGTAAATTAAAGTGTTAATTTAGGTAATTTTATCGGCAATTTTTATTGTCACGAACCTCAAGCTCGTAACAATTGGTGTCAGAAGTGGGATAAAATAATGCCGATTTTACCTAAGGAGGAAACGGAGGGTGTCCGTACCCGAAGTCAACGCCAGCAGGAGACGGACCAGAGGAGATTTGGTGGTGCAACCCCGCAGATGTCTGAGGGCCAGCCGCCGGCCACGGAAGCCGGTCCGTCAGCAGCTTCTACGTCTGTGGCACCTGACTTAGGTGCTCTGATGGTGATGCTGCAAGAGCAGGCCCGTCAGTTGAAAGAGCAGCTGCAGAACGGACAAGAGGAACAGGCCCGCCGGCAGGAGGAACAGGCCCGCCGGCAGGAGGAACAGGCCCGCCGGCAGGAGGAACAGGCCCGTGCTACCAAGCCTAAGTGGAGGGACGTCTCAGCGATGAGTTCAACCACGAAAAGCTATTGGGCCCAATGGGACAGCTTGTTGCTTCAGGATGGAGTCCTGTGCCGTAAATGGGACAATGGTCGAAGAGACAGCTGTCGTTTGCAAATGGTTGTCCCTAAAGCTAAAGTGCCGGATGTTCTACAGCTGTGCCATAATGGTCGTTCAAGAGTCCATCTGGGAGTTAAACGAACTCTACTGAAGGTCCGAGAACAGTTTTACTGGGTCCATTATCGTGACGATGTCGAGGATTGGTGTCGTACATGTACAAGTTGTGCGGCCGTGCGGGGACCTCAGACACGTAGTAGAGGGGCACCGAAATTGTACAATGTTGGTGCACCATGGGATAGGACAGCCCTTGATATTACGGAGCCGTTACAGAAAGGCGCAAGAGGGACTCCTAAGATCGTCCATGTGGATCGCCTAGCGCGTTATTATGGGACCGATAATGCTCGGGACGAGCATGTCTTAGGAGGGGGCAGTGTTACGCGCTCCAGTCGACGACACAACTAGCGCCATTTAGTGTCAGGAACGAGAGCGAGGGGAGCGTTGCTGTTTATGACATCACAAATCTTTCGACCGACAGCGCCACCCGAAGAACTAAGTTTCTAGAAAATCTATACTCGAACTCTCGGTACCTTGCGCGTGTTTACTTGAACATTCCGGATATTTTGCTAATTTAAATAAATAGGTGGCGCAAGATGCGATCGAGACAGAGTTGAACTCAGCGACACAAGCGAAGCTTCGGAGCGGAATTAAGTGAATTAGTGTGTTTAATTATTAGTGTTTTAACTTTAATTTGTGTAAAGTAAATTAAAGTGTTAATTTAGGTAATTTTATCGGCAATTTTTATTGTCACGAACCTCAAGCTCGTAACAATAACATAAACACTCACGCCTGTCACCCAGAGGGGTAGATACAGACTACAGACTTTCATCTGGCATGATCCTGGCGTACCTCTATCGCCTCCTCCACATCCATATACCTACGCATACATGCTCGCCGATTATCTACTCTTAGTACTCTTAATTTGGCCCATTTCCAATAATATATCGCCAATTTGGTCGATAAACTTCCGCCTAGGACGTCTCTTTCTGACTCTTCCGTTCACTTCTGCAACATAAATTTGCTTTGTCACTCTTTCCTCATTCATTCTTTCCACATGACCAAACCACCGAAGCATTCCTTTCTTAATCCTGGTCACAATATCATCTTGCAAACCACACTCCTATTACTTAATTTCGCAACCTGTCACTCAGATTCAGCTCTAACATACTCCTTAACGACCGCATTTCTACTGCGTTTATTCTACTCTCGTGCTTCTTCTGCCACACCCAAATTTCACTACCATACGTCAAAGTAGGGAATAACACAGCATTATGAATTGCCGTACGTGCATTTTTTGACACATTCTAACTTTCGACAATAGAGTGAAAAGCCCCGTTTACTTTATTTCCTGCGTTCACTCGTCGTTCTATATCCTTATCATATCCCTGCTGAATACACATCCCAAATATACAAACTCATTTACTTGCTCGAGCAACTCCTCTTCTATTTAATGATTTCTTATATTTACGCGAACACTACACATTGAAATAATACTAGTTTTTACGGAATTTATCGCGTATATTTAACTTTTTAAATACCCGACGTTTCGAACGCTTTACAACACTCATGGTCACGGGCGGGACTGAGATGTTCAACGTCCATATGTCATAGTTAACAGCGGTTACCATAGATTAAAATTTAACTTTTGTTCTAATATAAATATATGTATATATATATATATATATATATATATATATATATATATATATATATATACCATACTACCATAACGATATGTGAAATAGGAATAGAAGAGGAATAATACTAGTTTTTACGGAATTTATCGCGTATATTTAACTTTTTAAATACCCGACGTTTCGAACGCTTTACAGCACTGATGGTCACGGGCGGGACTGAGATGTTCAACGTCCATATGTCATATATAAATTTTGTTTAATCTATATATATGACATATGGACCTTGAACATCTCAGTCCCGCCCGTGACCATGAGTGCTGTAAAGCGTTCGAAACGTCGGGTATTTAAAAAGTTAAATATACGCGATAAATTCCGTAAAAACTAGTATTATTCCTCTTCTATTCCTATTTCACATATCGTTTTACTTTCTTCTCTTTCAAAAACCATAACTTTCATCTTACTTGCGTTCACTTTCATTCCCATTTCTTTTACTGACATGTTCATTAATGTTAACATCATTTGCAACTCCGCCGCCGACGACGCAAATATGACTTGATCGTCGGCATACATATTAAAGGCATTTGACGGTTAACTCACCTATTCTTAACCCGCATTCTTAGATATATTGGAGTCAATTAAGTTCATTAAATCATTCAATTTATTATATGTCTTCTTTGATCCTACTAGAGCTACCCCTGCATCGGCTACTTGTTTTATAATATTTATTGCAATTGTTTTGTTTTAAAAAAATCAATAACTAACTGTAATAAATTCAAAGCATAAAAAAACCATAGCGGACAGGTGGCCACAATAACGCATCATCGTGACTTTTCTTTTCAAAAAATATAATAAAATGGTTATAGGAGGGCCGCTACCAGAAAACGTGTTCCTTACCGTTAGATAATTTAATTGTAAAGTTTTGGAGTAAGTATGAATTTCATAAAAATTAAAACAGAAGATTTTTTAATTGCAGGTTCTGCTGTGGAGGTATCTTTAAAAGAGGTCCAAATGTTTAGGTATCTCTAACACCTAAAGCTTCTAGCTTATTTAGGAGTAAAAATAAAAGTTCGGCTAACAATACAGGTATAATATACTATTTGGGGTATAAATCGTAAAAACTAGTATAGAACTAAATATATTAAATGTATATTTTTTATAGGAGAGGGGGCAACGGTAAGTTATAAACGGCACCCATGAACAACTGCAACACCAGGAGAATTGTAGATGCGTTGCCGACTTTTTAAAAAGGAGTTGGCTCTTGCCTTGAAGGTCCGTAAGTCGTATTGGTCGGTAACAATCTCTGGCGGTAGTCGATTCGAAATAAGTCCGAACAATTCCTCAGAGCACTCCCCGTGGTAGATGCGATAAAATACGAAAACAGATGCATCATCTCTTTGCAGTGGCAGGGAGTCATGCCGATCAGAAATTTGAATTGTTATCAGGAAAACGATGTTTCAGTTTTCTTCTATCACTTATTATGGTACCGTTTCACATAAGTTTTTAGCATAGAAAGGAAGATCATTTTTATTAAAAGAAAGAATAGTCTCAATATTGATCTTAGCGGCACCCCTATAAGGTGCTCCAGGGGACTTACGTTTCAATAATAACTTTTTTTTACAACTAGTGAAAAAAGTATGGTTTTATAATGTTAATCGATTTATTTAAGACACCATCATGCCCCAATTTGTTCATCAATGTATCATGATTTACGCAGTCAAATGCCTTGTATAGGTTCCCAAAGTTCAAATATGTGTTTGAAAAGTTCTATACTTACGTCCACAGTACTTTTTTAGCTTCAGAAAAAACGTACCGAATTTCATGAAATAATTCGTGAAGCGAGAAATGAGATGTTGCTAATGGTATAAATGGTATGGATAACCATGTAGTGGCAATACACGAATATCACTACTCTAGATCGTCTCGTAGTTGACGTAAGAAGTGACTGAGGGAATATCAAATAGGAGATATAAAAAAAAACAGAATTAATTAGGTATATATTATTTTTGTAAGAAACTATTTTATTACTTATGACAAAATGAGTGATGTCCATAGTTTTAAAACGCGCAATAAATCTAAACTTGGTGTTCCAAAGTAAAAACTAACAAATAAAACTCTCACTCCACAAAACTACCGGGTTATTTTGGTAACTGCGAGTATTTATAAAAAGATTCTCCGAGACGTAACGTATTTCAAAAATCATATTTTAAATTGATTTATACATTTGCTTTTGCATTTATAATTATAAATATAATTCAAATTTAATATCTTATAATGAAAGGATATCACACATTAGATAATTATTTGAATGATAGAAAGGCAGGAAAGTTTCTTTATACATTTTGTATACATAACTATATATATATATATATATATATATATATATATATATATATATATATATATATATATATATATATATATATATATATATATATATATATATATATAATTCATAAAATTCATAAAAAATAAAATTGTGACTGTTGGGATAAAATTACTCTGCTTTTGAATTTCTTGCCACTCCTTTTCACAAGGTTGAGGAGAGTTGTTGAAACAATTGCATCACTTTCTTGACTTTCAAAAAACAACTGCAATTTTGCTGCTGTGTTTCATAGAGTGTGGAAAACCGGAGACCCCTTTTACTAGAAACGAGGCATTCCATAGGGTAACAACAAATCTGCATTTTGATTCTTAACGAGGACCATAGACACGCATCTATATGTGTGTCTATGGTCCACACTATCTACTTATCGTCAGGACTGTCTGCTTTGTAAGGCCTATGTAAGGTCAGGTAAAAATATGTTGTTTTTGAATTTACTTTGAAACGACCGGCGTTGTTCTATGATAATTAAGCTAAAATTTGTAGGCCACAGTTAAGTGGTGCGCCTTTGACAATCGAATCAGTCAGATGTGGACAACTGATGCTTCAGTCGTCAACTTTTTTTTCTCAAAGATTAATCGCCTTTAAAGATCTTCCATTAAGAGTTACCAATGACATGCACGATTTCGACGTCCCAGACACGCTTTTCTTCACAAAATTGTTTGTATACAGTATGATATTTTATTAAGTAGGTAGTGTATTTTTCATCAGTCTTGTTATACATTTTTGTTTAAAATTTTGTTGGCTTCGATTCAAAATACTTCTTTATCAACCCGGAATGGATTGACTGTTTCATAGATTGGTTCATATTCACAAGAGTTGCGTTAAACAAATCTTGCTTGGCAAGCGCAGTTTTTATTTTTTTAAGTCACTTTATTGCTGATAGACTGTAACAGTAACGGATGCCAAACACGATCCAGTTTACCGTCAAGTTTGCAGCGCACTTGAAGCGGCGCCCGGTAAACTTGACGGCGTATGGCTATCAGTTTGCATGACAAGTCTACTTGAAGCAAAAGTTGAATTTCGATTCTGCTGATTTGATCAGGATTGCAGCGTCATGTAAACATGATCGTGTATGAGCAGTATAACAGATCCGGTCTGAAAGGTACAGAGAGGCGGATAATTACGGAATATGAGGCACAGACAGACACACACGCGCGCGTACTCATACGCACACGCACACGAGACATAAGAGTGCGCACACAATTATTGCACACTGTAAGTAACATATTATGTACAATATTGGTAAGGGGAGAAGAAGAGCGTTGACTTCTGTAACAACTCCTAGCACAGGAGTCAAAGCTCACTGTTTGCACATTTCGTATTTTGTACAAATAAGTTAATCAAATTGTAAAATTGTGATTTGTGTAATTTTTCTTTTGTGTGTGGCAATAAATTATTATTATTATTTTGGTTTCTAAATAGAGTATTCTCATATTGTTGGGCTGAATAAATATATAAAAGGAAATGATTAATATACATAAACATATATTTAATAATATACTAAAATAAGTAAATAACTAATACATAAATAAATAAAAGCCCAACCAGATGGAAGCCCACAGCAGGGGAGACCAAACGGCCGAGGGTTAGGGAGAAAGGGAAAGATGATGCGGGCGGTATCGATTATTATTTATTATTATTTCATGGCTCATGGCTATAGGTTCATGGCTTGCAATGACCACTTATCATTAAGTGAACTGTTAGTTCGCTTTTTACTTTTTTAAATGTATAGAAAAATAAAATTTTCTTTCCAATTGTTAAACAGCCTGTATTTTGTCAAGCAGCTATAAAAACGATGAGATTCTTTTGCGTGTCGCGTTTATGCCCGCGTGATTAGACTCGCGGCTGGCATTCATTATTCCTTCCAACTTTGAATTCACCCACGCTGTGATGACATAGAACTTGCATTTTGGCTATAAAAACTTTGTTTGAACAAATAAGAAGTAGATAAGTATACTAGTTTTATCAATCGTATAATCATAAACAAAGCCCTCTTTAGTTGTTATAATATAGTTATTAAAGATAATTTCAAACTATTTAAATACGTTTTAGATTAGCCAGATTAACGTATACAGATATAGTGCGTTTTGTTTTCTTGTGCGATGTATGCATCGCAGTAAGATGGTTAAAGCCGTGATATAATTATATCCCTAGGGATATAGCCGTATACCGTAATATAGTTATATGACAGCGGTTCCTAACTATCTTACTAGACTAATCTACTGAAATAATTATAATTGTAAACTGTACAGGAGCAAATTCGTGTAAAAAATGATCATGTAATTTGTGGTGTATGGTTATGTGGTTAAGATTACGGATCGCAACTGTTGTGTAATTAATGTAACAACGAAAACCATATTTAGGGCCAAAGAAATATATCTATCAGATGACAACATGAAATGAGCTGCTGAGAAAATTAAAAAAGGAGTCTTCCAATAAATTTCGCGACGTTGACATTGGATCTTCAGTTCCTGTTGTATTGATGTTCATGTAAATTTTTGACAGTAGGTTTAAGGTGCGGCTGGGGTGGCCCTTGGGCCACTAAAATTATTAAAAAAAAACTGCGGTTGCCAACGCACCTGCTAAGCGTGGCAACTATAGCAAAATTGCCGAGGCGATCTTTGGGGGAGGTTTATGTTCAGTAGCTGTCTTGTTTGTTGAATTATGTACTGAAATCTATATTAAATATACACTTAACCGGGTTCGATCCCCGCCGGCACCAATGAAATTGTTAATTGCAATTTTAAGTGCTGATTTACCACGGGCTCGGCGGTGAAGGAAAACATCGTGAGGAAACCTGCATGTCTGAAGAATAAGAAAAAAAATATTTCGAAGACATGTGAAGTTCGCCAACACGCATTGGGGCAGCGCGGCGGACACTTCCGTGCCCTAAAACCCTCACAGAAATGAGGGGAGGCCTGTGCGCAGCAGTGGGACGTATATAGGCTGTAACTTTACTTTACTAACTTTTATACACTTAACCAATTGCAATAAGCACGTTGAAGCATTCCATGTGGTATAGCCACACTCGCCACGCCACGCAAGCAGCGTGTGTCTATGGACAGCTGCATGTTATTTGCTAGATTTAAAGTTTAATTTGATTATTCCCATGTATTCGACGCTCTATGGACCTAATGGAACATTTTTGAAACAGGACATCTTTTGGCTGTAACCTTATATTTAATCATTTTGTCAGTTGTAAGCTTGTGAGGAAGCTAAAATAGGGTTACCGTTACGTCCCACTTCTGGGCACAGGTCTATTCTCATTTCTATGAGGGTTTAGGAGGTGGAAATGTCCACCGCGATGGCCCAGTCGGCAGACTTCACATATCTTCGAATGTTTTTTTTAATTTCTTAGACACGCAGGTTTCGTAACGGTGTTTTCCTTCACTGCCGACCACGTAGTCATTCAGTACTTAAAACTGCAATTAACGATTCCATTAGTGCAGAAGAGGACCAGTTTTGTCCATTCTAAATTTACGCTAAAACAAAGTTAACGGATGCTATATATTATTAAAGAAGAACAATTTGAAAATAAGTTGTGCTATTAATTAAAAACTTTGTCTAAAATCTAGAAATAGTAACGGTAGAAAAAGTATTTCATACAAACCGAGCAGCTTAAGTTTATTTCTCGGAGCCGCCATAATTGAAATCGGCAATTGAAATTATATGTATTAATCATCACCATCATAATCATCGACATCAATACCATCATCATCGACATAATCATCATTATAGCCCTTCACAGCGTTTTATGTCTAGGGCGTTAAATCGTTATCGTTCGTATTATCGTTTGATATGATGTGAAGTTCACAAATCATTACTGAAAATCGGTAAACTTCCTCCTTTTCTCTTTCAATAATGAGAGGTCTCATTTAAATTCACACGTAGCTTCCTCCAAGAAGTTCCACAAAACACTATCCTGAGCTACTTACATCCATGGACTTCCTGCATCTCTTGCCAGGTCGTCACTCTATCTAGTGGTGGGCCATCATACGTTTCCTCGTCGGTTTTCGTTTTATCGAACTACATAGCCGGGCAACTCCCACTTAAACTTTTTAACTATTCAGATAACATAAAAATATAACTGTTCCGATGGCCTATGTCGGTTTTTCTGTTTCTATTGAGGGTTACTTCGTTTTGAAGTTTTTATTGCAAGAAACTCCGAACATTATCGGCAAAATATAGTTAATAGTGTTGGTAGGAAAAAAAGAAGTTGCAAGGAAGTTAAGAGAAAAAAAGAAGTTAAGAGAAGAAGAAGAGAAAAGGAGAAGTGACGGCAGTTTAATGGTTAAGGGAAATAAAAAGTACATTCGGAATGCTGTGGATTCAAATCAGCCATTTGTCTACTGACATAAACCAAGGAAATTATCAAAGAATGGTAATAACGTTACTAGTATTCTTTTAAAAGAAAGTAACAACAAACAACGAAAAAACAGAGCAATTCTAAACATAATGAAACCTAAATGTTAATAAAAGACAAAAAACTATTTGTGGGAGGAGTCCTTTTTTTGCAAATACTTTGCCATCGGGCTGTCACGGCGTGCGAGCCAAGAATTTTAATAACCAATTTGTATTTAACAAATTTCAAGTCGGTCACGTTCATTTTTTTTTCACAAAGCGCGTCTAAATTATAAACGACGTCTTCCTCAGTTAATTGAACGCCGAGATAAATCTGAATTAATTTGCCCGCTCTGAAACAAGATGGGATTGTTATTGCTCTGTTAGTGGACGCTTTGAGGTGGATGAGTAACAACCTCGCAAGCGCGCGACAAATTAAATATAATTTTAGAAGTTAGTGATCTCTGTGTTGTTCAAAAAATGACTAGATCTATGTTGTTAATATTAAGATTAGTGCGTATTATAATGAATAAGTATCGTATATGTATGACTAATATAAAATAATAATAATAATAATGTCTTCCAGACCGAATTTCGGCCAC
Organism: Parnassius smintheus behrii; assembly: GCA_036936625.1. Classification (NCBI taxonomy): domain Eukaryota; kingdom Metazoa; phylum Arthropoda; class Insecta; order Lepidoptera; family Papilionidae; genus Parnassius; species Parnassius smintheus. The sequence goes on along the minus strand of JAUPFT010000026.1, from coordinate 21,142,930 downwards.
GGTGGCCTGCCTCAACGGAGACTAGCCATCGGCGCAGGACAGGACTCTTATAATCCGATGGGACGGTAAACCGACACGACCGGAGAGATCAGGCGCAGGACCAACGGCTTTACGTGCTTTCCGAGGCACGGGGCTGAGATACCGCTAAATTGCTGACTCCGGGCAACTACTGAAAATTTCTTGACGGAAAAACTCAATAATTAATTTTTTTGGCCCAACCCGAGATTCGAACCTAGGACCTCATGAACAGCAGTAAATTTTAATGTAATAAATGAAATGAATACATGTATCGAGGTTTTTAGAGTATATTTACTTTAGTCATTCAGTTCAGTATATAACATTTTAATAGCGTCATCTACTTAATTCTATAGGTGAAGTCATTTTATCGAACGAAAATTGATTGATTCTCACGGTGGTATGTAAAGATTACGCTAGATGGCACAAACACGCTATCGGCTAATTTAGTAATTTAATATTTATATTATTCTTCTAAGCATAACCCTTAAACAAAATAATGACGATGTTTCACATCTGCCAGGCGTCCCTTTTTTAACTTCGTACATAGTTTGTTTATACTTTGTTAATGCTTTTCTTTTGTTCAGGTATTGTATTGTATGTAAATATCTTTTTCTTTCGCTCAAGCAAATCCAAACGGCTCTTTTCAAGGCCACCGAAGGTATGCAACTACATATGTCATACAATCTATCTAGCGGTAGTACCTATGCCTTCTGCATGCTTTGTTAAACACGTCCTTGATGGCAACGAATACGAAACTAAGCAGTGGAGACAGATCAAGATTGGTGTATTTTTATAAAACTGCTAAAAACAACAAAACCATATGCATGGGCATGCCCTAGTTTGGAGCCCTAGCTTCGCCACTGATTGTCATCGCGTTGTTAGAGATACGTTTTGCCAGCAATGCAAATTTAAACAGTTCGTTGCGGTGAAAATTTTAGAGCACCTAATTTTTAATCCTAGCACCTAATTATCACCTAAATAGCCCCTAATTTTGGTTTTTTCTAAATGCAAATTCATGACTTTGCGTTGCTAGCGAGACTCAACTCAAACATCCAGACCGATCCAGACATAACAATTAGGCTCGAACCCACGGCCCTTAGCGGTGCAACTCATTACTAAGCCTCTTCGCCACGAAGCGGAGCTGTAACAATGATATCCTATATTTACACGAACAATCATTAAAAGAATTTTCCGCACAATTACGATAAAGACTTTTTAAACATTATAAATTATTTATGTAAATTATTTATAACTAAATCTTAAAAATTATGCGTGCTTAAACAATTAACATTTTATAATTGTGCACAATATTTTTTTCGCATAACGTACATTTTCATTTTAAGTACATATTAGAAATAAAAAACTAACATAAAATGCTTATCTATTACATTACGACGCTGACTAATGGGACCTTAACAAAATTATATTCGATGAATCACTGTTAAACTCTTTCTACATCGCGCTATTAAGAGTTTTACAATGTGTGACTATATATACAAAGAAGGCAATGCCCTTTATCGGGAGTCCGTTTCTACACAGGGGAGTAGTGAGTGGTGGACTAAGAGCTACTCTAAATCTTCTCCACTCCTGTGGCGTCATCATGCACCTTGGTGGCGCGTGTGCCGAATATCTGTGAAAATAGTTGTACTAAAATATGTGCCCACACCGGCGATCCCACTGATGTAGAAACTATGACATCTCGTTTTTTGGGTATTTACTACTACAACCACTAGATCAACGAGGCAGTCGCTGCCGAGGTTACTTGTTGTTAAAGCGTGTAACGTCATATGCCGGTAGTTGTTGTGAGTACTAAGCTAGAATTTGATGACGAGTACGTTTACCTGGGACAAACAGTTCGACCAGGTAAGTCCAACCTCGATCGAGAGGTCAATTGACGGATTCAACTCGGCTGGGAAGGGTTCGGGAAATTACGACACATTTTCTCGTCAGGTATAACTCAATATCTGAAAACGAGATTGTAGAACCAGTGCGTGTGGGCTAGTGATGACTTATAGATCTAGAGACGTGGTCCTTCGTTGCTGGCCGTATGAGAACGCTTGAAGTCGCTCAGCGAGCTATGGGGAGGGCTATGCTCGGGGTTTCTCTGTGTGATAAATTAAGAAATATATCCTCAATATCCGCAATAGAACCAGAGTGACCGGCAATAGGCCGGCCTTGACAAACGACTACCGATTGGGGAAAAAAGGTTCTCGAGGGGCAGCCTCGTACCCGTGGGCGAAGTGTAGGGCGACCCCTCACTAAGGTAGTGACGTCCTGGTAAGACATGTAGAAAGTCGATCGGTGCAGGTAGCTCAGGACCGCTCAGGACCGAAAAAATTATGACTAATAATATTATATCTTTTACAGTTAATTTATTAACGTAACAAAATAATGTAAAAAACGTTAAAAAAGTAAAAAATAAAAAATAAATTTATAATACGCGGACCTACTAGTATAGCATTTATACAGTAGTAGCCGGCCGCATTTCCTTACTGAATGGATACGAGTGACCACGACCAGTCGGAGATCTTTCTAAACGAACTTACTTTAAGGAACCAAATTTTTGGTAGAGATGGGCAGAATATTCGTTTCATATTCAGTATTCGGTATATTCGGCAGCTTTACCGAATATTCGTATTCTGCAGAATATTATCAATTTTCCCTAAGAATAACACAACGAAATACTTTAAAAATAGGTAGTAAAAACATAAGCATGTGCTGTCAATTTCCTCAGTACTACATGATGCAATAACATGTCTGGTGTGGCGGGGGAGGGAGGGGCAGGGTCCGGTGCTAATTCCGCGCGCTTTACGGTAACAAGTTCTGACATAGGTAAATTGGTTAGGTACTGAAGTGATCCTGCCGAATAACGTTCGGCCGAATATTCGGTTCGGTAAAAGTTTTATTGAACTTTCGGCTGAATATTCGTATTCGGAGAAATCCATATTCGTTCCATCTATACTTTTTAGAATCTAGAAACTGCACCGCACGTGATCCCTACGGACCAATAGTCTCCACTGCAAATAACAAATTACAAAATGAAATGTATGTTTTATTTATTTATTGCATGCGTTTTTAATTTAAAAGAAATTAAATATATTTAATTTATTTTGGCCGGGCTCCACCCTTTCATTGATTACAATGTGGATGTCTTCAAGGCAAGAGTGAATATAGGCTTTTCTTTTTTCTTAACTCAGTGCGCTTCACCATCTTCCGTTACATCATCACTTACCATCAGATGTCAGATCAAAAATTGTAATATAGCCCCACTGTAGCTATATTGTGATTTGAGAATGAATGGATCGACGATCGGCTCAATCCGGGAAAGACCACACTCACAGAATCCGTTCCGTTGCCGTAAGCGAAAGGGAAATAATAGATCAATAGATAAAGTAACGCACCTTCAAAACAAAAACAAGCATCAGGAGAATGATTATTACTAAATAAATAAATAAGTTATCTAAAATTTGCTCTGAACTTATTGAGGTAGAGAAAACGAACTGTTTTTACCAATTAATTGTTATTTCAAGCAACGAACGGAAAACATATATGTAAATTCGACGAGGAAACCTTGTAATATCGCATAATACTCCTCTTAAAAGAACAACGAACATAAGTAGTTTTAGTGGTTATAATTGTCAAAATACTATTTGGTGATTTTAAAATGCGCGATGAGATTGCAAACATTAATTGCATCCCTTGTCGGCTCTTCGAGCTATATGGCCAGACCATTACCACTTCGGCTTTGTAATATAATCCGTTGATTGGGCTATGTTGGTAACTCTGGTTCTACTGCGGATATCCTGACCGCAAGGTGTGTTGATAGTCTTTAAAAAGGAAAAAGCTCGTTTCTTAAAGTTTCATTCATTACAGCTTCTCAAAGTCCACTGCGGAAAACAGGCCTCGCCTTAGATTGCCTTATAAGGGGCATATTTGCCTTAGTTGCCACACATGGTAGTCGGGTTGGCAACCGCAGTTTTTTTTAACTTTCTTGTCGTTATTTGGAATACGTTGCTGCCCATCGACTAGTTTGTTTTTCTCTCTCGCCTTTGTGGCCGTCTGCCCACAAGACGATATGGGGTACCTAGTGGATATTTCTACAGTAAAGAAAGTAATGAACAGAAATAGATAGTAATTAGACATAGACATAGTAAATTAAAAAACATACAATCAAGAAGTAACCGAGAAGCAAGAAAAAAAATCTTTTGATCGCACTAAGTCGGCGTTATTAGAACTCCAATTTAGTTATCTAACAGGCCTATAGGTGGAGCGAGTAATTTGTCACTCGCACAACCATAGTACGACAGCACAGAATGATTTATTGCCGTCCATACAAAGTCCTCTTTAAATAGAGCCCCTCGCAAAGCAAACAGTCAATTTAGAAGTAATTACGAAGGGAAAGTAACCTCTATAATGTTTGCGCAAAAAGTTTACTATTCTGAATGTGCTGCGCTGTCAAATTCTAGAGATGTTATCGAGATAATCTAACATTAAAAAAAATTAAGTGCACATTTTTTTATATCGTACTACAGTTGATGCAGCTATCGTTTTTAGGGTTCCGTAGTTACACAATAAGGAACCCTTATAAGTTTGCCAAATCCGCGTCCGTCCGCGGTATTTAACTTTTTATTTTGGGTATTTCCCATACTGGTAAATGGACGATGCCCTGTTTTTACTCGTCTATTCCATCGTGTCAATAGAAAGGTTTCTTAAAAACACTGGGAGTATAGAACAATTCCTTTTCGATTCAGGGGTCTGTTTGCGAAATATGTAGCGTTAAAGTGGTATTTTGCATCAGAGTCAAGTGTGGGGGACACACATGACTCTGATGCCACTATGCCAACTAAACCGCTGTTTTTAAAAATGTGAAAAGTATACACATTAGTAGCATATATAATTAAGTTAAAAAGAAAACTATCACAGCTAAGTAGAATTGACAAGTTAGCGAGTAATAGTCAACCAACTTACAATATGCAATTGGATTAGTAAAAATTTCGTTACAACTTCGTAAAAAATGACCTAAAACTAGCTACATTATAACTTTGGAATGTAATAAATGTAAAGTAATCATACAATAATAAAGTCTCATGATACAGCTTCACTCGTCATACTCTTGGTTTACTCGGGATAGTTTAGGGCAGTGGCAGTATTCGGGAAGGTGCGTTACTGTTATATACATATCTTAGAGTTGCACTGCCGGGAATATACATGATACATACGACTATCTATCTATACATATGTATAGATAGATAGTCGACTATGACTATCTTTGTAAGGATTTAGCATGTGAATGATTTTATGAACATTTTATTATTTTCAAAATCAAAAACTTTTATATACGTGGTAGAGCCATGCTGCAGTTATATTAGTAGTATAGTTATAGCACGAATGGGTCGGCTCGACCGGGGAAAGACCGCGCTCTCACGGAGTACCATCGCAAAATAGTAGCTTAATGCTGCTGTGTTTCGTATGGTGAGTGTAGAGAACCGGAGAACCTTTTTACTGGAAACGAGGCGTTCCATCTTAGACCTCACGGGTGACAACGCAACTGCATTTTGATTCGCAATCGAGGATAGATGTAGATGTCTATGGGCCGCAGCACTTACCATCAGGTGGACTGTGCGCTCGTTTGTCACCCTATCCTATGAAAAAAATCTTTTTGGAAAACCTCTCATTATTCTTAGTCTGATTTGAAAATAAGTTCATTAGTTACAATCTTGCCAATTGGCCCTATTTTTGTCGTTATGGCGGCCAAACTGCGAACTCACTTTTTACGCTCATTATTAAGAAAGCCCACGTATTGTGACGGGCAAATACGGAACCCTGCCCCTACATTGTGCGTGGCCCGACATGCACTTGACCAATTTTTTGTGCTTCTTCTTACATATATGCGTTACAACCAATAAAAGCCTACTGCTGAAAATAGACATCGACCATAGATTGCATGAGGTGATATTTTGCCAAGTTGCCATGCTTGACAAGCGAGCTTGACAGCCGCAATAACTTTACTTTGAGCTACTGTCAGAAAAGGTAGCTGAAAAGGCTGATCTCCTATTTCAGTTTCCTTCTGTTGACTCTTACGGTATCCATCACATATTTCATCAAAGAGAGAGAGAGATCATTTTATTATGCCCTTAAAGTTTTATTTCTTTTCCTACAAATTTTTTAATTAAAGCAATACGACTATGTATTCCTAATCAACAGGGTGGTAGGATTGTATCTCCTAAATACAGGTTACTAAGTAGGTAACCTGGCTAGGAGAATCAGGATTCTATCCATTTCAAATTGGTCCTCATGATGTATTATATTATATTATATTTGTAAAAAGTATGTTAAGCATAAATAATGTCAATAAATAATAATTATTATTATATATGACACGGTTCAAATTAATAATATCATATTAAATTAAAATTTAATTTTACTTAGATATATGTTGTTATTTTTGCTAATCTCTCTATATTATAATAATCTCCTCTTTTATTTATGTCGTGACATATCCATCGGATAACTAACCATATTGTATTTAATCGACCCGATGAATACACCTGAGCATTAACATTTATTAGATACAATAAAAAATACCCATATAGCAATGAACCCTACGAACTAATGAAGACAAAAAAGAAAATTAATAATTCCAAAATAGTCATAAAGACGATAACGTTACACGCCACGGAATATGTTCACATTATTTACAAAACAAACCCTCTATTTTTAACACTATTACTGTTAGAAGTACGTAAGCACATACGTAAGGCAAAACATACGTAAAACATGTAGTAATTTTTTTTTAAATACGCATTATTAAGATCTTGATTAAATTTATATGGGACCACATCAGAAGCACCAGTTTTCAAATTAAAAAAAAGAAACCTTCAAATCAGTTCACTTAGAAAAAAATTATGAGGTATCACACATAAAAAAACACTGTCCATTGAGAACCTCCTACTTTTTTGAAGTCGGTTGAAAAAGGAACGTTTCGTACCGATCGCTTAATATAAACGCAGTTCGTTTTGGGCCATCACTATCAAAGCGATCGGGTGCATTCCTTAGCTAATTGTAGGCATCGAGCTCGGTTCGGAATACATTTGTCAATTGTCACCAGCCTCCCTTGTTGGAGCATAATTAGTTATTCAACTATTTCTGGAACGCTTTGACGGCTTGTTAGGATTTCAAATCGAACACAAATTGGATGTCGCAGCTAAATGATTGCTTGGGTGTCATGCGTTTTCCTGCCCCTTCGGAGACGTTGAAAAATCAATTTGTCAGAGTGAAGACAACTTAGTTTTATGGTTATAGAGAAACTATCTGTTAACAGAATCCTACGTGACAACTTCAAGGTGATTGTAATATGCTACATTAACATCAATAGTAAAATAAACGTTCGCTGCAAATTTCACAGTGCAAGAGCAACCTGGGTTGACCACTCCAGTGAAATCATCAATCTGATTTACCACGTACTCGGCAATGAAGTGAGAAAACCAATGTCTGAGAGTCGCGAAGTCTGCCAACACGAATTGGGACAGAGCGGCGAAATTAGATGAGGTTTGTGCCCTGGAGTGGGAAATTCGGCTGTAACTTCACTTTACTTTTAACATTAATCCGTATCGTAGTTATAGTGATAAATTTTACTTATCACCACAGTCTAACACACAATACCAACGTGTAAGTAATAAGAATCACCCATCAAGTAACCTATAATGCTATTAAATCCCGTAAGTGGCGACTAAGAGCCAGTACACCTGATGGATTCCGACAAACAGCGGTACCACTTCGTTTAGACAGGACCTGAAATACTTAGTCCAAACCTGCAGGAGGTCAGGTGGTACTTCAATCACCAATCGGAATTTTGCGTACTGATAAGATGAATAGTCACATATCTGCTTGCTTATAATAATTAAGGATTTTTATTAATTCCTACTGCATTTCATTTTAAAATGTGTAAGATTGATGACCCAAATACTGCACGATTTCATGCAGTATTTGGGTCAATCAGGGAATTAAGACCGGCATAGAAGTAATTTTACTTTTGTAGGATAACTTTATAACCTTATTAGAGCTATTCAAACTTAGTTGACACAGAATAGCGAGATCCGTCGGTGGCCCGTGTTGGTCTATATTAGTTGAACATTATATATACTATATAAATTGTTTTTTTTTTTCATGACACAATAAATAATTTGAATGAAATAATTAATAACCTTCATAGGAAATTCTTATTGTTATTATCTCTTGCCTCGAACTGATAGTGGAGCTAGCCTGGACATTTTTTTAAACGATAACGTAAGTTGCCAAGACTTTTACTCATAAGTAATTATATTCTAAACACCTTTATTTGGCATAAAGTTTATTTAATTTGTATGCCCTCTAAAATGAGAGATCATATCTATCAGTCGACTTTCACGTATTAATGTAGTTTCAAAACATAAGTTACTCAGGTAATCACAAATCATAGCATTAGGAAGGATTCTTTCTTCATCAAAAACCTATAGGTATCGTTGGTTAAAAATAACATTTACTTAATTTGAATTTGAAAGGGGAATGAAAGTGAACGCATGTAAGACGAAAGTGATGGTTTTTGAAAGAGAAGAAAGCAAAACGGTATGTGAAATAAGAATAGAAGGAGAGTTAATTAAGCAAGTGGATGAGTTTGTGTATTTGGGATGTGTATTTAGCAGGGAAGGTAAATATGATAGGGATATAGAACGACGAGTAAATGCAGGGAATAGAGTAAATGGAGCACTACACTCTATTATGAAGAACCAGAATGTGTCAAAACAGGCACGTATGGTAATTCATAATGCTGTGTTAGTCCCTACTTTAATGTATGGTAGTGAAAGCTGGGTGTGGCAGAAGAAGCACGAAAGTAGAATAAATGCTGTAGAAATGCGGTCTTTAAGGAATATGCCAGGGTTGAATCTGAATGACAGGGTGAGAAATTGCGTGATAAGAAATAAATGTGGTATGCAAGATGATGTTGTGACCAGGATTAAGAAAGGAATGCTTCGGTGGTTTGGTCATGTGGAAAGAATGAATGAGGAAAGAGTGACAAAGCAAATTTATATGGCAGATGTGAACGGCCGAGTCGGGAAGGGACGCCCTAGGAAAAAGTTTATCGACCAAATTGGCGATATTTTGAAAATGGGCCACGTTAGAAGTACCCTGAAGTACCGACGAGCATGTATGCGTAGATATATGGATGTAAAAGAGGCGAAAGAGGTATGTCAGGATCGTGCCAAATGGAAGTCCGTAGTCTCTGCCTACCCCTCTGGGTGACAGGCGTGAGTGTTTATGTATTATGTATTAATTTGAATTCAAAACAGCGAATTGAATAATATACAACAGATAGTTCGTAATCTAAAATTTTTGTTTTTATTTTTTGTATAATATCAGCATAGGCTTCTACTCCGTTCACACACACCCTGTTTTTTTCCAGTCGGTAAAAAGGTAATCCAGTATGCAATTGAAGTGTCTCTCTGAAATATCTATTTAATACAAATAAATATTTTTTTAATGTTTTCTGACTATCTGTCTGTCCGATCGGATCTTTGGAATGGCTGAACCTGTTATCATAAAACTTTAACAGATAGAGAGCGGTACTGGGAGTGATAAATATCCTTAATCTAAATGACATCATATTAATAGATCCAGGCGTAGCCGAGGCGGGTCGTATATATGTAACGTATTATATACATAGTATCTATACAGTACATAGTATGTATACATGTATATATGCAGTAGATCGAATTTGAAACTTATTCCTCCATCAATAAAGTCTTGTGTTCCTGTTATACGTAAACTTACATCACATCCAATTAAAATACAATAAAACATTTTAAATTAACACACCACACCACATGTTTACACAAATAGAGTTAATTAGTACATGTCAATGGTCGTTCATTTCCCAGACAGCGCCATCTGTGGGCAAATAGATCGACTGACGACAGCCATTGAAATCGATTCGACACATCGTGTTTTTATCATTCGATTTCTTCACAGAACTTACCGCATCGAATGCGGATGCCGAGCGACAATTAGTAAATGTTCTCTCAGACTCTAGTGTTGTTTTTTTTTAAACGCTATTGAAACTTGAAATTGGAATGACACTATTTCGACTTGTTTTATGTAAACGTAGATATCGTAATGAGCTTTTTGTTTTTATCGCAAGCATTAAAGTAGAAAGTTTAAGTCGGAGAGTAGAATTCACATCTTGTATCGATAATAATTGTATGGAAAGCAAGCAATTTAAGGTTGTGCACTAGCTAAACTAAACGTTTCGCTTAAACGCTGCGAGTTGTGGGTTTACTCTCGTTAACGACATACCAAATAATAACCTTCAAACAATTAATCCACGGCGGGCTATTTGTCATCATTAAATTTATATTTCTATCACGCCTCCACTACGCGAGAAAATTTTCTACACGGTAACTCTTAAAAATTGTAATAACAGTTAATTGCTATGCAGGATTTGAACTGTATGTATTCAGATCTCTATCTTCTCCACCTAAAATATGCAATAAATGTTTCAGTTTTAGTCTTTTGTTCTTCCCTTTATATCCAGAAAACTAGCGCTTTTAATCGAAAAATTAGATATTTTGGGCTTGGACTAACCTCATTTTATAACTATGCCAAATATCTTAATATACGGGGTTATTTTGCAGTAACCGGCCAAATTTGCAGAGAAGGTTCAGAATAAGTAATCTAGTCCTAGTTGTATAGTATAGTAGTAGTTCTAGTATCCAAATGGTGAAGACAAATTAATTAAAAAAGGCTCTGCTCTCCCGTGAAAAGTCAGAATGTGTCAAAAAAGGCACGTAGGTATGGCAATTCACAATGCTGTGTTAGTTCCGTATGGCAGTGAAAGTTAGATGTGGCAGAAGAAGCACGAGAGTAGAATAAATGCAGTAGAAATGCGGTCGCTAGGGAGTATGTTAGGGCTGTCCGGACAGCCAGTAGAGTAAGTTATAAATATGGACTACCATAGTGATTTATTTAAATAAAACACAAAAAACAGTTACAAGCTAAAGCTACTATAGCTAGCTATAGCTATAATCTAAATCAGTCCTTTTAAATTCAATCAGTACAGTAACTATACTAATGGTAAACTTTGGTTAAAGTATAAAAAACAAAACTTTTCATAAACTTAATTATTTATAATATGTTACATATTTAATAATTTTAAATTTAGGAAGCTCAATACCACTCGGTTTTTAATATAGAATCTTTTCAATATGGAATAGGGTGTCTAATTTGGAGCACACTATTTTTTGATAGAGAATATCATCCTTTTTATTTTACAATTCTAATCATATAGATATAGTTACTACTCAGGCATAGTTATTAAATAATATTCATTCCGTAATATTTAAAAAAAAAAGTAAATCAACCTCTACTACTTTGAGGACTTAGATAGAACGCCTCACAGCTTGTAATTAAAAAGCAAGTTCTCTAAATTTGGACTACTCGCGTAATATAGACCAAAAGTCAGCAAACGTTTTTAAGCGTGGTAGAGCCACCGCCGTGGTAGCATCAATGGGTCGGCTCAACCGGGAAAGGACCACGCTCTCACAGAATACCAGCGTAAAATAGCAGCTTAATGCTGCTGTGTTTCATATGGTGAATGTAGAGAACCAGAGACCCGTTTTACTGGAATTAAGCATTCCACCTTATTCCTTAGGGGTGATAACGCATCTGCATTTTGATTGTTAATCGAGGTTAAATGTAGGTGTCTATGGACCGCAGCATCACTTACCATCAGGTGGACTGTGTGCTCGTTTGTCACCCTTATCCTATAAAAACGTTTCATTGATATGACAAGATCTTCTTCCTCTTCTGCTCCTTCAGCAGCTCGTAAAGCCTCTGGGCATAAGCCTTTCCCATTGCAACGTTGATTTGCCTTCATCGTCACGCTTGGTAGGCGACACCGCAGTATCAGACGTGAGCACCTCAGCCACCGCCTCGTTGCCAGTATCAATCTGTGAATAGGACGGCCATATCACTCGGAGAAATAACCGTTGGAAAAGGAAGGTATTAGAGCGGCAGCCTCGTACTAGAAACGAAGTTTATTTTTATAGAATAATGGTGATAAACGGCCCCACAGTCTACTTGACAGTAAGTGGATATTGTGTGCCTTAGACATATAAATCTATCCTCGGTTAAGAATCGCGTCGCTGGTCGACGCGTTCAGTATTTCGCCGCAAACATAATATTATTTGAGTACCTACCAACCGATGCGCTTACGTCACGGTATATTGTAACTCGGCCGTATCTTTGGAATAAATCTTACGTAAACATGCGATAGGGCAGCCTGACTCCAGCATTTTTACATTTACCCATTGATTTATGTGTTTTATAACTCAATGCATTTTCCTACTTTGTGTTTCCATTTAGTTTTATGATTGTACTTAAATATACTTTTTTATATAAACAAATATATAATAGGTACTTTGTGAATTGAATAGGAAGTGTTCAATAAAAATGCGTGTCGTTTTATGATTGGTAGATTTAGTTAAAAAACCATGTTTATGTTTGAATAACAAATCGGTCTTATAAATTTGCGGCCGAAAAAAATTTGCGCCTCGGCTGAGACGTACGAAATGCTTTATTATTATAATTTTAAATATAAAAAATCCGCATTATAATATAAAGCTAAATTAAAAATTGTTTTGGGAAACTTGGACAAGTTGGAGTAAAGGAATATCTTTTACTTGGTTATAGATACCTGCAGCTACTTTACAATTTATATGTTTGGTTTTAAATGCAGTTGGGATTCATTATTTTTTTATTTCTATTCTATTTTCTAAAAGGGTCCTAGGAAAGGAATTATCCACCGCGCTGCCCCACTGCGTGTTGGCGAACTTTGCATGTCTTCGAAATATTTTTTTTTCTTATTTCTCAGACATGCAGGTTTCCTCACAATGTTTTCCTTCACCACTGAGCACGTGGTAAATCCACACTTAAAATTGCAATTACAATTTCATTGACGCCGGCGGGGATCGAACCCGGTTTGCTCGCGCACTGTGACAATTTTAGCAAGCGCTAACCATCTGAGCTACCACGGCTCCTCTCCTCTCGAGATAGAGACTTTATTTTATTTATCGTCAGGCCTGTTGGTCTAGTGGTTAGTGACCCTGACTGCTATGCCGGAGGTCGTGGGTTCGATTCCCACCCAGGACAAATGTTTGTGTGATGAGCACGATCATTTGTTCTGTGTCTGGGTGCAATTTATCTATAATATTTATGTATTTAGAAATATATAAGTATGTTTATCAGTTGTCTAGTACCCATAACACAAGCTCTGCTTAGCTTGGGACTAGATGGCGTTGTGTGATAGTTCATCATCATCATCATTACAGCCCTTCACAAGTCCACTGCTGAACATAGGCCTCCCCCAAGTAATGCCACAAAGCACGGTTCTGAGCCACCTGAATCCATCGACTTCCTGCATATCTTACCAGGTTGTCACTCCATCTAGTGAGGGGTCGCCCTACACTACGCCTACCGGTACGAGGCTGCCACTCAAGAACCTTTCTTCCCATCGGTTATCGGTTCTTCGAGCTATATTGCCGGCCCATTGCCACTTCAGCTTACTAATCCGTTGGGCTATGTCGGTCGCTCTGGTTTTACTGCGGATATCCTCATTTCTGAGTCTATCACGCAGAGAAACTCCGAGCATAGCCCTCTCCATAGCTCGCTGAGCGACCTTGAGCGTCCTCATACGGCCAGCAGTGAAGGACCACGTCTCAGATCCGTAAGTCATCACTGGCAACACGCACTGGTTGTACAATCCGGTTTTTAGAGATTGAGGTATACCTGACGAGAATATATGTCGTAATTTCCCGAACGCTGCCCAGCCGAGTTGAATCCGTCGATTGACCTCTCGGTCGAAGTTGGACTTAACTACTCGGACTATTTGTCCCAGGTAAACGTACTCGTCAACAACTTCGGGCTTAGTGCTCCCAACAACTACCGGCATAGGTGTGACATGGACATTGAACATGATCTTTTTTTGTCCATGTTCATCTTAAGACCTATCCGTTGGGGAACAATTGAGGTCATTGAGCATAGTGCTTAAGTCCTCCAGCGATTCTGCCATAAGGACTATATCGTCGGCAAATCGAAGGTGAGTGTTGTACTCGCCATTGATGTCAAAACCGTATCTTTTCCAGTCCAGTAGCTTGAAAAAGTCTTCCAATGCAGCGGTGAAAAGTTTCGGGGATATAACGTCACCCTGTCTTACACCTCTCTGCAGTTGGATAGGTTTCGAGCTCTGGTTCTGTACTCGGATAGCCATCGTAGCCCTACTGTACAAACACTTCAGCACTTCGATATACCGACAGTCAACTTGGCACCGCTGGAGGGACTGTAGCACCGCCCAAATTTCGACGGAATCAAAGGCTTTCTCATAGTCCACATACGCCAGGCAAAGTGGCAGATTGTACTCTTCAGTTTTCTGTACAATCTGCCGCAGGGTATGTATGTGGTCTATGGTACTGAAGCCTTTTCGGAAACCGGCTTGTTCGGGAGGCTGGAAGTCGTCGAGTCTGCGTGCGAGACGATTCGTAATGACTCTCGAAAACAGCATGTAGACGTGGCTCAGAAGGGAAATTGGTCTGTAGTTCTTTAAGAGAGCATTGTCGCTTTTCTTAAAGAAGAAGACCACCGCACCACGCCTCTGGAGTAGTGCCGCCATGGAGGACGGAATTGAAGAGCTTCTGAAGGACTTCAAGTACCGGTGTTCCACCCGCTTTCAGAAGCTCCGCTGTAATTCCATCCTCGCCTGGAGCCCTGCCATTTTTAAGGTGCTGGAGAACCATTCTAATCTCGCTTAGACTGAAGTCCGGGATATCATCGGAATAGTGTCGGATAAGACTTGCTCTTGGATCGTTACTCACACCAGCGTGTGGCTCCAACGATGATATGTACAGCTGCCCATAGAACCTCTCAATATCACTCAAAATCTCAGGTGTCCCGGAAACGATGCTGCCACACTTCAGCTTTGACAGTTGGCTCTTACTGGCAGACAGATCTCTGGCAAAGACTTTGGAGCCCTGGTTCCGCTCGATCGCTTCTTTAATACGAGCAGTATTAAAGTTGCGTAAGTCTCGCCGCATGCATTTGGAGATCTGTCTGTTCAGTTGCCTGTATGCTGTCAAATCCGTTGACGATTGCAGCCTCGTCTCCCGTATAACAGCCATGAGATTAAGAGTGTGATCGGAGAGCTTTTGTGTTCTTCTGCGGCCGGTCTTGCAGAACTTAGCTACGACCGCATGGACAGTTTCCACGAGCTTGTCATTCATATCGTCCACTGCATTGCAATCTTCTAGGCACTGAAAGCGGTTACGTAACTCGAGCTGAAAGGTTTCGGGATTCTGGATTAGAGCACGAGGGGGACGGAGACCTCTCCAACTTAACGTTTAGGTTCAGTGTGCCTCTAACCATTCGGTGATCGCTGCCAGTTTTCACCCTTGCGATCACTGAGACATCACTGAACAGTTGGCGTCTGGTCGTCATAATGAAGTCAATCTCATTTTTTGTCGAACCGTCGGGGCTTGACCAGATCCACTTCCTGTGGGGCCGCGCCTTCCAGAATGAAGAAAGAGTTCATCATAAAGAGTCCCTCTTTCTCCATAAAGTCGGCCAGCTGCTGGCCCCTTCGGTTCCGTTGCCCTACTCCAAATTTCCCTAACTTCAGCTCACCGTTTTCTCTTGTGCCTAGTTTTGCGTTGAAATCTCTCATCAACACCGTGTAGTGAGTTTTGGAGGAATGCATGGCTTTGGAAATATCCTCATACATTTCCTCCACCTCCTCATCGGGATGTGCCGAGGTTGGTACGTAAACCTGTATGAACTTCAGCGAATACCGTTTGGTGATTCTGAGTATCAGATACGCGACCCTCGTCGACACACTCCCAATCTTTACAACGTTATTGACGAGAGACTTGTGGACGATAAATCCGACACCTCCTTGGGACAGATGGTCGCCCTCCCGGTGATAGAACAAGTTGCCGGATTCGAGAATCACCGTGGCCTCCCGCTCTCTTCTGACCTCGGATAATCCTATAATATTCCAGCGCAACTTGTCTATCTCTTCTTCCAGTTCCAGGATCTTCTCGTCAGTCCTCAGGGTGCGTGCGTTAAATGTTGCCAGGTCGAGTCGTCGTAGGTGGCAACCGAACCTCCACCGGAGATTCTTAGCACCCCCTGCCCCGCCGTTACCATGGTCGCCACCGTAGCCAGGAATAGCGGGGCCGCCGGGGACTGGGGGCCGTCTATTTGTGTAATTGTTCATGGGGGGTATATTGCCATAGTTGCCACGCTTGGCGAGCGGGTTGGCAACCGCAGTTTTTTTTGTCGTACAGTTGCTGTTATCAGGAAGATGCTGCTGCCCATCTCCTGCCTGTGTCCCTCTGTCGCCTTTTACGACACCCACGGGAAGATATGGGGTAGTGTATATTCTTAACCGCCACTATACGGCATTTGATAGTTGTGGAATATTATTATTATTACATTATTATTGTTGGGGTATCTGTATAGTTTTCTCATCTGGCTGGTTTTTATAAATATATAACTATAAATTAAAATGAAAAGATAAATATACATAAATATCAATAAAATAAAATAAATACAATAAATACACAAATAAATAAAGATCCAACCAGATGGAAGCCCTCGGCAGAGGAGACCAAACGGCCGTGAGTTAGGAGGAAATAATATTATTATTGTTTTTTTTTTCTTTTTTCTATATAGTTTTCTCATCTGGTTGGGATGTACAAATATATAATTATAAACGAAAATGAAAAGATAAATATACATAAATATCAATAAAATAAAATAACTACAAAACTACATAAATAAATAAAAGCCCAACCAGATGGAAGCCCTCGGCAGGGGAGACCAAACGGCCAAGGGTTAGGGGAAAAGGAAAAGAAACCGGTGGACGATGCGGGCAGTATCAAGGAGCACCGCCTTCTGCATTTGAGCCCGGAGCGGTCCGTCACGGAGTCCCAGTCGCCTCAGATGACCAGAGAGGCTAACTGGGATTAGCCCATTCGCAGAGACGACTACAGGAATAATTTCGGCCGGCAGACCACCCCACATGTCGGTCACCTCGTGAGCCAGGTCCAGATATTTTGATTGCTTATCTGTTTCGGCTCTCACGAGGTTCTCGTCATACGGGATGGTAATATCGACCAAAAATATCCTTGACTGTGCCCGGTCCATCAGCACAATATCAGGCTTATTTGCAAGAATAGTCCTGTCTGTGATGATGGCCCGGTCCCAGTAGAGCCTGGCGCGGTCATTTTCGAGCACGGCTTCCGGCAAGTACTTGTAATACGGCAATTTCCGGTCCATGAGACTATTCAGAGCGAGCTCCTGGTGTAGAATTCTGGGTACTAGGTTGTGCCTGCGCAAGCACTCAGAATTAGAAAGCGCCGAACAACCGGAGATGACATGCCTAAGTGACTCACCGGGATGGCGACAAGCTCGATAGACGTCGACGGTGCCATCCTTTAGGATGTATCTCCGATAGTTGTTGGAAATGCTAAGCATTGCTGGGTCCTGCCATTGCTCGTTGGCTAAGGATAGAGGGGTAAGCCCTTTATCACTAGAAATGACGTCATTATAGAATGGATCATCCGATCTCGCCAAGAAGTATTGACGGATACTGCACACTTCGCGATTATGGTGAGCGCACTCAGAAAGCCACGCCCACCATACTTTCGCGGCAAGTACAGCCTCATTACCGACGATATATTATTATTATTAGTATTATTATTTATGGTACAATTTTTGTCGCATGCCAGCGCTTACTTTTTTATTGTGTGAGTATTTTAAACTATTTTTACGGATTTGATGAACCATATTAAATAAAAATAGTCTCCTATCTTTATCTCTATGTTTTGATCTCCTAAAACGAGTTTGAGCTGGTAAAATCAAGGCAAACTTAGGGTAGGGTTGTCAATTATTATTTTGATAATAAAACTAGTGAAATTCCGCGGTTTTATATGCGCAAGCGTGAACGAAGTTAGAACATAATATAACCTATATGTTTTACATAAATATCCTAAAAAACTTATTATTTTAATATTTTACTAAGTACCTATAAAATTAACAAGTTTATTGCATTTTTTTTGAGTAATTTTTTATGCAATTTCTTTATCTACGTCTATTTTTACGAACCTTTAGTTAGTCTGAATCATACATTGCAGTTACAAATATCTTGTGAGGTTGAAAAAGGCAGTAATGAAAAAATAATAAGAATAATAATGTTACGAGCTTGAGGTTCGTGACAATAAAAATTGCCGATAAAATTACCTAAATTAACACTTTAATTTACTTTATACGAATTAAAGTTAAAAAAAAACACTAATAATTAAACACACTAATTCACTTAATTTCGCTCCGAAGCTTCGCTTGTGTCGCCGAGTTAAACTCTGTCTCGATCGCATCTTGCGCCACCTATTTATTCAAATCAGCAAAACATCCGGAATGTTCAAGTAAACAGCACGCGCAAGGTACCGAGAAATCGAGTATAGATTTTCTAGAAACTTAGTTCTTCGGGCGGCGCTGTCGGTCGAGAGATCCGCGATGTCATTCTCTGCAAAGCCCCCCCCCCCCAGCTCTCGCTCCTGACACTAGATGGCGCTAGTTGACTTATTCACACAACACTGCCCCCTCCTAAGACATGCTCGTCCCGAGCATTATCGGTCCCATAATAACGCGCCAAGCGATCCACATGGACGATCTTAGGAGTTCCTCTTGCGCCTTTCTGTATCCGGTAGGTCACATCATTGATCCTGGTTACAATCCGGTACGGGCCGTCCCATTTAGCTTGAAGCTTAGGAGATTTCCCTTTGCTGCGGACTGGATTGTGCAACCACACTAATGAACCTTCGTTGAACCCTTTATTGTTCATTTTGCGGTCATACCGGGTTTTCATTTTCTCAGACATTTGCTGGCCCGATTGTCTGACGTGCTCATAAATGTCATTCATTTTGTTCCGCAAGTCATATGCATAATCGGTTATACTGCGTGGGGCATCAGGTGGTATCCCAGTGATCAGGTCTGCAGGCAGCCGTAATTCTCTTCCAAAGTTTGCGAAAGCTGGTGTCACTGCTGTACTTTCGTGAACAGAACTTCGATATGACAACAAAAACGGTTGTATGTGCTTGTCCCAATCTCGTTGCCGATTGTCTACAACTTTTGCTAGGTACCTCTCCAATGTCTGATTAAATCGTTCCACCATTCCATCAGATTGCGGGTGATAAGAAGTCGTTCTTGTTTTATGAGTACCCATAACTCGGCAAGTTTCCTGGAATATTTGAGACTCAAAATTCCTTCCTTGATCGCTGTGAATCTCTAGAGGTACTCCAAAACGACAGAAGACTTCATGAACTAGTTTATCTGCAACTGTTGAAGCTTCTTGATTTGGAATGGCGAAAACTTCTGGCCACTTAGTGAAGTAATCCATCACAACCATGAAATACTTGTTACCGCTTTCACTCTCCGGAAACGGCCCCGCCACGTCAATGGCTATTCTCTCCCATGGTGCACCAACATTGTACAACTTCAATGCACCTCTACTACGAGTCTGAGGTCCCTTTACAGCCGCACAACTTGTACATTTGCGACACCAGTCCTCGACATCGTTTCGACAGTGGACCCAGTAAAACCGTTCTCGGATCTTCAGTAGAGTTCGTTTGACTCCCAGATGGCCTCCTGAATAATCATTATGGTACAGCTGTAGAACATCCGGTACTTTAGCTTTAGGGACAACCATTTGTAAATGACAGCTGTCTCCCCGAACAATTTCCCATTTACGGCACAGAACTCCATCCTGAAGCAGCAAGCTATCCCACTGGGCCCAATAGCTTTTAGTGATCGAACTCATCGCTGAGACGTCGCTCCACTTGGGCTTGGGAGCACTGGCCTTCATCCATTCCAGGATCGGCTTGACGTCCGGATCTTCCTGCTGTGCACGTTGTAAGCTGTCCTTCCACTCGTTGCTGAGGTGGTCTGCCCTGAGCATCCTCACGGATACCACTCCCTTACTCTCTTGCCTAGTACAATGTTTGCAATCTTCAGGACAAGGTCTTCGTGATAATGCATCTGCGTTGCCATGAGATTTCCCGCTGCGATGTTCGATCTCAAAGTCGTATTCCTGCAGTAGTTCAATCCACCTCGCAACTTGTCCTTCTGGATTTTTAAACTGCAATAGCCATTTTAGTGCAGCATGGTCAGTTCGTAAGTGAAATTTTCGCCCCAGAAGATATTTGCTAAAATGCTGCAACGACTTTACCACAGCTAGCAATTCGCGTCTTGTGACACAATAGTTCCTTTCCGGTTTTGACAACGACTTGCTGAAGTACGCTATCACGACCTCTTGGTCACCATTCCGTTGAGACAACACACCGCCAAGTCCTATATCACTTGCGTCTGTGTCAACTACAAATTCTTTGCCTGCATCAGGGTATCCCAAAATAGGTGTTTTGCACAGACGGTCCTTGAGCTCCTGGAATGCGATATTACAACTTTCATCCCAGCAGAAATGTCGCTTCTCCTCGGTTAGCTTATGCAGAGGTTTGGCTATATCTGCAAAGTTCTTCACAAATCGCCGGTAATAGGAGCACAAACCCAAAAATGCTCTAACCTGCGTCTTGTCTTTTGGAACCGGCCAATCCTTTACAGCTGCAATTTTCTCTGGATCCGTGCGGATACCTTCTTCCGACACTACATATCCCAAAAACTTGACTTGCCGTTTGAACAGTGAACATTTCTTCGGACTCAGCTTGAGATTGGCACTCTGAATCTTCATGAGCACGCGTCCCAGGTTTTCAAGGTGTTCCTCAAACGTACGGCCCACGATGATGATGTCATCCAAGTAGACCAGACAGGCATCGCCAATTAGCCCGGTAAGTACAAGTTCCATCAGCCTTTCAAACGTTGCTGGAGCATTGCACAACCCAAACGGCATTACTTTGAATTGCCACAGACCCTTTCTCGTCGAGAACGCAGTTTTCTCCTTGTCCTTGGGGTCAATTTCAACTTGCCAGTAGCCACTTTTTAGATCCAGCGTGCTAAACCATTTCACTCCTGTAAGCATGTCCAGCGTGTCATCAATTCTTGGCAAGGGATAGCTGTCCTTCTTTGTAACGTCGTTCAGACGGCGGTAATCAACACAGAACCACATGCTGCCATCCTTCTTTTTC
Organism: Parnassius smintheus behrii; assembly: GCA_036936625.1. NCBI lineage: Eukaryota > Metazoa > Arthropoda > Insecta > Lepidoptera > Papilionidae > Parnassius > Parnassius smintheus. Next base: position 21,121,694 of record JAUPFT010000026.1, on the reverse strand, counting down.
ACCAGCACCACTGGCGAACACCATGGACTAGAGGAGGGTTCAATAACACCATCCTTCACCATTCCTTCAATCATGGTTTCCACTTCCTTTTCACGTGCTACCGGCAATCGTCTTGGCCGCTGACGGATAGGCAACTCTTCACCTGTGTTTATTTTGTGTTGAACTAAACCAGTCTTTCCTATGTCAGCATCGTTTGACGAGAATACATCGGCGTACTCGAGTAACAACTTCTTCGCCTTGACCAATTCGTTCGGGGACAGAACACTGCGACAGTCTTCCAAAAGTGTGGTCACTCTCGTTTCTGCATCCTTGCTGGGGGTCCCACTCGATATATATTGGCACCGACGTAACCAATCCACTTCCTCACAAGTACCAATTAATGTGCCTTTTTCTATAATCTGGTCCCGGTCGCAAAGGTTCAGCACACGTACTCCTGAGATGTCCGTGGTCCTGACCAAGGTTCGAGCTACTTTCCATGGAAGGTCATTGTTTACCCTTTCCACAAGTACACAACGGTGAGCTTGCCCAGCGTTTCGGGGAAGACTAATCGGAACAATCGTTTCCGATCTCGGCGGAAGAACAATCTTCTTAATGCTGTACACGTTCCCTGGTAACGCACCTTCCATAAAAAGTTCCTCCTGTCCACATTTCAAAACACCTTGCTTAACGTCGATCTCACAACAATTATTCCTCATAAAGTCTAGGCCTAGGATGCAGTCGTCCATTATATCAGCCACGATGACATTATGCAGGTAGATCACGTTGCCAAGCTTCAACTCCATCTCCTTCTCTCCACGGACGGGTATACGCTGACCGGTGGCTGTTACCAAATTAATGCGTTCTCGGTTGTATGTGGAGTCCCCAAGGAACTGACTTATAAGTTGGGAACTAACAACCGTACGAGAGGCTCCAGTGTCTATGGTCAGTTTACACGGCATTCCGTTGACCTCGCCCTTGATGATTAGACTGTTCTCTCTTTCTTTCGGCTCTTTTAACATCAGCCAGCACCCGCCCCGCGGTTCTGGCTTTTACTCGTTTCCCTGCTGCTTCTGGGCGGTGCTGTTGGCCGCACTACCCTCCTGGGATCGTTCACCTTCCCTTTCTAGGGTTCGCTTAGGGCAGCTGGATCGAAGATGGCCCTTTTCCCCACAGCCATAGCACCTAGGACTGTATCCTTTGTTGCGGTCGCGAACTGTAGCTTCTGCAACCTCCCTGACGCGATGGGAACGATGATCCTGCCGCACGGCTTCTACCTCCAGTGCATGGGCCAAGGCGTCCTTAAGCGTCTCGTGGTGCCCGAGCCTCACAGCAGCTCTGACTTCCAGGTCGCGGATGCCGTCGATGAATGTTTGCACCAGGTTCCCTCCAATGAGCGCAGGTACAGACTGGTATGCTTTACGAACCATCTTCTCCACCTCAAGGGCCCACTGCTGCAGGTTTTCGTTGCTGCGTTGCACGCGATCTTTAAGCTGCGCGCGAAAGACGTGTTCCAGGTGAGCGTCACCATATCTCGCCTCCAAGGCCTCAAGAAGCTGCTCATAGGTCACTTTCTTACCGAGAGCTTCCAACACAGTTAAGGCTTGGTCGCGCAGGCCTAGGGTGAGTGCAGTCATGGCTTGGCTTTTATTCCAGCCGTTCGCCTCCATGACGGCCTCGAACTGGATTTTGTAGGCCGACCAGGAAGAGGTCCCGTCGAACGGCGGCACTTTGAATCCACGTAGCGAAGGTGCTGCAGCTACTACGGGAGCTGTAGTTCCATCCCCAAGTTTGAGGTCGTTTAGCGTTTTCTTCACGTCAGCCATCACGTTGTCAACCCGATTGTTCACATGGTTGATTCGGGTTTCATGTTCTTCGATTCGGGTTTCAGCTTCCGACAGGCGGTTGTCGTGTTGAGCAACCCTATCCTTCACCTGCCTTATCTCTTTCCCAAAGGTAGCGTGAAGGTCCTTCATGAGGAGCATCTGCTCTTCCGACCGACGAGCCTGTTCCGCCAGCTGACGGGCCTGTTCCTCCTGTCCGCCCCGCAGCTGCTCCTCCAAACGACGAACCTGGTCTTCCTGTCGGCGGGCCTGTTCATCCTGTCCACCCCGCAGCTGCTCTTCCAACCGACGGACCTGTTCCTCCTGTCGGCGAGCCTGCTCCTCCTGTCGGCGAGCCTGCTCCTGCAGCATCACCATCAGAGCACCTAAGTCAGGTGCCACAGACGTAGAAGCTGCTGACGGACCGGCTTCCGTGGCCGGCGGCTGGCCCTCAGACATCTGCGGCGTTGCACCACCAAATCTCCTCTGGTCCGTCTCCTGCTGGCGTTGACTTCGGGTACGGACACCCTCCGTTTCCTCCTTAGGTAAAATCGGCATTATTTTATCCCACTTCTGACACCAATTGTTACGAGCTTGAGGTTCGTGACAATAAAAATTGCCGATAAAATTACCTAAATTAACACTTTAATTTACTTTATACGAATTAAAGTTAATTCGTATAATAATTAACAAGTTTATTGCATTTTTTTTGAGTAATTTTTTATGCAATTTCTTTATCTACGTCTATTTTTACGAACCTTTAGTTAGTCTGAATCATACATTGCAGTTACAAATATCTTGTGAGGTTGAAAAAGGCAGTAATGAAAAAATAATAAGAATAATAATGTTACGAGCTTGAGGTTCGTGACAATAAAAATTGCCGATAAAATTACCTAAATTAACACTTTAATTTACTTTATACGAATTAAAGTTAAAAAAAAACACTAATAATTAAACACACTAATTCACTTAATTTCGCTCCGAAGCTTCGCTTGTGTCGCCGAGTTAAACTCTGTCTCGATCGCATCTTGCGCCACCTATTTATTCAAATCAGCAAAACATCCGGAATGTTCAAGTAAACACGCGCAAGGTACCGAGAAATCGAGTATAGATTTTCTAGAAACTTAGTTCTTCGGGCGGCGCTGTCGGTCGAGAGATCCGCGATGTCATTCTCTGCAAAGCCCCCCCCCCGCTCTCGCTCCTGACACTAGATGGCGCTAGTTGACTTATTCACACAACAATAATAATTGACGTCAGCCACTTCTTTTCATAAAAATTTCAGATCATGGTCTATTAGGTTGCAGCTTCACCGAACCACAACTTATAATAATAATAATAACAGTAATAATATAATATTATTTTGTATTTATTTAATTTTATTGATATTTATGTATATTTATCTTTTCATTTTAATTTATAATTTTTATATATTTAAATATTTATAGAACCGAACCAGATGAGAAAATTATACGGCTCCAACGATTTTAGCGACGAACGCTTGGATTTATTTTTAGAAAATGTCCTTTCGTCCACGTTTTCAGGCAATAAAAAAACTGCTACAATATAAGAAGGTAAATTTCGACAAATCACTAACGGTCGTTGTAGCTCAGGTGGTATGTCGGTCGGGCGTGATATCGGAGTTCCGTGGTTCGCGTCTTGGCTTTGGTCCCGCTTTTTTTTCCTTTTTTTTTTCAAGTTCCCTTCTTTTGTGAGAAAATCTATTATTTCAAACCCTTTCTTTTAGTAAGTTTTAAAAATACGAAAATTTTAATTTTAATAATTTAAAAATATATCTATTTGGTTACTAATGCTATATTTACTATTTTAATAATTACCTACCCAGTAGGTAAATAATAAATGTAGCATTATAAACAGTAAATCTCCATCAAACTCAATTTACTAATATTGTTCCTAAATAAGGAATAGCAGATAAAAGATTGGTAGGTAATAACTATTGCTCCTCAAAATTATATTTGACCTCAAGGTAAAACATATCCTAAAATTCAGTAGCTAAATAAAATAATAATACCTACTATTCAAGTATATTTTCAATATGTAAGTAAATGAAAATAACAAAAATGAAGCATGTAAAGTTCGAATCCATAATTAATATTTCGACAAATATTATAATTTACACTATAAAAAGCTAATTCAATATTCATATAGTTAATATTCAGTATAGTATATAGTTAAAAATAATCAAAATAGTCATTTTTTATTAATTAGATAATATATTAGAATAAATAATTCTAATATAATGCAACTAATATACCGAATAAAAAAAATTAAAATACATTTATCATTGTACGCCGTGTCTATTTCCATAGAATAGTTCATTGACATTGAAAAATAATACTACGTTCGTAACAGTAGGTGGCGTCTTACAGATTTCTTACACGATATAATATTGTAGCGAGCGTCGACAGACCAAACGCTCAAGGTCATTCGCTGGAGGTATCGCCTCAACTTGAGTTGGATCTCTCTAACTCGAGTTTTCGCTGGCTGTACATGAACAAATAAAACGAACGAACGAAAAAGTAAAAGAGTGATTCGTTTGTTGTGTGCATAGATAGTCTTTTTTAGGATATTATTTTTTTGCTGAAAATACTAACTTATTTATACATACGTTTACATACAAGACGTTATGATTAGTTATTTAAGAACGTTTTTGTTGAAAATACTCAAGAGTATGTTAACTTATAAGAAATTATATTTCGTTTTCTCATATTTAATGTTTACATAACATTGAAATATACATACGATGTATACAATATCGAAAAAACTGTAGTAAATAAAATAAAAGTACTTAATAACTTAAATTATCATACAATCCTACTCCCCGTGGCATTGTGTCAAAAACACTAGCTGCGTTTCCTCGCTGAATGGCAATACTTAGCTTTCGAGCGAGAAAAGAACTAAGCATCTTTTTACCAGCAGCGACGACCAATCGTTGATAGATTTTCTTTAAAAATTTCACCACACATGGACCCCATGGACCGATAGTGTCTACAGCAAATAGCACAAATATGTAGTCATCTCAGCGACACATATTTGCGTCGATTACTTATAACAGCTGCCTTTGATGCCGCCCCTGCTTTAAACTAGGGACACCTGAGATGAGAGGCTGCCAAAGTTTTTCCGCAAGTAGCATCCCACACCTATCTTCCGAGGGACCTACGTCAGGTCTCTTGTCTTCTTTTTCGTTTTTGAGTATTAATTTTCTTTTTTTTATAAGATAAGGGTAAAATCGAGGGCATAGTCCACCATGTAACACCACATAAGTGGTTGCTATGGCTCATAGACATCTACATCTATCTCATTTGCGAAACAACATGCATATGCATTGGCAGCCGCGAGGACTAAGATGGAGTGCCTCTTTTCCAGAAAAAGGGTCTCCGGTTCTCTACACTCACCATACGAAACACAGCAGCATTAAGCTGCTATTTTGTGAGAGCGTGGTCCTTCCCCGGCTAGCCAACCCATTCGTGCTACAACTATACAATAAATGTAGCTGCAGCATGGCTCTACCGCTTCTAAAAGATTTTGCAGAAAATACTTGATTGAAATACTTTTTAACTCAGTGTCAGTCAATTTGATAACGAATTGACCGAAGACTATAAATGAAGAAAGTCGACAACGAGTATGAGCGACCAAAATAATTTGTTATTTACCATTTTATAATAGCTTATAATATTATGATTATGGCAATAATCATTAAACTATTAATAGCTTATGTATCTACATCTTAAAGCTAGACTGATATTGTTTTGTGAAGACTACATAGCTAGCTTTGCTGTTAAATATTGGTGCTTATTATATCTAAGGCCAAACACAAAAATAAATAAGTACGTGATACATACTAAATGTACCTTTTTATTTCAATCCTATTCCTACCTACTAAGTTAGGTAATGATAGTTTTCACAACCCAACACAAAGGTAAATAGGAAAACAAATTTAGGGAAAGGTAATATGTAACAATTTATTTACTCTGCTACGTACTGCTAACTCGAGATGAACTTCGAGCTGGGTTTTTTCCGATTTGGCACGTCTATATGTCCTAGTCTGCACATGCGCAAAATTAGTAATTGGTAAATGAACGATGATAAAGAAGATCACCGTCCCCAGAAATAGCGCTCAAATGTGTATTGATAACTCCACTCTTCGTTTCCTATAGCTTTTTTTTTTGCGCCCGAAGCAAATATGGGCAACCCTCCGGAAAGTGGAGGAGGGAGGCGGTGAATTCTCATAGCATACCACGCAGCCGGCTGCGTGGTTATGTGGAGACTTTTACCCACTAAACACCGCCTTTTAGGAATTGGCTTAACGATCTGACCAGATAGAGATCTCTAAGCCGTATACGAACGCGACCCTCCTTGGCAGGAAGGAGGGCGCAGTTTCCTATAGCGCAAGTGCCTGCATATTAGAGAACCTCGTGTAGCAAATGATACTGCGTTATAAGATACTACAAGCGCCATCTATTAGTGTGACATACAAATTATCGTTAAACGCACTTCGACAATAAAATTTAGATGTGAATAATAAATATAATATAAAGTAATAAAGATGATTTTTATAATTTTTACGAAAATTATATATAATTATGATCATAATATTACGTTTAAATATAGAGTATAAATATGCATAGCTTATTTATTAAATACTCTAATATTTAATCATTGAAGTAATATGTACTTACGTACTAGGACAGCTATTTTAAACAAAAAATGTGCGCTACTCTGTGTTCGCGCGGTTGGTTTTTTTATCATAGAATAAACACAGGTAGAATGATCCGTAGGTAATAGTAGATTGTATTGTCAAATAGGTAAATTATATCGAGAACAATATTTATATTGTGTCATTTATTTTGTGTATTATATGTGCTTTTTCAATATAATATTACATATTATTATATCACAATTACATTTTGATGATATTTTTATCTGAATATTTTAAAAGGTATCTATGTCAAATATAAAAAACATACTAAAGGTATGTTTAACAAAACTTATTTACATAACATTTAAATTACAAATATATTTATTTAAATTAGAATAAGAGTCATTCATAAATGCTGGGCAAGCGAGAGTTAAAAATGAACGAATTTATTTTACCTTGACTTTGATGTGGAAACCTAAAAATAAAATAAAAGAATAATAAGCAGATTTAAATATGAAAAATTTAGCCTAATTATAAAAACTTATATACGTTTCTACAAAAAAATGTGTATAATAATAAATTCGTCCTATACTTAAGTAGTACCCACAGAAATGTCGCATCTGAAATTATTAATTTTATAATCTATATTCCATGACACGAGAATGGCGTCTAATGCCCCATTTACATTCAGCCCTGTTGGGCAGGGAAGTGAGCAGGGCAGTGAGCAGGGCAGTATGTAAACGGGCTACTCGCGCTGACACTGCCGCTGCCGCTGACACTGCCCGAAATGTCGGTTTTTCGTGCGGAAGTCAAAGGACGGGCAGCGCGAGCGGCAGTGAGTGTTCACATTCAGCTCCATGCTCCATCGCTCACTTCGCGACAAGCGCCTGGATGAACGGACGTGCGAGCCGTCCTGTTATTAAATAAATACGATCTACCAAAATGCCTTTCGAGTGGATTAATGAAAATACAATAAAGTTTTTAGAACTGCTGGAATCAGAAAAAACTATATGGGATTTCAACGATAAAAACCACAATTCATCATCTTTTACGAATACGAATTTTCTTTTTGAGTTAACATAGTACCTATGTACATAATTAATTATAAATTCGTCAAATTTATTATATTAATATAAAATTTAGTTTAAGGAATTAATGAACATTGACATTTTATTTCTAAAAACGATTAGTAACTCATATTGATTATTTATTAATTAAAATGTAAAATAAGTTAAAGGTAATATTTGCATAATAGCCTGAGATTTTTATTATTTAAATTATAATTTTATTGTAATTAAAATTACGAATTAGTTTATACTGAAGTGTAATTAATAAAATAATAATAGCTTAACTAATCTCATATAATATTTAATATTATTTATGTAACAATATATAATAATTCAATTAATAATTTATTAATTAAAATGTAAAATAAGTTAAAGGTAATATTTGCATAATAGCCTGAGATTTTTATTATTTAAATTATAATTTTATTGTAATTAAAATTACGAATTAGTTTATACTGAAGTGTAATTAATAAAATAATAATAGCTTAACTAATCTCATATAATATTTAATATTATTTATGTAACAATATATAATAATTCAATTAATAATTTATGAACAATTTACTGTATAAGAATTCAAATAGAGTGGATCTGTATAAGTATTTAATTGTACATAATATTTGAATTCAAAAAGAATGTGTGTACCTAACTTTTAAGCAATGCAATAATTTTAAAACGTAACATTGGGTTTGTGTAATTAGCTGTATTTCATATCATTTTTGCATGCCAATTATGGCAAAACATGTCAGTTCCACGTCATTGATCATCTTATGTACCATGTTTTTAAGCAAATAGATTTTCTATCTATCTATCTATCTTCTTTTGAACTTGATATCTTTTTAAATTATTAACATAATTTTGTATTGCAAGAAGACACAGCGCGGACGCTGTAATTATTTCGACGTCCGCCATAGTCGAAAGCCGAAAGCGATGTGAGTGGTAGGGCAGAGTGTGAATACACACTTCCCGCGATCCTGCTACGGCAGTATTTAGGGAAGTATTGCCGGCAGCGTAAGGAGCAGTGGCAGTGGCTGAATGTAAATGGGGCTTTAGAAATAATTTGTTTCATTACAAATCTATAACACTTTTTTATTGATTAAGTATCTTATTAACCGATGAAAAGTAATTCCTTGGTTTTTACTGACATTTCTTGAATTATTTGTGCAATATCTAAGTACACACGACGGCATATTTTTATCAAGAGGTTCTTTTTAAATCAACACAACACGTGATAACTCTATAAGCGCCTGGCGCATAGTCAGTAATCTATGGCCTAGCGAGTGACTGATCACAGAGTACATTATATATACCTGGAATCGAGTTGTTAGTCGATTTCGTGGTACAGAGACGTCTAAAGTGGAGTTGTCGAACTAAACGGATGATATATCTATCTATAAATATATTCTATATATAGTACAGCCCCCATCCCTGGTGTACTGATTATTTTTAACGAATTTTACAAGATCACATAATTCTGCAACTATATGCACAAAACCAGTTAGTTGCAGAATTATGTAATCAAAGGTAAATCATAAAAAATAAAACTCAATTTAAAAATAATAATCATCTTTATTCGGGTAATTTACACCCATAACCAGTAAAAACAATGAATTAAACCTTAAGCAATCTACACAATCTCAGAAATAAATAAATAAAAGTCGATCAATCAACATGTTTCATCAAAGTAACAATTTTAAATTAATAAATCCAACAGTAATTATAAGTAGGCAGTAATGATACTATCATTATAAAGCAACTTATCTACTACACAAAAGTTATAAGAAATAAATAAAATAAGATGCACAAATTACAAAAAAATTAGTACAATAGACAAAAAAATTGGCAATATTTATAAAAAAAAACTTAAATATCCAATATCTTGAAAACGGTTAAGTTTGATGTGTGGTGTTTCATAGTCGTAACAGTCGGTAATGATGCAAATTACAACCCCCTAAAGGATCTGGGTCGACTTAACCAATATAATTTATATTGAAATATATATACCCTGTATATATTTCAATATCTATCTACTATGTTCCACTTGGCACGAACATTTGATGTTCTCTGGTCACGATCGATCGGTCGATCTCAGGCAGTAGTCTTAGGAGGGTTCCGTTCTGACTTCGTGGAAATAACATCCGGAGTTCCACAAGGTTCTATTTTGGGTCCTCTACTGTACGTGTGCTATCTATATGATGTGGGCAAGTGTTTTCATAATGCTAAGTTTCTGATGTACGCTGATGACACTAAAGTATATATGAAAATCACTGATTATGTAGACTGCATGAAACTTCAAGATGACCTTGTGCGACTTGGTAACTATTATGTAGTAAATCGTATAGGAGTTAATGTCAGCAAGTGTCTTTACGTTTCTTTCACAAGGAAAAGAGAACCTACAAATTTCAACTACCAAATAAATCACCTTAATATAACTAAGAAAGAATTAGTAAAGGATCTGGGGATATTACTGGATTGCAAGTTAAGCTTCTCAGAACATATTGATACAATAACGCACTCGGCCTACAAAAGCCTTGGCTTCATCCTACGCGTAAGCAGACCCTTTACTGATATTAACTGTATTAAATTACTTTACTTTTCATATGTTAGAAGCGTCCTTGAATATTGCGGTACTGTATGGAACCCGCATTACACTGTTCATATAAATAACTTAGAACAAATTCAGCACAAATTCCTGAGACATTTAAGGTATAGAAATTTTATTTACACTAATAACTATGAAGAGTCTTGTAGATATTTCAATATAATAAGCCTTGAGGATAGACGTACTCTAATGGACTTGGCATTTTTGCATGGTTTATGTAATGGAAGTATTGACTGTGTAACTTTAGCTGATAGAGTTCTCTGCTTTTGTACTCCGAAACGTAGAACGAGACATACACCTTTGTTTGCGGTTGTTAAGACAAAGACAAACTATGCACAAAACTCTCTGGTGAATCGTTTACAAAAAGTTTATAATAAAAGATTCCACTCAGTTGATATTTTCCATTCCAGTAAGGATAAGTTTAAGAAGGATGTCTTGAAACTTCTGATGTAGTGAGTTTAGGTAACTCATTAGCTCATACACACACACACACACACACACACACACACACACACACGCGCGCGCACACACACACACACACACACACACACACACGCACGCACGCATGCACGCACGCACGCACACACACACACACACACACATGCCCGCGTGCGAGGGAGGCGCATACGAGCATTATGTATGTTGAAAATCTTTTAATTTTTAAAAATATGTATTTTTAGTCCTAACTACTTTGTCTTCAACATGTCCGTTATAAATTGAAAATACTATTTAAATAATGTAAATCCGTTTTTGGCTATAATTTAAGATCATAAGATGTACGTACGATATAACAAAGAGCTGTGGATTTTGTTTGAAATAAAAATAAAAAATAAAATAAAATAAAACATACAGTAGCAAGTACTTTAAAGCCAGACTCCTTCAATTTTATTATATTTCTCTTAATCATTAAGGCTAATTCAGCTTTTTTGTACTGCCAGCACGAAATGAATACGATATCGACTGTTTATAGTTTTTAGAATACCTCTATTCTAATTTCAGTCCTCAATACATCACCATTGTCAACTAAACCAGTAATCCTGTGATTTTTCCTGTCATAACCAATATGTGGGGTTAAGGCCATTTCATCAAAAACCAGTGTACATAATTTATCATTGGCTTTCATTTTAGATGCTTCTTCTTAAGTTGGTAAATATGTTTTCATTTATAACAGGCTTAATATTGGCCTTAGATACCATCCTGCTTAAGGTGAAAGGTAATGGTAGAACAAATATCTTTTGCAGCATCCTGTAGGATCTTGGCCCATGTTTAGAAAAATGTAATGCTTGACATTCGGGTTGGCAAACGAAGTTTTTGCGGAAAGCACGTAAACCCGTTGGTCCTGCGCCTGATACAGTGTCGTGCCTACCCATCGGACTACGAAAGATTAGTTATATCGATTAAAAATGCGTTGACCGCTACGCTCAAAGAAAGGAGCCCGCGAGAGGAGGTTCTGCATACGTTGCTTTTAGAAGCAGAGCATACTGTAAATTCCAGACCTACTCCATATCATCCCTTGGGTGTTACAAGAGGTGACGACTCCGTGGCACAGCGGCTTAGAGTAATTGGCCCCCGCCACGGGTTTGAATCCCGCACGGAACAAGTATTTGTATGGCCTCCAACGATTTTCATAAAATTTAGTGTCCAGGGAGTTTCGGGGGCAATAAATCGATCTAGCTAGAATTTATTTTTAGAAAATGTCCTTTTGTCCGTGTTTTCAGGCAATAAAAAAACTATTACAATTAGTTGTTGGTTGGTGAAGTTGCAAGTTTTATAAACGTGGTAGAGCCATGCTGCAGTTATATGAGTAGTATAGTTGTAGCACGAATGGGTCGGCTCGACCAGGGAAGGACCACACTCTTACAGAATACCAGCGTGAAATAGTGGCTTAATGCTGCTGTGTTTCGTATGGTGAGTGTAGAGAACCGGAGACCTATTTTACTGGAAACGAGGCATTCCATCTTAGTCCTCACGGGGACAACGCTCCTGCATTTTGATTCGTAATCGAAGATAGATGTAGATGCCTATGGACCACAGTAAACACTTACCAACAGGTGGACTGTGTGCTCGTTTGTCACCCTATCCTAAAAAAAAACCTCAATGGCAACAATTTTTACAATGCTACAATTTCGAGAATGTGGTAAACACAAAATGGGCAGAGGATTCATACCTGATGAAAAAGTGATGGCATTACAGAACAAGGTGACACTGACTTATATATAAAATAGAAAGAAGAAATAATATTTTTACTGGTAGAACCTGGGCTTAGAACCTGTAAATAATTAGATTTACTCTCGGCTCTTATTACATCCCGAAATACAGCAAATTTTATCCGCGGCATCACTAAACTATACGAACTATGTTCGAAGGAGAGATAATCGAAGTCCCTTTCACGTGCGTGGGTCACTGTATTAAGCAAAGATAATCAGAGTCCAAGAATAGCCAAGTCGTAAGAAAATATAGGAAAAATGTCAAAAATTCAAATATTAAAAGCACAATCGTTACGCCAGAAAAACAAAACGCAAATGCCAAATTCAAAAATAAACAAAATGGTGGTAGTGGGTGGTCACGTTTAGAAATTAAAACACCAATATTCCATCTTACAATTAAACGAATAAACTAGACTTAAAGTAGCTAAATGTTAATAAAATTAGTTGTTTAGTGTTGGTGAAAATATCTAAATTCACATTATTAACACGTCGATTTCGTCAATATGATACGATCATTAATTTGATTTAATTAACTAAAACAACGCACTTCCAGACGTAAGCTTACTCCAGCGCCGTCTTTTGGGGAGTTATGGAACTAAATATGCAATGCCAGTTTCTATAGAACAGAAAAATGTTCTAACTACAAAGGCCCTGTGACTGATTAAAAGCTGAATGCAGTGTCGCCTCTAGTACGTAGTACATAATAGCTCAATGTATTTAACCTATGTTATTTATATACGAGTATGTTATGTAAAAATGGCAGTTGTCTTCATGTCATTGACAGGTGGAGTATTTTATTCACCTTAAATTTTTTCGAACATAACTATAATAATTAACAAGATTTTGCGATTATGAAATTAAAAACGAACATAAGTATTGAAATCATACTAGTTTTTACGGATTTTATCGCGCATATTGAACTATAAATACCCGACGTTTCGAGCGCTTTACAGCACCCATGGTCACGGGGGACCAGGGGGGACTGAGATGTTCAACTTCCAGATGTCATAGTTAACAGCGGTTACCATTGATTAAAATTTAACTTTTGTTCCGATCTAAACAGTATGAACTTATGGTATCCTGAAGTCTTGCAGTTGTATGCTTGGGTTGTGATTTAATTTTATTTATTATAGGATCCCAAGCAGATGGTAGCACCCAGCCATCTTCTCTATTGAAATTAGGATGTTTCTTGATTTCAATAGCCTCGCGAATCATCCTTGGAAGGAATCGGTGTTCTTTAGCGAGGATTTGTGGTCTATCAAATCGGATGTAGTGACGGGGGCGATCCTGTACGTGTTCACAGACTACAGACTTCCCGGAGTGTCGATTCTCACATCAGCTCTATGTTATTTAACGCGGGTTTTAATTGATCTTTTAGTTTGTTCTACGTAGGAGAAACGACATTCACAATCAAGCTTGTACACTCCTGCATCTTGCAGTAGGACGTTACACTTGACTGATGGTAAAAACTGACCAATCTTCTTCGGTGGCTTGAAGTATGTTTTGAAGGAAGCGCGCTTTAAGATGTAGCCAATCTTGTCAGTGCTTCTCTAATATATGGCAGTACAGCAGGTACACGCTCGACTGTGGCCGGCTTCACTCCTTCAGTGTGACGTAGGCGCGGGACCCGAAGCTTGTTGTCATGCAAAACTTGACTCTACGGTCACTAGTTGTGAATCTTTCCAAAGACGAATTTATAGCGTTAAAGAACCTACGCAATAAACTAGAACTCACGATTATTTTAGTGGTTAAAACTGTCAAAATATTGTTTGATGATTTTGAAATACACGATGAGAATCATTAGTATTTTATTTTAAATATAAATTGCAATCGCTGATTTTTACCTTTACTAATGTCGATCGTCATTACAGCCCTTCACAAGTCCGCTGTTGAACATAGTCCTTCCCCAAGGAATGCCGCAAAGGACGTTCCATCGACTTCCTGCAAGTCTTAGTAGATCGTCACTCACCGACGCCATCTAGTGAGGCCGACCCACACTTCACCTAACGGTACGAGATTGCCACTCGAGAACTTTTCTTCCCCATCCCTTTTCGGCTTATCGAGCTATATGGCAGGCCCCTTACCACTTCAACTTTATACAATAATCCGTTGGGTTTTGTCGATAACTCTGGTTCTACTGCGGATATTCTTATTTCTATCTTTTTATCACGCAGCGAAACCCCAAGCATAGACCTCTCGTTAGCTCACTGTGCGATCTTGAGCTTTCTAATGCGGCCAGCAGTGTAATAATAATACTAATAATAATCACTCGTCACCTGGAGCTTAATCAGGTGATGTCACGGTGGTTGTGGAACCACTCCTCATTGACGTGGTCATTGGCAAAGTGGTGAAGCGCAACCGTTGGAACTTCTCCGCCGCCTGGATAGACTACAGAAAGGCATTCGACTCGGTGTATCATACATGGCTAAAGAGAGTCCTCGAGCTGTACAAGATAGACTGTACAGTTAGAGACTTCCTCGAGCAGTGTATGGGGCAGTGGAGTACGATCCTTTGTCATCTGGGCGAGCGAATGGTGGCTGCGGATCTCCGCAGCCACCATTGTACAACCATATTCTTGCCAATGATAATCTTTATTGGCAAGAATATGGTTGTACAATGGTGTTCGAGGAATAATTTTTTCTACATATTCTACCTCAGTGGTGTGCAAATATTAATAGTCAAGTACTCGTAACTTATACAACATTACTTATCGAATTTTTAACAACACAATTTTTTTTAACATTTCTCAGTTGATTTGATGATTATTTAATTATGCAACAGTTTCAGAAAAATAAATTGCCAATAAGATGTATATTAAGTATTATTATAGCCCAATGTCAATCATTAATGTTCTTATGTCAGTAAATATAATGTCATTTATAAATGTTACATATTATCTAATTGCCAATAATTTATTTCAATATTTATATCAAATTAATTAATTAAATAAAATATTTAATTTATAAGAATGCCATAAGTCAAACATTATTTTAAAGATTGTGTCAAATTGTTAAATGTATCGTCTACTTATGTGCAAAGAAGTCTTTAATTGAGTAAAAAGATTGCTGGATGAGCCATTTTTTACATGGGTTTTCATTCTCATTGTTGGTAACTCTCTAATCGCTTTAGGTATCTTATTAAAAACTTTTATACACATTATGTAACATTTTTTATGAAACAAAGATGTCCTGCAGACAGGCATTAACAATCTAGTTGGGTCCCATTTACCTATAATAGAATTGTCGCGAGCGCTATGAAATAAACACTGATTTTTTTTTGACAAATATACACACCTCTAATATATGACTGATTTTTCTGACAAACACACACACCTCTAATATATGCTGTAAAGAACTTATATACAGTCCAGCCAGCGTTAGCAAATAATTATTTTTCAATAAAGGTCTACTGTAGGATCAAGCACGTTTACCTGTCGCAGAAATATTCAATTATGTAACTTTTAAATCGTAGGTATAATACTGTTAGGTCGATGCACATGATACATATAAAATTGTAATGAAACAACCGATGATATGCACAGCAAAATTAAAAAACGTGGCTTTTTGTCTTTGGCTAAATGCAAAAGAAGTGTTATCGATATCTATACTTACAGACATAAATACAACTGAAGTGTCTGTCTGCAGTAGGTATCTAAATATCTGACTGATATTGATCTAAAGAGTTTTATTTGCAAGCCGTTGAAGCATTAATAGCAACTTTTATAATTTTGTTTGTCTGTCATATGTGACGTATTATGAAATAAACGTTGTTGCCTGGAAAGGACGACACGTTTATTCCAAGCATCGACGTGAGATAAACGTCGTTGCCTGGAAAAAACGATACGTCCATTTTACTTAGTATGAATTAATAGTTAAGTTGTACCAGTTCTGGCTCACGGAGTCATATCGTTCGTTCACGACGTATCGTTTTTTCCAGGCAACGACGTTTATCTAACGTCGATGCATGGAATAAACGTATCGTCCTTTCCAGGCAACAACGTTTATTTCATAATACGTCAGAGGACGTAGCACTATACATCACGCGATGTTTTAAACGTTTTTATTTTGGGACATCAAACAAAATTTATGATTAATTTAAAATTTTATTTTCAAGCAATAACCACTTGTAAAAAAACCCACACTTCATCACAAGAACAATGTAAAATTTTGTGATTATTTTTTTGCAAATATATGATTATTACACACATAACGTTTGTTTAAATTTATGAAATTTAACAAATTGTATTTTGGACATTTGTATTCTTCAATAATAAAAATTCTATCATTCGTAGGGATGCAAACGATACATCGAGGTTTGTAAAACATCGAGGTATCGGTCATAAACATCGATGTTATCATCGGTGTTTTGAAGAGCGATATATCATCGATACATCGTCGATACATCGTTTGCTACATTCACAAACATCGACATCGTTCTTCAGTCTGTTCGGGTTCTCGGAATCACTGTGACGTTCGCTCGCATCGCATTGCTTTGTGTTGACACGTTAAGTGTATGGTTGGTTTGGATGAATTTGATTCAATATAATACGATTCGATTATTTGACTACCCAACGACACCTATACACATTTTGGATTTCTTGATTGGGTGAGTAATGTACTCGTTATATTAATTTATAATTTAGTTAGGTTATGTTAGCTTGTTTTTTCATTAGGTTTGTGTAGGCACGTGCAAAGTGAGCGTGTCATTTCAGGTTAAAAGAAATTAACAAAAACGCATAGCTTGATATGTAAAGCAGCTTGTGAAATTACAGTTGATATTTTTTTATTTGCCTAATTTAATGATGACAATAATTAATTTAATTTACCATCATGTTCATGTAATTCTTATTTTTATTAACGCTTAAGCGAGTATCAAACAGACTTATACCGAATAGAGCAACAGTATAAATTTTTTACCCGACTGCGCAAGTAGGAGTGTTATGTTTTTCGAGTGCATGTATGTATGTATGTATGACATAAAAATAAAATCTATTTTTTAATTACTTGTAAAAATAAACAATGTTTTTGTTTCTTTACAGATAACCAATTAACTATGCCTTCCAATAAAATAAAAAGTAAAATTTGGAACTACTTTAAGAAAATTGGTGACAAGGAGGCTATTTGCAATATATGCAACAAGAGTCTTAAAACTTCTGGGAATACGACAAATCTTCGAGGTCATTTAGAAAATGTACATTCCCAGCAATTGGTAGATATTGATGTACCCAGCAAGAAAAAAAAGGTCGGTAACATTACTAGTTACATGTGCATAGATGAAGCAACTGCAAGTACCAGTAGTCATAATGTTGACCTTTCATTACAATCAAACATCGACGTCGACGTTAACCAACCATCGACCAGTTCAAGCAGTGTTAAAGATTTAGTATTACCTTCATCTCAAAAGTCAGTTGCTATTGTTGCTAGTACATCGTCAGACATTGTTATTGATTCTAAAAAAACTGCTCAGCCAAACGTAGATGATTTTATAAACAACATTAAGAGTATAACTGCAAAAGATGGTGCAAAATCAAAGAAAATAACTGAGGCCATTACGAATTTCATAATCATGGATAATAAACCATTTTCGACTGTTGAAGGTAAAGGTTTTCGGCAACTGATGAAAGAAGTGTGTCCACTGTACAACGTGCCGAGTCGAGAGACAATTAAAACGAGAATAGATGAAAAATATGAGGCATTGAGTCATCTTTTTAAGATGTACATAAAAAATGCTGAAAGCTATTGCATCACATACGACATTTGGACCGAAACCATGCAAAACAAATCATTTATAGGTGTCACTATTCACTTTTTGGATAAGTGTAAGTCTCGACTTCTCAGTGGAACTTTAGGCGTTTTTGAGTTGACCGAAAGCCATACGTCGCTTTACATTATTCAGAAACTTACCGATATTTTAACCGAGTGGAATGTTTCCATTGAAAAAGTTTCAGCTGTTATTACAGACAATGATAGCACTATTATGAAGGCCAATCGGGAAATGTTTGGAGAAAAAAAATCATTCCCTGTTTTGCTCATACAATTAATTTAGTCGTAACAAAATCCATTGACGATTCAAACAATTGTACTGAGTTAATAACCAAAGTTAGGGATATAGTTAAGTTTATAAAAAGGAGCGTCTATGCAAGTGACGAATTACGGAAGAGATAGTTAGAGATGGGACTAAAAGAAGGTCAATTAAAAAAAATGATACTCGATGTTCGCACAAGATGGAACTCTTGTTTTTATATGCTTCAACGGTTCATGGAATTGGTGTCCATTGTAGGATCAATACTTTTGACTCGACCTGAAGCTCCACCAATGGTCTCAAGCAGTGAATTGGATTGCATTAAATAAATGATAGAATTACTATGCCCGTTTGAGAAATTGACAAAAGAGTTTTCTGGAGATAGTTACGTAACGGTAAGCAAAGTGATTCCGCTAGTTAGCTGTGTCCGTGAAGTACTAGAGAACATAAAAACAAAAAATGAAATAATACTTCAATTTAAAGAGGAATTAAAGAAACAACTAGCTAGAAGATTTGATACCCTAGAGCATTCCTCAATCCTAGCTATCTCAACTACTCTTGACCCCAGATTCAAGTTCATGCATTTTAAAGATCCAGTGGCCAAAAGTAAAGTATTTAATTACTTAAATAAATTTGTACGGGAATATAACAGCTCGCCTGGAGCTGTAACTGCAACAGGAAGTGACACCTCTGATGAATCTGATAAAGATGATTCTGAATTTGACATTTGGAAATACCATAAGCAGCTGACACATAAAAACATGAAAAATAAATCATCTGCTATAGCTATGCCACTGTAAGGCTCCATCACCATCAGCGAAACCGAGGTCCAGATGTATCTTTCATCTCCTGTAACACCAATAAAGAGAGATGTCATTGAAATTTGGGAAGATATGAAATCTCTTTTTCCAAAACTTACAAAAGTCGCAATGATATACCTTCCAATTGTTGCCACGTCTGTCCCAAGTGAGCGATTGTTCTCAGAAGCTGGAGCAACCATTACTCAACAAATAAATAGACTGTTAGGATCTAGATTATCTAAGCTTCTTTTCCTTAACTCTGTGTCAAGACTATTAAATTTAAGTAAACAATGTAATGTTATAAAATATTATCTACATTTTATTACATGATAAACGACAAAGATGATTCTGCTGCTGAAGCAGCTGTCATAACATCATGTCTAAGTTTGTTTTCTTTAACTCTGTCTCAGGATTGTTATATTATTCAAAGTAAATAACGTTTGTGTAGTAAAATGTGTTTTAATGTAATAAAATGTGTTAATGCTAGTGTTAATGAAGCATCCTATAAAAAAAGTAAAACATCGGCAAAAACATCGATATATCGCCCACATCAACGATATTTTTGCACATCGATGTTTTTCATGAAAACGATCGATGATTTAAAATATCGATGTTTTCCAGAACGATGTTGCATCCCTAATCATTCGTCGTCATCAATATTTTTAAAATTTGTTTTTCTGCTGAGTGCTGAACCACCTCTGTACGCGATCACTTCGTCTTTGCACAAATTCCTAATGTACCAATTTAATATGGGTGTTCGTTTACCAACGAACTTTAACTTGGAAATAAGATACGTAATTGAAACGACTAGCATGATGACGACATAAGTAAGTTGATTTATTGAAAAATTCTTTGCACCTTATAAAATTACAAATAATCTCAACATCGAGATTCAGTTACTTCAATTTTTATTATAGCGACATCTAGTGACAAGTTAAACGGTTATATACAGGAGCAAAGAGATTACGAAATACAGTAAATCAATTAGTACAACGACATCTGGTGACAAGCAAATAGTTATACAAGAACAAAAGGATTACGAAAGACGGTAATCTATTAGTAGTACGACATCTGTTGACAAAAATTGTTAAACATTCCGCCCGCCATGGACAGAATGTACATAACAATAATCATGACGGTTTATATATACACAATAAACCCTTAATACAAGTTATGAAAAAATCTAACAAAAAAATTTTTTTTTGATACAATGTTAAAATGAGCCATGCAGTTATATTAGTAGTATAGTTGTAGCACGAATGGGTCGGCTCGACCGGGGAAGGACCACGCTCTCACAGAATACCAGCGTGAAATTGTAGCTTAATGCTGCTGTATTTCGTATGGTGAGTGTAGAGAACCGGAGACCCTTTTTACTGGAAACGAGGAATTTCATCTTAGTCCTCACGGGTGACAACGCATCTGCATTTTGATTCGTAATCGAGGATAGATGTAGAGGATAGATGTCTGTGGGCCGCAGCAACCACTTACCATCAGGTGGACTGTGTGCTCGTTTGTCACCCTATCCTATAAAAAAAATACATAGAATTGTTACATGGATATAAACGAAAAAAAAATAAACAATAAAACTAAACAATGAATTGAATGTGCAAAATACTTATTTAGTTACAGGCAGTATACATTTTCAATTTTGAGACAGGTCTTTTAATTTGACTATTCCCACTACGCAAACTAACAACTCGTGTAACACCATCAGTGCCTGTGTGTTTCTCAGTTATTATACCATGCAGCTATCTTGCAGGTGGAAGATTGGCCTCCTTGACTAAAACTACGTCCCCTAATTTTGGTTCGCAAGCATTCTTTCTCCATTTGTGACGTTGGAAAAATTGAGTGAGATACTCATTTGACCAACGCCGCCAAAAATGTTGGACCAATTTTTGGGTGAATTGCCATCGCCTCAGACTACTCACATTGGAATTTTCATAATTAGCATCAGGAACTCAGGGTCAGCGGAAAAGGGTGCTGTATGCTATCGCTTAATTGCGATATCGGCCTTGAATTGTGTGCCGGACGGGCGAAACTCTCCGGAGTAAATGTTGTCGAAGATACTTCGCGAGTCGCTCACGTCTTACACCTATAGGTTCCGGTGGGTACTTTCACCGCCGTCTTTGTGGGTGCCGCTGAAATGTTGTGGACTGTGGTTCAAATCAAAATGCACGATTAACAAATACAAATAGCAAGGTAGTGGCCAGCGGTTCGACTGATTGATTAGTCGCGAAATTTTATAACTATTGATAGCGGTTGTTAAACTACGGTTGTTCACTATTGGTTGGTCACTGTATATTTCAAAAGATTTCTTTAAATTGTACGGTGGTATCAAATATCTATTGGCGGTAGCTGGTTTTCTAACACTACTGACTAGCAGCTACTATCAACTAAACTAGCTGATTTTATCACTTGTCTGCACTGCGGATATCAGTTACCACTTTCACTATAATATGTAACTGCGAATATCAGTTACGATCTTTTTCGGCTAGCTAAGACTTTCACTATGTGTAACTGCGAATATCAGTTACGACCTTTTTAGGCTAGCTAACACTATCACTATATGTAACTGCGAATATCAGTTACGACCTTTTTCGGCTAGCTAACACTTTCACTATGTGTAACTGCGAATGTCAGTTACGACCTTTTTCGGCTAGCTAACACTTTCACTATTCACTATATACTGCTACTAGTCACTTCAGCTACCACCGGATACCACTCACTTCACTTCACTTGTCACTGGTAGTTCTTCACACTACTACGGGTACTGGGTCCCGAGCCCCTAAGGTAGACTTTGGCAATACTTTACAGTGAGCCGCTTGCCATTTTCCGTTTGCCTCTTTATTGCATAAACTTTTCACTATACAAATGGCATAAATTGCAATATTTTCTATACAAAACTAATTGCTACACTAACATGCTATACATCATTAAATCGGTAGTCTGGTACTTTATTAGTATATCATAAAGGTTACTCAAAACATTAACATTGTAAAAAGTTATTAAACGAAATGTCCCAAATTTTCATAATATTTGGGTACATTAATTCTTTGATTTTTATATATCTACCAAATGCGTTTAATTATACAAAAATATCCCTACACTTCTTTAATCTATAAGCCATATGCTAATTCAATGTCATATTTATAACTCTTTTAGAACATAAAATTATTTTCCTTATTTTAGTATGAACTATTACGCAGTTAATTAAAAACTTTTAGAGAGTTCCACGATAAGACGCGCTGTGATTGGTCGATTTTTTGGTATATAATAAAAGTTGTTTATATTACTTGTTATCAAAACGACATTCTATACAAATATACTAAGAGTTATAAACATGCTAAATAACTATATTAATACACGTTTTCACTCAGTTTTGTCGGTAATTTCATTATTAATACAAAAACAATATTCTTTATAACTTTGTTTCTTAACGTTGTTAGGCCGTCGCGAACATCTCTCCCGCCGTGCAGCGTCGCGACGATTTTCTCACAGCGGCGCTGCATCCATTTCGGTGAGCGACATTGCTTCTACTTCGGCAGCGGCACGAGTTTCCTGGTTGGCCTCTTGATTAGGCCGTTTGCTGTGCATACCTCCACAGTGCGAATCTGTCCGTCCGCACCGGGGTAAACAGCTTCCACCCTACCTCGTGGCCAGGTGTTACGAGGTAACTGGCCGTCAGCTATGAGGACTGGATCGCCCACCTGGAGATTGGGACCTCGCCCATGGGCCTCCCGCCGGTTTTGAAGTTCCGGTAAATACTCTCGGACCCAACGCTGCCAGAACATGTCAGCGAGTATCTGGGAGCGTCGCCAGTGTCTTTTGCTATTCATATCCTTTTCATCAAATACTCCAGGTGTCGGCAGTCTCGCAGATCCTCCTAAAAGGAAGTGATTTGGAGTGATGGATTCGTCGTCGTCGCTGTCTACAGAGATGTGAGTAAATGGTCTGCTATTTACTGTGTACTCCACCTCGCAGAGCAGCGTGGCTAATACTTCCTCATGCGGATGTCTCTCATGAAGGACGGTGTATAGTGCCGTCTTCACGCACCGTATAAGATGTTCCCACACTCCTCCCATGAAAGGCGCGGAGGGGGTTATAAAACGCCACACTATGCCTCGTCGACTGGCTTCTTCTCGAAAAGCCTCCCGAAGTTCCTTGTCTGCGCCGTGCATGTTGGTGCCATTGTCAGAGTAAATCTCGGTGGGGCACCCTCGGCGAGCTGCGAATCTTCTTAATGCCAGTATTGCGGAGTCAGCGCTAAGATTTGCGACAACTTTTAAGTGGACAGCTCTAGATGTGAGGCAGGTGAAGAGAGCTACGTATCTCTTCTGATGTTGACGTCCCACAGTGACTGAAAGTGGCCCAAAATAGTCCAGACCGGTGAAGGTGAACGGTCTCTGGTGATGAGCTAGACGTGTACTGGGATGGTCACCGGTCGCTGGCACTGATGGTTGTGCTTTTCTGATGCGACACTGTATGCATTGGCTCACTATCTTTTTTGTGGTGGGTCGAAGTCGGATCACCCAGTAGTGCTGTCGAACCTCGTTGATGGTAGGTTCGGTTCCGCAATGATGCAGGCTACGATGCGTCCAGTCAATGTATAATTGCGTGATGTAATGATCACCATCCAATACAGCTGGCCCCTTCATGTCTTCTGTGACTCCCTTCACGGCGGCTATGCGACTTCGTAGCGCGATGATCCCGTCTTTCAATTCTATTTGGAGCGGTCGTAGGCGGCTATCATGAGCGACCTTTTTATTATTACGGATATCGGTTATCTCTTGTGAGAAGGAGCCCTCTTGTATAGCACGTATCAGGAGCTTTTCGGCCTTTCTGATGAATTCGGCCTCTAGTGTGATGTACCTTTTGACATCTCTATTTTTCACTTGACTGGGAGGCTGCGCGATTTGTCGCGGATTATTTTTCGATTTCCTCCAGTCGGGATCTTCCTCTTTGTCCCTTTTGGTTCTTTTATAGAAGGTCCTGTCTGTGGTTTTGCGGCAGAGTGTTATAAATTGAAGCACTCTAGCCGTAGCTCGCAATAAGCGTTCCCATCTCGAAAACCTTGCTGGATCGGGAACAGCTTCTCGGAGTATCGGAGCTTGATACGATTCCTTAATGGTGAGGGATCTTTCCTCACCTGTAGGTTCGGATGACGTGGGTCTTTCGGTTGGCCATGCTGAAGGTTCTTTATACAGAAACGATGGGCCGTTGTACCACTCGTGATTGGAGCCGAAGTTCGGTGGTACGTCCCTCGTGGCAATGTCAGCTATATTCAATTTGGTAGGTACCCAGCGCCAGTCCTCTACTTTACTATGTTTCTCGATTGCTGCTATTCGGTGGGCAACGAAAGGTTTGTAACTCCTGGAGCCCTTTTTTATCCACGTGAGGACAGTTTTGCTGTCAGTCCAATATGTTACGGCTTCGGGCGTCACGCAATGTGCCTGGATGACGGCGGCAGCTACGCGGCTTCCCATCACGGCGGCTTGTAACTCGAGGCGAGGTATGGACGTTACTTTCAGCGGAGCTACCTTCGCCTTAGCCATGATGAGGCTCACATGTACTGTCCCATCGGTTGTTGTTGATCTCCAGTAGACTGCCGTTGCGTAGGCGCTCTCACTGGCATCGGTTAACACGTGGACTTGGAGTGAACGTGCGTCGCTGAATCCCGGGTAGCAAGATGCTACCCGGGATGCTTACTGATTTGAGCTGTTCCAGATGTTGGATCCATGTGAACCATTGTTTGGTCAGGTCTTCGTCCAACTCCTGGTCCCAGTCTGTTCCTCGTCTCCATGCTTCCTGCAGTATTTGCTTTGCTCGAATTGTAACTGGGGAGGCGAGGCCGAGCGGGTCATACAGCGACATTACTATTTTAAGTGCTTCCCTCTTGGTTGGTGTTTTATGCAGCAAATTGATTGGAAGTCGAGCGAGCTTTAGGTTGAAACTCAGCTGATCGGTACCCGGTTTCCAGATTAATCCGAGTATCTTTTCCTCGGTTTCTTTGTTTCCCAGATCGACTGACTCAGATGCTTCATGGTCAGGTTCTAATTCTTTTACAACTTCTGGTGCGTTGGAAACCCATTTTCTTAAGGTGAAGTGCGCGTTTTTGTGTATGTCGCGTACTTCCTTCGATATTCTAATTGCCTCTTCCAGAGACTGGAAACTGTCGAGATAGTCATCCATATAGTGGTTTTGAATGATAGCTTCTACGGCTTCTGGATACTTGTCTATGTGTTTTTTAGCGTTCCAGTTCTTCGCAAATATGGCTGTGCAGGGTGAACTGGCTGCACCGAAAATGATCGACGTCATTCTATATTCTTGTGGAGCTTCATTACGTCGATCCACTCTCCAGAGATATCTTAAGGCATATCTGTCTTCGGGTCTAACTTTGACCTGCATGAACATTTCGGCTATGTCCGCGGAGACAGCGATTTTATGGCGGCGAAAACGCATCATGACCCCTGGTAGTGATTGCAGTAGGTCTGGACCCGTGAGCAGGAAGTCGTTCAACGACACCCCCTTTGTTTTGGCTGCGGCATCGTGTACTATTCGAAACTTCTCTGGTTTCATTGGGTTATGGACGTCGAAATGGGGTAGGTACCATGTTCTTCCCGGTGTGCTAGTTTTCGGTGCTATCTCGGCGTATCCTTTTTGTACTAGGGAATTCATTTGTTCATCATACTTCCTTTTTAGATCTTCGTCTCGATCTAATTTTCTTTCAATGGAAACGAGCCGTTTTATTGCTGTTTCATAATTACCAGGCATCTCGATATCCTTTTCCTTCCAGAGAAGCGCTGTTTCAATGTGCCCGTCTTGTAACTGACGGGTGCTGCTATTTAGTATATCTTCAGCTTTCTTCTCTGGGTCGGAGTCTGGTCTTCTCGGATTGATGATGAGAGATTCCAGCGCGAAATATTCACGGAGTTGGTCATCTATAGTTTCCTCGCTCTTGTGCAGCTCATTGGCCGCGTGGACGCGCTGATACGGGGCTTTAGTGTGTGCCCCGTGTAGCACCCATCCTAATTCTGTGAGCGAGGCGATTGGCTGGTGCGGTGGACCTCTACGGATTTGAGTGGCTATCAGAAGTCTCCAATTGTCCTGTCCTATTAGGATCCTTGGGTTGCCGGAGTCATATATTAGCTGCTCCTTTAGTTCTTTCAAGTGGTTGCACTTGGCTATGTCTACTGCACGCACAGTCTGTGGCCCCAAGTTTAGGCTTGCGACCGTGCGTGCTCTGAATGGCACCCTTTTGCTGTGGAGACTCTTCAGCGATACTTTGATTCTTCGGGATTCCGGTGAATCGAGGGTAGTGTTCCCGATAGCAGTGATCTTAAACGGGTCCAACGGCCCTGTAGCTCCAATTTGTTTGGCGATCTCTTCATCCATTAGTGAAACTGTTGACCCATCATCCAGCAGGGCGTGTGTGTTTACAGCTCCCGCCGGTCCAATTACTCGCACTGGAATTATTTTTAAATAAGCTTGATGCTTTGACACACCGAATGAGTTAGCAACAGTTTCTTGAGGTTCTTTTTGTTTGACCTCAGTCTTCTCCTTTGTATTGTTATGGAGAAGTCGATTGTGTGTCGCGGTGCATCCTTCTATTCCGCACTTATTGGTTTTTCATTTGTGTGTCTGATTTCTGTAACGTAAACAGCGGAAACATAAATTATTTTGCTTTGCGAGTTCCCATCTTTTGTTGATATCTGCTTCCTTAAATTTTTTTACATTCGGATCCGTAGTGACCCTCTTTTTCGCACACTCTGCATTTCGGAGACGGCTTAGTAGTAGCCGCGTGTGCTCTATGTACTGAACGATTGCTTTGTGCTTCGTTTATAATTTCTGGAGGCGCAAATGCACTGCAGAAGCGAGCTTGCTCGGTAATAAAATCGCTGAAGCAGCCGAGGTGTGGTCTAGAGTCATATTTTTCGGTGTAGATTCTATACCACTGGGCACGTAGAGAGTTTGGCAGTTTGTCGGTGAGGTGTCGTAGCAGCTCTGCGTTGACGAGGTAATGATCTCGCTTTAGGGCTCGAAGAGTGACGACGCTTCCCCTCACTTTGCTCGCGAATGTGCAGATGTCTCTGGGTGCTTCTGTACAGCGTGCTAATCCTCGTAACTTCTCGGTTTCTGCTTGCGCAATTGAATCTGGACGCCCAAATTGTAGCTCCAGTTCTCGCATAATCTCATCTGGCTTAGCATGCCCGATGAGTTCTGAACTGACTATTTCCAAGGCTCTTCCTTGTGGACTTCGTCTTAGTCTAGCAGTGTTTTCAATGTCATTGAAGTAGCCTCGGGTTGTTTCTTAAATGGCACGGAATGAAAGCCACTCGGTATGTGCTCCGCTAAAGCTTGGCAGTGTCATTATAGCTTTCGACGCTGCGAAAGTATGCGACGATAGTGGCGCACTCTCTAACTTTGATTTGTCAGCGAGCGCGGCTATAGCGGATGTGAGCTCCGATATAAATGGACGGAGCCCCCTGTCTTCACTTAGGACGGGTTCCTGGCTAGCTTTATTTGGCTTGGGATCCTTTTGTACATCTTCTGGATAGGAATCCTGGTTGGTGAGCTCTGATACAATCGGTAGGAGCCCCCTGTCTTCATTAACGGTGGGTTCCTGGCTGAGCTTCTGTGGCATTGGATCCTTTTGTACGTCTTCTGGATAGGAATCCTGGTATGTGAGCTCTGATACAACCGGTAGGAGCCCCCTGTCTTCATTAACGGTGGGTTCCTGGCTGAGCTTCTGTGGCATGGGATTTTTGGAGTGACCATCTTCATCATAGTCGTCTGATTCGTCTTCTCCTTCAGCCATCTGTAAGGAGATCTGCGCAAGTTCTAGTTTGATCTTCAATACTTCTTCATGAGCCTTCAAAATTCTTCTATTGGGCCGAACAGTCTTTTTTGACTTCGTACTGCAATCGATGTGGCCCCTCGGTGGCTCTTCGGTGTGGGTGTCTTCCCGGGATGTTGGCGATGATGCACGGCTAAAGTCATCGTTGCCTTCTATATGTTCCCTCTGCTTCGTTGTGCGGGCCGTAGTGGTCGGCGCGGGCAGGGGTATCCCCCCCCTCGAGGGGGCAGCATGGCGCCTCAGCGCCCTCTACCGTTGACGGTGAGCGTGGTGGCATCTGGTGGTGGACGGCGGCGTTACTGGCCGACGAACCTCCTTCCAGACCGACGGTCCACGCCTTGGCTTCCCTTCCTTGCGAACGGGTGATCGGCATCTTGAATCTGAAAAATTCTGCGGTTTTAATACGGTGGTGACTATTTACCCGGTTCCGAAATACAAACGGATAGATCCGGCTCGAAGGACCAACGAATGTGCCGGACGGGCGCAACTCTCCGGAGTAAATGTTGTCGAAGATACTTCGCGAGTCGCTCACGTCCTACACCTATAGGTTCCGGTGGGTACTTTCACCGCCGTCTTTGTGGGTGCCGCTGAAATGTTGTGGACTGTGGTTCAAATCAAAATGCACGATTAACAAATACAAATAGCAAGGTAGTGGCCAGCGGTTCGACTGATTGATTAGTCGCGAAATTTTATAACTATTGATAGCGGTTGTTAAACTACGGTTGTTCACTATTGGTTGGTCACTGTATATTTCAAAAGATTTCTTTAAATTGTACGGTGGTATCAAATATCTATTGGCGGTAGCTGGTTTTCTAACACTACTGACTAGCAGCTATTATCAACTAAACTAGCTGATTTTATCACTTGTCTGCACTGCGGATATCAGTTACCACTTTCACTATAATATGTAACTGCGAATATCAGTTACGATCTTTTTCGACTAGCTAAGACTTTCACTATGTGTAACTGCGAATATCAGTTACGACCTTTTTAGGCTAGCTAACACTATCACTATATGTAACTGCGAATATCAGTTACGACCTTTTTCGGCTAGCTAACACTTTCACTATGTGTAACTGCGAATGTCAGTTACGACCTTTTTCGGCTAGCTAACACTTTCACTATTCACTATATACTGCTACTAGTCACTTCAGCTACCACCGGATACCACTCACTTCACTTCACTTGTCACTGGTAGTTCTTCACACTACTACGGGTACTGGGTCCCGAGCCCCTAAGGTGGACTTTGGCAATACTTTACAGTGAGCCGCTTGCCATTTTCCGTTTGCCTCTTTATTGCATAAACTTTTCACTATACAAATGGCATAAATTGCAATATTTTCTATACAAAACTAATTGCTACACTAACATGCTATACATCATTAAATCGGTAGTCTGGTACTTTATTAGTATATCATAAAGGTTACTCAAAACATTAACATTGTAAAAAGTTATTAAACGAAATGTCCCAAATTTTCAGAATATTTGGGTACATTAATTCTTTGATTTTTATATATCTACCAAATGCGTTTAATTATACAAAAATATCCCTACACTTCTTTAATCTATAAGCCATATGCTAATTCAATGTCATATTTATAACTCTTTTAGAACATAAAATTATTTTCCTTATTTTAGTATGAACTATTACGCAGTTAATTAAAAACTTTTAGAGAGTTCCACGATAAGACGCGCTGTGATTGGTCGATTTTTTGGTATATAATAAAAGTTGTTTATATTACTTGTTATCAAAACGACATTCTATACACATATACTAAGAGTTATAAACATGCTAAATTACTATATTAATACACGTTTTCACTCAGTTTTGTCGGTAATTTCATTATTAATACAAAAACAATATTCTTTATAACTTTGTTTCTTAACGTTGTTAGGCCGTCGCGAACAAATTGAGACAGGCCTCAATTTGAGTCAATACAGTTGTGATTTCTTCATACGTCAATGTGGTATCACCAATGACCCGCTTAAGATGAAATTTGGTGGACTTTATACCAGCCTCCCACAATCCACCGAAAGGGGACAATCATTTTTGGGCCCACTAGAAATATTAACGACGTTTAATGGTATTTACACCAAAAAAAAGACACCAAATTATAATAGTAAATGGTCTATAGATTTTTCGAAAATGTAAACGGAAACAAGAAATCTGAAAAAAAATTAGTTGTTTTGACATTCGTGTTCTGATCATTGGCTAAGGTAATGTAATATTTATAAAATTATTGTCTTAGAGATGTCCCGTGATAACTCGGAAAAAATCGACTCGAGTTGAAATTCATCGAGCTCGATTTTGAGCTCGAGTTAAACAATTCAAATTAGATGAACGAAGCTGTGTCAATATTTCACAAATTATTTTTATAATTGTTCTTCCATACAACACAATTATTATTACTACACTTAATAGGTTTAATTATTTTTGGTATGCGTATCGACATGTTCATAAAATAATATCACTCTAACGTTATGACGTAAGCTTTAATGTTATTAATAATTTGACTATCCAAAGTATATATAATCAATTTATATCATATATAACATATATAACATAAATTGATACAACATTATATACATATTACCTAATATCAATTTATTTATTACATAATATATCAATAAATTGCTCGAATTAGTAAGTCGATTTCATCACTAAATTGTAGACAAACACTGCATTGGCCGTAAGATAAAGATGCGATTCGAGTAGAGTTTTGTGACTCGAGCCACTCGGGTTAATTTACGAGTATGTATGTATGTCATTCTAGTTGTACACTAGTTTTTGAGTAAATCAACTATTTACAGAAAAGTTTATCACTAGAGTTGAGATCAGCGATTACTTTAGTTAAACCATTTTTAAATATGTACCTTTATAAGTAAGTAATATGTGGCAACATGAAATTAAAACTATAAATCAATATCATAAATAAAACTAAGTTCAGGTTTGTTTACAACATGCCAGATGCAAGTTTGAATTTGGATGCAACTTGTGATGTCACCCGCAGCGACTTATAATTTATACAAGTAAATTAATATCTATATAGCACCCTCTGAATCTATACATTGCGCCGAGTTAACTCGGTAACTCGGTAAAATTTATTTTCTATCGATTATCGAGTTGGACAAATTCACTCGATTCACTCGAGTGACATAAAACATAGTTGGAGTCGCATCATTATGGTAAGAACAAAATGGAGTTTTTTATTTACAAGCATTATTTAAACTAATGTTTAAGAAAATATGGATATTATCAATTATCAGAAAGGTTAGCCAAATATTAATTGACACAAGTACGTATGTTTTTCTCTTTTTTGTTTTTGTGGTAAAATTCGCAAATAGAATATAAGAGTTTATTAATTTACAATATAATAGAATAGCCAGGTTGTGAAAATCTATTATTAAGTTTGTATATTTTACCTCAAACAAATACAAATAATAAACAGGTCTTAGAACCTTATTAGTTTGTTATAAGTGACCAAGTATTAAGTTTATTTTATTAGTAAAATCTAAATTAAATAATAAATAGAATAAATGCACAAAAGAAGTTATTATAATGTTAAAAGAAAATTAGAATCTTTGGGCCGAGGGACTTAAAGAGGGTTTTGAAGAGCAATTCATATAACTGCATTTGTGTACAAATAGGTACCTTATGTATTCAGCAAGTTGCTTAATACTAAATGGCTTTTTTGTTAAGCCAGACACAGATCCTGGATTTATACCAGCCACAGTAGATAGGCAATATAAATGTTACATATATTTATGTGTAAAAAATGTAGTAATTATTTGTACTAGAAGCAAATATAAAGTTTAATAATAATAGTTTGCATAAAAAAAGTGTTGTTTGGTTTGCATAAAAAAAGGTTGTTTCTATTATGCTTAGACAGCTGCGTTGTTCACTGTGCAGAAAGGAATATTATTTTGTCATCTAGAATCAGATATACTTAATATAACAATAATATCTTTGTCTACTATGTAAGTACATGAAACCGGTAAAAATAAAATGTGAGACAACTTTTACATGGTTGAATATCATTGATGTTAATCAATAATTACTGCTTCTGTATTTGATCAGCTGGAGCTGATTAATGCTGTATAATTTATAATAATTTCTTTATTATTTAACATATGAAAAGGCAGATATAAGAAAATGCTCACAGAAATATGTAAATACTGTTTATTGACATTGAAGGCATAGTCTTATCTCATATCTCTTATTATTAAAAATGTCCTTTTAATTCCTATATAATATAGAAAAAAATAATATATTGATAAGAATTATTATTTAGTTAAGACACCTTTACAATTGTCATTAACTTCTTTTCAGGTGGATCGCTTAGAACAAATCTGTATGCCGTGCAGGCTTGCAGAAAAAAAAGTGTATGGATATTGAAGACAACAGTCTTATATCATATATCTTATAATTGAAAATTCCTTCTGATTGCTTACAATATCATAAATGTACATGTTACCATCAAGTTATTTTCAAAAAACCTTCAGAAATATATCTAACACTAAAATGTTTCTACCTATGTCCGTTATAGACAAAACATAAGAAACCTTCCAACCAATTTAAATGAAAATGTTTGTGTGTGTTTGGATGGATCCCTAGATGGTTTATATTTACATTTGGACTCGGTAGATGGCACTGTTGTCGAGATCCATTAATCACCAGTGCACAGCTGAGGCGCATCGCTAGTAATAAATACATTTAAATTAAGCCTGTGTTTTTGTAATCCTTACACAAACAGTTTAAAACATCTTACTTCCTCACTATTTATCATTGTGTAATAACATAGATAAGGCATGTTAATTCCTAGTCATTGTATTATGATGTATACTACTTACTAATCAACCAAAACATTTTAAAATAATGTCTTGACCCCGCTGCTGTCTATATATGTCAGTCAATCATCAAAGTTCAAAAAATGTATTAAATTAAGTTTGTATAAAAGGGGTTATTATAGTATAAAGGAATTTATGGCTGACAATAACCCGTGGGTAAGGTGATCGCTACCAAGCTATTTCTAATTTGTTCTGTGTTGTTAATTATGACATACATGATTGTAAGCTGGCTTTTTTTTAAAAGACCCACTGGGTATTTTGCTGGTTCTCTTCAAGTCAGAGGTTTTTTTCCGAACCAGTGGTAAATTAAAAAAGTGACTTTCAATAAGTATTATTATTATCTAAATTGAATAAAAGGTTTCTGTTTCTGTACCTACTACTGTTAATAGAATACTTAAATAAATTATGATTTACAATAATAAATAGAATTACCTACATTATATTTTCTTTTTTGTAATACAATCAGTTTAAAACGTATCTTACTGTGTGTTGGTAATATCATAAATATAAATAGACATTATCCCTTAGCCATCTTGGTATTTAGAATTACACTCACAACCAATCAATACATGTCAAAGTTAGAATCCATACGACATTTGTGCATAGACAGGCACTATGTTTTGCCCGAACTAGTGAAAGGTTTTACATTGATTATAAAATATTTATAAATGCTGAATATACCTACAGCTTAGTTTTATATGTACTATTATTCAAGACATTATCCCTTAGCCATCTTGGTATTTAGAATTACACTCACAACCAATCAATACATGTCAAAGTTAGAATCAATACGACATTTGTGCATAGACAGGCACTATGTTTTGCCCGAACTAGTGAAAGGTTTTACATCGATTTTAAAATATTTATAAATGCTGAATATACCTACAGCTTAGTTTTATATGTACTATTATTCAAGTGTGCACTATTTTAACTTATAATACCGATGAATACTACTAGAAAATCGCTTTCAGTTTGTTTTTAGGTTATTGTTAGATTCATATTTTATTTGTTAATTTCTTAGGACTCCGTTTAGATGCAGTAAAACTAATAATTTTATCGTAATCTATGGATTATAAGGAATAAATCGACTTGCATTTCATTGATAATCTTTAAAATTTGTAGTGGGCCCATTCTCCATAGAAAAATTGATTGTCTCCTTTGGAGCATATGGAGGAATTTTGTGCCCGTTGGTGCCATTAGTAGCTAACCATTCAGCTATTTCTACGGCTACAGTAGAATGCTCAACGTTTTATAATTTGTTGAGCTCTTTTGTGGCACCAACAAAGTTAGTGCCATTATCACTCCATAAATCGGCACAATGGCCTCTTCTAGCAACGAAACGTTTAAATGCTGATAAAAACCCTTCAGCGGATAAGTCACTAACAGCCTCAAGGTGGATAGCTCTTGTTGCCATGCATATAAATAAACAGATATAGCCTTTGGAGGCATGATGACCTCTCCCTTTTGAAACCCTTATTGCTACGGGACCTGCATAATTACTCCACTCTGCAAAAATTCAGCAACATCAACCATTAAATGGGTTAATAATTCTGCTCCACACAATTCAAGGCGTGGAATAGATCTTTGAATAATAGGTGCCACTTTTGTCTTAGAAGTGACTAAGCTAGTATATATTTCTCCAGTATTTTTGATGACTCGTAAATAGACCACCGCTGCATAGGCATGACAAGAGGAATCGCCGAAGCTATGAAGTTCAACCTTTTCGTCGTTGTCTCTTCGTCAGATCAATTAAGTTGCTACGATATGTCAACCACTCTTGTAACAGTTTATCTGGAAGCTCCTGATCCCATTCAATGCCCGACATCCAAAGTTTTTGAATAATAACTTTAGCACTAATTATTACAGGAGATCCAGCCAATGGGGTCGAAAAAAGGGGGTCGAGCAATATATGCCACTACTTTCCTTTTAGTCAAAGGGGTAATCAAAGGAAGTTTAACCAAATACTCAAAAATATCTAATTCGCTATTCCAGTTTAGACCAAGAACTTTTCTAACTTCCTTTACTCCCTTTTCAACTCCTATTTCAACATTTTTTTCGTTATTATTATCCCCTTTAACTTCTCCTACCTTTTCCAACAGTTCTTGACTGTTGCTTCTCCATTTTTGTAGCTCAAAGCCTCCCATTCGCATCAAGTCTTTCATCTCTTTATAAACTGCTATATTGTGAAAAACGTTGAGAACGTTTAAATAAACTGTAAATATCAATAACCATTATATATACAATCAAATTGACGTTTAAATATAATAATAATGATATATATATATATATAGTACCCGGTTGACCGAGCTTTGCTCGGTAATTTTCGCTCGGTTTTTTTTTGATTCGTGTGTTTTGGAAATTATATTTAGATACAAATTACATACTGATGAAATACGAATAATATTTATTGATCGTAGCGACATAATAGAAAAAAACTGAACTGTTTATTTGATTAAAAAATCATGAGTGCAATTAGTTTAATTTAAATTTTCGTGTTTTTAAAAAATACTAAAAAAAGGGCTCGAAAAAATAGATTTTCACAAAAAAGAAAGGAATTTAAAAAAAATAAAAAAAAGTCGGTCGGCCGGTCTGGGCTCGAACCATGGTATTACGATTTTGTGACCGCCCAATATACCATTAAGCTATTTGTAATCATTAATAAGCCGTCAAAATTTACCTTCTTATTCTAACGATATTATAGCAGTTTTTCATTGCCTAAAAACACGGACAAAAAGACATTTTCTAAAAATAAATCCTAGCTAGATCGATTTATTGCCCCCGAAACTCCCTGCACACAAAATTTTATGAAAATCGTTGGAGCCGTTTCCGAGATCGCGATTATATAGATATATATATATATACAAGAATTGCTCGTTTAATAGTATAGGATATATATATATATATATATATATATATATATATATATATATATATATATATATATATATATATATATATATATATATTATTTTCAACTATATATTAATTTATAAAATCCGTAAAAGTAGTTTTAATCAATGAAAAAGATTCAAATTCAATGAAAACATAACACTTAGCAATAACCAAATGAATAATTTTGAAAAAGAATGCCATATTTTTAAAATAAAATTAATTTGAAATTAGAATTCTTAGCCAAACAAAAATTATTTTGATTTGAAATGGCCAGTACTGCAGAACGGCAATTACATAGGTAAAAACCTATTATCAGGGCCTTTGTAGTTAGAACATTTTTCTGTTCTATAGAAACTGGCATTGCATATTTAGTTCCACAACTCTCCAAGGGACGGCGCTGGAGTAAGTTTACGTTCGAAAGTGTGTTGTTTTAGTTAATTAAATCAAATTAAATGATCGTATCACATTGAGTAAATCGACGTGTTTATAATGTGAATTTAGATATTTTCACCAGAAAATGAGTTAAACAACTAATTTTATTAAGATTAAGCTGCTTTAAGTCTAGTTTATTCGTTTAATTGGAAGATGGAATATTGGTGTTTTAATTTCTAAACGTGACCACCCTCTACCACCATTTTGTTTTGACATTGGCGTTTTATTTTTCTGACGTAACGATTGTGCTTTGAATGTTTTGAATTTTTGATATTTTCCTTATATTTTCTTACGACTTGGCTATTCTTGGACTTCGATTATCTTTGATAAATATAGTGGCCCATGCACGTGAAAGGATTTCGATTATCTTTCCTTCGGACATAGTTCGTATAGTTTAGTGATGGCCGCGGATAAAATTTGCTGTGTTTCAGGATGTACTAAGAGCTGTGAGTAAATCTAATTATTTACAGGTTTTACCAGTCAATATATTATTTCTTCTACCTATTCTATATATAAGTCAGTGTCACCTTGGGCAACAATGTGATACCTAGCACAGACGCAGGTAGCCCAAGAGTTCTGCATCACTTTTCCACCCCTAGAGCCAATACCTTGCTATGTATACTTATAACACTACTACTTATACTACTGTCATTACACTTTTCAAAAACGCTTCTAAAATATTATTTTTTTGTAGGTGAAGATGGCTTTATACTTCACAAATTTCCAAATTCTACAAAAGATCCAACACGCTTTTATACACGGGTTAAGCAGTTGGTGGAAACTTTCTGTGCTTAGATATGTATGTGTTTAAGTACCGAAGAATTTGTCACATACCTTTTGAATCCAAGTACTGGACCGGAGTAAAATGTTAAGTAATATTGCAATACCAGCATTGCATATGAAAGGTTAGTAAACATTTGCATTAACATTGTAATGATCTATTCTTAATATTGTGAATGTTAAAGTTAATATGGAAGTTTATTCCTCAAATAATTAATTTTACTATCAAACATGAATAATTGAATGCATAAATTTTGAATCATTGTTAAACTATGTTCTGCAATACTAATTTTCAACTTCCATGTTGACAAAATATTATATATGACATGCAAAGCAATTTTATGGAAAGGTTGTTATTTCTTATTAACAGTTTGATTCAAATGATAATAAAAAGCTTATAAATTAAGGCTTGTTTAAAGCTCATATGAATATCAAAATCTACACCAGTTTATAAATATTAAACTTGCTCAGAGTACAACTGGGACAACATGAGTTTGTGTTGTAATAACAAATATATAGGGATCTAAAGATCTTTTCCAGTACTAATGAGAATATATATTGCACCAACATACTATATTGTAGAATATGTTTAATGTTTAATTATTTTTTAATCATATTGTCCTTTAGTATCTATTTAAAGTTATGATGATCTTCAATTTGACATCCCATTCTTTCACTTCATTCAATCTTAGAATATCATATTTAAAGTTTAGATGCCCAAATTTGTGCAGTATTCATTTGCTTAAGAACAAAAAAGTTAGTATTTCATTTGGTCTTATTACCAAACTTAATTAATCACAAGAGAAGTTACTTGATTTGCCTCAGTCTTTGTAAAATTCGACATTGCTGCAAGATCCATAATTTACATTATAGTATGCATATTTTTCACAGGTGTTCTATTCTACAACTACTTTCAACTTTTATTTTAATAAAATGGAATGTGTAACTTTTAGCTTCATTTTTATTTGTTTTATTTTGTTATGCTACTTGTGGTATTTGTTGTTTGATATTGTCTGTTGGAAGATGTTGGTAGTCCTTCAGTCTTAGTCGTTCAAATTCTACATGGCTGATATGTGTATGCTGTAATTTTTTGCTGATTGGTAGTAGAGGAATTAATCTTTGCAATTAATAAACCCAAGCAGGTTAGAATTTTTATTAGAGCCGTCAGTTCACATTTCTCTTTATACTATTGTTAAGTTGTCAATATATTTCAAGTACAATATAATCATTCATTGTATGTATTGATTTTACAGGTGCTGTTGCTAAGATATCAGCCTTAGCTGAAGTTACAAATAAAAATAATACTCTTAAAACACGTTATACACAAGAAATTGCTTCAACATCAAGTTATGTGCAAGAGACAACTACTGTTCAAACATCCAGTAAGTTAAAATTGATTTTATTGTATAAATTAAATTGAGGATAATATATTGTAAATTAATTTTATTTAAAAAAAAGTCCCACTGGGTTTTGTGCTGGTTCTGGTAAAGGTTTAATATCAAGTTGCTTTAATAGGGGATTGTGGGGCGGGGGGAAGGGAGGTGGAGAGGGATAGATTCGCCCCCCATCTGTCCCCCCCCCCACCATGAGATGCATGGTATTTTTATATTAAATGTTAAAGATCAAAATTTTATAAGAAAAATCACCTTAATAGGTAGACAGGGAGGGGGCGTGACCCCTCTTCACCGAAGCAATTCCAAAGTTTAGTTGATAGAGCCACCGTTATTTCTGGGTGGGTTATGAAAAAATAACCACAAATCTTTCTAACCAAACCTATCTGAGTTGGTGTGCCCCAAGTCCCGAGCTTGCTTGCTCGCTCTTGTACCAAATAGAACATCAAAATGATAACTTTAATAATTACTTTAATAAGTAAACATATTTACATACATTTTATCACTTTTGCCATTATATTTCATCATGTTTCGCCTCCACAAGTACTCCACTATTGCATTACTAAAATATAAGTATAATTACTTGAAAACTGTTAAGTTTCGTGTAAGGTGTTTCATAGTCGAAAAAGTCGGTAATGTCGCAAACTACAACCCCCTAAATGATCTAAGTCGACTTAACCTGTAACCCTATCATATTGTATATTTCAATATGTATCTACTATGTTCAAAATTATGATTCAAAATGCAATCAACTTGCTACAGTTAAATTTATTTTTACTAAATTATAGTACAAATTTTCCAGGTCTATATAAATATAATGTTTTGTCATTTTAATTTCAGGCTTGAAGGTGACTAAGCCCAAAAGGACTCAAATTAGTACAAGAATTACAATGTTAAAAAAGAAACTTAAAAGCTTGATTATAGCAAATGAGAAATAAGAAAGTATGAAGAAAGAACAAAAAGACTGAAGAAGAAAATGAATCTATTAGAAAATACTACTTTCTTGAAAGCATTTAAAAGTTTTACCTCAATGGCAACCGTTTTTACGATGCTACAATTCCGAGAATGTGGTAAACACAAAAGGGACAGACAATTCACACCTGATGAAAAAGTGATGGCATTACATTTTTTAACATGGGCCAAGAGCAAAGAATATATACACTACGCGAAAAGAAACGACACTTAAGCATGTGTGCACGTAAAATCGCTTGCGGCTATGTGTGGGTGTCAGGATGTGTGCGGGGGCCTTGAGAGGCGCGCGGGGCGTAGAACGGGCAGTCGCCGACTGCCCTGGCCGAGGGCTAGTAGTAATACCGATATTTGTCAGTATTAGTTAATATGAATATATTCGTCAAGTGATATAATAGTTCAATTAATATATGAATATTACCGATATCTTAATGTACATATTACTGTTCTATTCATGTAGGTATTAAGTTTATGTTACCAAGTAACGTTATTAGTTTTTATAGCCGTGTATGCTAGGTTTATATGATTTGTTAAATATTTTCGTTTTTATTAAATAAATGATATTATAGTATATGTATAAGTATTACTGAAAGTGATTTTAAGTGATTACAATGAAAACAAATTCCACTGCACAAAACAAGGGCCCTTGTTTTGTTAGTTTAATTTTTAATAATGTTTTATGATACCCAAAAATATGTGAACTCATTTTAATGAAAGTCGATATGATCTTAACAAGAATTATGGGGAAATACCATGGCAATAAAACTAATATATCGCCAATGATTTTATTAAATTACATTAACTGAAATATACACTATTAAAAATACCACTAGAGAGTCAAGAAATTTTAGATAAGAGTTTTTGTATTTGTTCATTGTTGTATTTATGGATTATTTCATTAGAAATAAAATGACTTATCTCCTCAACACATAGGGAACAATTTGTTGGCCGCTATGTCGCAGGAAACTTGCATAACTTTGGATTTTCTAAAAAAAATATACATGCTACGAATTTTTGCAATTGTTAGAAATAATAATGAAAATTAAAAAATTAATCGAAAATTTCAAAAATATATAAGAGTAAATTATTTTTAAAGGATAGTAGGTAATACTGATTATTGCGTACTGAAATACTAAATGTTGGTTAATTATTTAAGATTACCATTAACTGTCGTGCATATTTGGTTTTGCCGGAAGTTTTAATATTCCTCATTTAATAAAAGTTGATTTAAAATTTAACGTATCTACATATACCTAAATACATAAGTTTACGTAATATATAACACATACCTACTATGTATCTTCTTTTGTACAAGTATAATATTTCATTTCGGTTCGATATCAACCATAGCGTTACACGCTTCGACTTAAGGTCACCGGCGCTTAAGCTCTCACGTACAGGGAGTGTCACCGCTGTGCCAAGAGCCTACAGGATGCTGCAAAATATATTTGTTCTGCCATCACCTTTCACCTTAAGCAGGATGGTATCTAAGGCCAATATTAAGCCTGGTATAAATGAAAATACATTTTACCAGCTTAAGAAGCAAGCATCTATCTTAAATGAAAGCCAATGATAAATTGTGTACACTGGTTTTTGATGAAATGGCCTTAACACCACATATTGGTTATGACAGGAAAAATGACAGGATTACTGGTTTAGTTGACAATGGTGATGTAGTGAGGACTGAAATTAGAATAGAGGTATTCTAAAAACTATAAACAGCCGATATCATATTCATTTTGTGCTTGCAGTACAAAAAAAGCTGAATTAGCCTTAATGATTAAGAGAAATATAAGAAAATTGAAGGGGTCTGGCTTTAAAATCCTTGTTACTGTATGTGACCAGGGAACATCAAATGTTCGTGCCAAGTGGAACATAGTAGATAAATATTGAAATATATATAGAGGGTAACCCTGTATATATATTTCAATATAAATTATATTGGTTAAGTCGACTTAGATCCTTTAGGGGGTTGTAATTTGCATCATTACCGACTGTTACGTCTATGAAACACCATACATCAAACCTAACCGTTTTCAAGATATTGGGTAATTAAGTTTTTTTTTTACAGAAATTGTTAACTTTTTGTCTATTGTACTATTTTTTTTTTGTAATTTGTGCATCTTATTTTATTTTTCTTATAACTTTTGTGTAGTAGATAAGTTGCTTTATTATTTTAAATACCAAGATCTTAGGTAAATAAACTAAATTTTATGTTATTTTATTTCGATTAATTTACTGTCATTATGGCCTACTTATAATTACTGTTGGATTTATGAATATAAAATTGTTACTTTGATGAAATATATTGATTGATCGACACTTATTTCTGAAATTGTATAGATTGCTTAATTCTTAATTTTTTTTTTTACTGGTGATGGGTGTAAATTACCTGAATAAAGATGATTATTATTTTTAAATTGAGTTTTCTTTTTTAAGATATACTTTTGATTACATAATTCTGCAACTAACTAGTTTTGTGCCTATATGCACAAAACTAGTTAGTTGCAGAATTATGTGATCTTGTAAAATTCATTAAAAATAATCAGTACACCAGGGATGGGGCTGTACTATATATAGAATATATTTATAGATAGATATATCGTCCGTTTAGTTCGACAACTCCACTATAGATGTCTCTGTACCACGGATTCGACTAGCAACTCTATTCCAGGTATATATAATGTACTCTGTGCCTATTATAAACTGACAAATACTCATTGAGCTATTATGTACTATGTACATTGTACATATTACTTCAATGCAAATACTAAAGCATTTTCCAATAAATCGGTATCATATAAATTTTGCAAAGTGGTAGGTTGGAAGACACTGAAATTAACAACAATTTAATTCATTCCAAGGAAACGCGATCTCAGTTGGTTTACGATGATGTCTTCTGTTACGCGATAGAATATATTCACTTCAAACAAGCATTCAAGATCTTGGAGACGTTCACCCTTGCAAATATCATCGAAATGACGATGTTATTTGCAATGATTTATTTTATATATAATATATATATATATATATATA
The DNA here is from genome assembly GCA_036936625.1 of Parnassius smintheus behrii. Lineage (NCBI taxonomy): Eukaryota > Metazoa > Arthropoda > Insecta > Lepidoptera > Papilionidae > Parnassius > Parnassius smintheus. The sequence continues at coordinate 21,079,339 of JAUPFT010000026.1, read as the reverse complement.
TATATATATATATATATATATATATATATATATATATATATATATATATATATATATATATATATATATATATATATATATATATATATATATATATATATATATTATTTTCAATTATTAATAATAATTTCAACAATACTTTTAGATTCGCAGGGTTTTCAAATTCGAAAATGCACTCCAAAAATTATTTTTATCAACATTGATTGATATATATATATATATATATATATATATATATATATATATATATATATATATATATATATATATATATATATTATTTTCAATTATTAATAATAATTTCAACAATACTTTTAGATTCGCAGGGTTTTCAAATTCGAAAATGCACTCCAAAAATTATTTTTATCAACATTGATTGATGCAATGAGAAAAATGCAGCTTATGAATAATTCTATAATTATATTAAAATAAATTTTGTTAATATTTATTTCATATATAACTTATCTTACTCTTATACTAAGCCTCGTTTTTTGTTTATTTAAACAATTTTCATGAAGCTACATGCATGCCATTTCGCAACTCGACTTAAAATAGTATCTACTAACACGATACAGCAGCATGCAAGAAGAAGTCACGGCATTTTTCAGTTTTTTGTTTCAATTGAAAAATTGATGTTTATTCAAATTTTCCCACAATTTTGGTATGTTGGGCTGTAGCTACATGCATGCTATTTACGTTCATGACTTGAAATAATGTAAATTCGTGAAATACAAAACGGCATGCAAAAACAAGTCACCTAAATTTTCACAGTGTTTTTGCAACTTTCGCCATGCATGCCTCTATTTTGCAACATCTTGGTGTGCATGCCAAATTTCCTACTATTAAATAATGATACAAATTAAGTATACTTTCAATGACATGCAGTTTGGAATCACGGAAAATCGGAGTTCAATTTTTACAGAGTTTTCCGGAAATTTTCCACCGTTGGTCATACCAATAGGGTGCATGCCAATTTTTCCAGAGTGTTTTTATTACAAAAACTTCCATTCTTTACATCGGCATGCAATTTGAAAACACGGAATTGCCCTTTAATTTATTTCAGGTTTTCAGAACCCTTTGATTATCTTGAGCCGCTGCAGGGTGCATGCCATCAATTATTAGAGCTTCAGTTTGCTTGAATTTCCATATGTAATAGGTGTTAGGGTTCACTTTGGTTTGTAAGAGTTTGTGCTCACAGAAAGACGTGTTTACTACGTGATGATTTATTTGCGACTGTTTTACAAATTATGCCTTTAAATATTGAACCTATTCACACATGCATACGTATTCACAGTTACGCTCACTCTTACACTCGTATAGATCATTATATCCAAACATACCGCCCACCAAAGGGCCTATGAGCCCTTTAACAATTTTATTACACGTTACAACGTTTTGATTACAATAGATTTAAAGATAACACAAAAGAAAAAATAAAGACACAAAATCTGTACACAATTAAACATATAAAATATAGATAAACACAATTTTCCTTAGTTATAAATAAAATAAATCATGATTCAATGTCTATTGGTAAGTAACACAGCTTATTTACAGATCTTTGCACGACACTAGCACCACTTTTTACACTGTATACACGAGTGACACCGTCAGAACCCGGATGTTTTTTTACAATGCGTCCCATCATCCATTTACCTGGGGGCAAACTATCTGATTTTATGAGGACAATGTGACCAATGTCAAATTCCTTGACCTTCCTTTGCCATTTCGGACACTGTTGCAGTCTCAACAGGTATTCTTGTTGCCATCGACGCCAAAAGTCCATCAACAATCTTTGTTGGTAATGCCATCTCGATAAGTGACTTGTTGGGATGTTTTGGAAGTCTGGTGTCGGAACCGTAATAGGTGTCTCACCGACAAGGAAATGGCCAGGCGTTAACGGTTGGATGTTGTCTGTGTCCGTGTCTCTTAATATGTTAAGCGGTCGTGAGTTGAGGCAAGCTTCAATTTGACATAACAAGGTGCTCATCTCTTCGTACGTTACGTGAGAGGTCATTATTCGTTTCAAATGGTTTTTCATCGATTTGATTCCGGCTTCCCACAGTCCACCCATGTGTGGGCTATAGGCGGGAATGAAATGCCACTCAGTTCCATCCGTTGCTAGCATCTCAGTAATTGGACCGTCGAATTTAAGTTTGGCTTCAGCCCATTCTGCAGCTAGTATCCTGTTCGCCCCAACAAAATTACGTCCTTGGTCACTCCAGACGTGAGCGCATCTTCCACGTCTAGCTACGAACCTTCTGAAGGCTCCGATGAAGGCATCTGAGGTAAGATCTCCCACTAATTCTAAGTGAATCGCCTTCGTCGACATACAGACAAAGAGAGCAACGTATGCTTTGTTTGTCCTTGCTCCTCTTCCTCTAGACATCAAGATATGAAACGGGCCAGCAAAATCCATGCCCGTATTTAAAAAGGGTTTAGCTGGTGTAACTCGAACTCGAGGTAAGTCCCCCATTAGTTGCGACCTTGCTGTGGCGTTAAGTTTTGCACAAATGAGACATTTTCTTATCCTTGATTTTACTAATATTCTAGCTCTTAGGATCCAGAACTTGTTCGCAGAAAGCAGAGCATTACTTGAACTCCACCGTGTAGCGTTTTAGAGTGTGCATCAGCGACGAGAAGAGAGGTAAGATAGGTGTCATGATCAAGGATAATTGGATTTTTGCTGTCTTCATTTAGGTCTGAGTGACGCAGTCGGCCGCCCACCCTGAGGATATTATCATCGTCCAGGTAAGGTTTTAAACTCTTTAGTTTACTGGCTCTTTTAATGTGTTCCCTTGATTTTAGATGCTGTATTTCCTCTTCGAAGCTGTCCCTCTGAGTTATTTTTATGCATGTTTAAGCGCATCATTAAGTTCCGTCGTGGTCACAGGTAAGTCTTTGTATTCCATTTTCTTTCCCTTCAAGAATCTTTTAGAATATATAATCACCTTAAGCAATTCTTGCAATTTGTCACAATCCTCAAATTTTGTACTAATACTCTTCTCTTTGTCTAATTTCAAATTTACATGTATTGATCCTTTTCTTTCCAGGTCTGTCCAGGTTGTATTTGGTCTGCTGTATTGGATTTCCCCTACTCTCAGCCACTCTGGGCCCTTCCACCACAGTGAAGCGGAGTCAGCTGGGTTTTCTGGCGATTTGACATGATAACAATTATGATTGCCGATTGTGTCAAGTATTTCAACGACCCTGTTTCTCACATAAGTGCTCCATCTTGCAGGATCACCAAACAACCATGAGAGTACAATGGTTGAGTCAGTCCAAGCAAATATCTGACAGGCAGGCACGTTCATTGATTCCTTTATCTGTTTTAAAAGACTAGCAAGCAATACAGCGCCACTTAGTTCCAGACGAGGTAGGGATTGTGGTTTTGTAGGTGCGACCTTGGTTTTAGCAGCGATGATTGATGTCTTCACTTCAGTCCAGTCAGGGGGTTTTCATGCTGGTCTACCTTTCCGGTGATCCTGTTATGGAATACGGGTACGCGACCCCGGCTCCCCGAGCTACTGTTATTCTCATACCTTTCCTGCCGAGATAACAGTATCCTTACACCTACGCTCCTACCCCCAACCTTTTTTTTTCCTTTTTCCAAAATGGTAGCTTCCTCTACCAACAATAGCATACCCAAAGAGGGTTGGTGTCAGGCAGGCGGCCGACTGTAAAACTTTTGCCAAATCCCATGCAGTAAATTTATGAATATTACGAGTTGTGGGATATATGACAGGGCTAGGGCGTACCCCACAGGCGACGCGCAGGAGCAGCACCCGGCTCCTGTGGGAAGTGGGCAAGGGTTGTCGCACCTTACGGAGCGGGTGCGACGTAAGAGGCGAGCCCGGAGAGAGAAGAATGTCAGAGTGAGGTTTGCAAGCTGGAATATAGGTACGATGACTGGAAGAGGAAGAGAGTTAGCAGATGTTTTGAAACGACGAAGAGTGAATGTTGCCTGTTTGCAGGAAACAAAATGGAAGGGCAATAAAGCAAGAGAGATTGGGGAAGGATACAAGTTTTATTATTGTGGAAGTGACGGGAAGCGAAATGGAGTAGGAGTTGTGTTAGATAGTGGAATGAAAGAACGAGTGACAGATGTGAAAAGAGTAAATGACAGAATGATAGTTGTTAAATTAATGATTGAAAACAAAGTAGTGAATGTTGTAAGTGTGTATGCTCCGCAAACAGGCTGTGAAGAGAGTGTGAAAGAGAAGTTTTGGGAGGAATTTGATTGTATGATGATGGGAATACCTGAGAGTGAGGATGTTTATATGGGAGGAGATTTTAATGGACATGTAGGGAGAGTGAATGACGGGTATGAAAGAGTACACGGTGGATGGGGGTACGGAGTACGCAACCGTGAGGGGGAAGTTCTTCTGCAAGCAGCATGTGCTTTCGACCTGGCTGTAGTAAACACGTGGTTCCAAAAACGAGATCAGCATCTTGTTACTTATAAAAGTGGCCACCACGCGACACAGATCGACTATCTTCTGTTAAGACGGAACCAAATCAAGAGTGTAAAAAACTGCAAAGTGCTTCCAGGTGAAGACTTAGTATCCCAGCACCGAATTCTGCTGGCTGACATCTGCTTAACTGTTCGCCTCAACAAACATAAGGATCGTCCCCCACCCAAAATAAAGTGGCATTTGTTGCATAAGGAGGAGTATGCAAGTGAATTTAGAGAGCTAGTTGTAAACAAGATGATAGAGATGGGTGATATGGAAGGAATGAGTGTGAATGAGTGCTGGAAGGAAATGGCTGATTGTATCCGAAGTGTGGCAAGGAAGGTGTTAGGAGAAACAAAAGGGAAGCGTATGATAGATAAGGATGGGTGGTGGTGGAGTGAAAGTATTAGAGAAGTTTTGAGAGAAAAGAAAGATGCCTTTAAAGAATGGCAGAGCGTAGAAGACCAGAATGAATCCAAAAAAGAAAGTAAGAGAGAGGCGTATAAAGAATGTAAGAAGAGAGCGAAGAAGGAAGTTGCTATTTGTAGGGCAGAGGCGCAAGATAAATTATATCGGTCCCTTGAAAGCCCCGAAGGTCAAAAACGACTTTTTCAAATTGCAAGAGCGAGAGAAAGGAATGGAAGAGATGTTTCACATGTAAAATGTATAAAAGATGATTCTGGAAGGATTTTGACTGACGATGAAAGTATAAAGAAGCGATGGAAGGAGTATTTTGAGAAATTGATGAATGAGGAGAATGAATGGAATGGTATGCTTGAAAACCCACCAGTGAATATGGGCTTAGTGAGAGAAATTAGTGTGGAAGAAGTAAAAATGGCTGTTAGGAATATGAAGAATGGGAAGGCAGTCGGCCCAGATGGAATACCAGTAGAAGTGTGGAAGTTGCTGAGTGCGGATGGATGGAAGTGGTTGAGTTTATTTTTCGGTAAATTGTTGCAGGAAGAACAAATACCTGAGGAATGGTGCAGTAGTATACTGGTCCCCATTTTTAAAAACAAAGGAGACGTTCAAAACTGCAGCAGTTACCGGGGAATAAAACTCATGTCACATACTATGAAAGTCTGGGAAAGAATAATAGAGAGAAGAATGAGAGAAGAGTGTGAGATAACACAAAACCAGTTCGGATTCATGCCCGGTCGAGGTACGACAGATGCCATTTTCGCATTACGCCAATTGTGCGAAAAGTACAAGCGCGTGCATAAAAATCTGCACATGGTTTTTGTCGACCTTGAAAAGGCGTACGATCGGGTTCCCCGTGAGGTTTTGTGGTGGGCGTTAAAGATGAAAGGTATGCCTGGGAAGTATGTGAGGTTAGTCCGTGCTATGTACAGAGCATCCCGTACATGTGTACGATCTGCCGCGGGAACTACGGGCAGTATCGATGTGGCGGTAGGGCTGCACCAAGGGTCGGCATTGAGCCCTTACCTCTTCCTACTGATTATGGACGCTTTGACGTCGGACCTGCAGGATGAGGCACCCTGGTGCATGCTCTTTGCCGATGACATCGTGCTTGTCGGGGAAGAAGGCATCGAGGTACAGAGCAGACTGACGGGGTGGCAACAGAGGCTGGAAAGTGTTGGCTTGAAGATCAGCAGATCCAAAACCGAATATCTGTGCTGTGATTTCGGCGGTCTTTCCAGTCCTGTACCCATGTCGTTGGATGGCGCTATACTGCCTACCTGCTCAGATTTCAAGTACCTCGGTTCCCTCATTCAAGGCGACGGCGGAATAGATAGAGCTGTGCAGCATAGGATTAACGCAGGGTGGATGAAATGGCGACAGGTCACAGCCACAACGTGCGATCCCCGAATGCCAATAAGGCTGAAGGGGAAAATTTACAAATCGATCATCCGACCTGTCGTCATGTATGGAAGTGAATGCTGGGCCGTCAAGAAGAAGGATGAAAATAGACTGCATGCGAATGAAATGAGAATGTTACGATGGATGTGTGGTGTGACAAGGATGGATAAGATAAGGAATGAGTATATAAGAGGAAGCCTGAAAGTAGCGCCAGTGGTAGAAAAGGTGAGAGGAAGCAGATTGGCATGGTTTGGGCATGTGATGCGGAGGAATGAAAGTCATGTTACAATACGAGTGTTGAATATGAATGTGGAGGGACACACGGGCAGAGGAAGGCCGAATAAAAGATGGATCGATTGTGTGAAGAGTGATATGAGAATGAAAGGAGTAAGTATGGAAATGACGGCTGATAGAGAGGAATGGAACAAGAAGGTTTACTGCGCCGACCCCAGATAATGGGAAATGGTTTAGAGAATGATGATGATTGATGTCTTCACTTCACCGCTTTCTGTTCTTACTCTTAGGTAGGCTACTGCAGCGTAAGCTCGAGATGATGCATCACAGAATCCGTGGATAGTAACATTGTTTAGTGTGGCTTCAGTAGTATTTAACCATCTGTTTACTTCGATATCAGGTAGGTACATATGAAACGAATCTCGTATATTGTTCCATTCTGCGGCAATCGTTTCGTCCACCTCCTCATCCCATGCTACTCCTTGCAGCCATAATCTTTGGATTAGAAGTTTGGCAGGTAAGACAGAAGGTGCCAACCAGCCCAATGGATCAAATAATCTTTGTAGGTCACCCAGAATTGTTCTCTTTGTAATTATATTTACGGTAGTAGGTAGATTTAAGCTGTATTGAAATAAATCTTTGCCCATGTTCCAGTGTAGTCCTAACGCTCGTGTAATCCCGTCTAATGTTATGTCCAGTTTTACATGAGAACTTCTTTCTGACTCTTCAAATTCCTTTAGGAAGTCTGCATCATTAGAACACCATTTTTTTTAATTTGAAGCCTCCCTTCTCTAGTATGCTGTCTACGTCTTTGGCTAGTCTGATAGCATCGGCGAGGTTGTCCTTTCCAGACATCATATCACCCATGAAGTAATCCCTCTTTATTATTTCTGCTGCTTCGGGATGGTTTTGGCCTTCGTCATGAGCTACTTGGTGCAAGGTCCTTACTGCCAAGTAAGGAGCAGAAGCAGTTTCGAACGTAACTCTGGTAAGTCGGTAGTCCTTGACAGGATCTTGATCATCATATCTCCAAAGTACTCGTTGCAGATCCCTGTCTTCTTTCGTGACCATGATTTGGAGATACATTTTTTGTATATCCGCTACAAAGCAGATCCTTTTCATCCGCCATCTCATTATAAGACTTCTCATGTCTCCTTGTAGCTGTGGTCCCACCAACAGCTCGTCGTTGAGTGAGATGTTGTTGGTTCCTCTTTGTGATGCATCAAATACTGTTCTAATTTTTGTAGTTTCCTTTTCTTCCTTAACAATAGCATGATGTGGTAAGTAAACCGATGGATTGTTCATTTCGTTTCTGGGTACCTCTTCCATGTAATTTGATTCGTAGTCCTTCATCACCGTAGCATAATCGTTCTTTAGTTTTGGGTTTTTCTTGAATCTTTGTTCTAATTGATAAAGTCTCTGCAGAGCTATTGCTCGCATGTTTCCTTGGGTTGATAATAACATTTTAGGTTTCCTGGGTAGTGTCACAATATAACGTCCGTCATTATTTCTGACAGTTGTGGTTTCGTAGATTTCCTCGCACCTTCGTTCATCTGCTGTAGGTATAATCTTATCGTACGCGTCTTGTTCCCACATTCGTTTAAGCATGTCGTTTAGATCAAGATTATGGTGCATAACAATCAATTTATCGACGGGTTTGTCTTCCACGCTCCCAAACAGAATCCAACCCAGGGTCGTATTTTGAGCACAAGGTGTTCCTGGGGGTCCCTTGATAACTTCGCTTTTCATTATTTGAGCACACAAGTCGACTCCTAGTAATAGGTCTACTCGTCCTGGTTGATTATAGCTTGGGTCAGCCAATACAAGTCCTTGCAAGTGCGGCCAGGTGCTTGTAGAGATAGTTTGAGTCGGCAGTTGGGTAGTCAGTTGCGTTGACATTATGTACGTTCTGATTCTTATGTTGAAGCTTGGGTCGTGCCTTGAGAGAAGTTCAATTTCTGCAGCATATTTAACGTTTGTTTTAGTAGAGCCAACGCCAGTGATAGTGCCATTGATAGGCGTTCTCCTTAATCGTAACATCTGGGCTGCTCTTTCACTCATAAACGTAGCCTGGGAGCCGAGGTCAATCAACGCGCGTAACACTGTCACTTCTTTTGAATCGTAACTTCTTACTGGTATGAGTGCTGTGGCTAGCAATGCAGTGGACACCTTAGAAGCGACATGTGATGAAAGTGTGACATTGGATTCGGCTGATTGTGCAGAAGATTGATGATCTTCAACATCGTTATGTTTGTCTTGATTTTTGTAATTGTCTGGCTGGCTTGATGACGTCACAGGCGTGAAATGGTGCGTGAGCGTGTGATGACGTTTGTGACATGTTCTACAGGACATCTTCAGGCGACATCGTCGTGCAGAGTGACCAGGGGCCAGACAATTAAAGCACAGATTATGTTTCTTTATGTAATCACATCTCTCTGTTGGGCTTAGCTTGATGAATTGTTCACAGTGACACAATGTATGATTTTCGTTACACATAGCACAAACTCTTAGTTTCGTAGAAGTCGCAGTGTTCGTAGATAAGTGAACAGCGTATTCCCTTCCTCTAGGTGTTGGTCTTTCTCTGGTTGGCGGCGTGCAAAGCTCAAGAGTGCGGAATTTTAACTGTAAAAATTTATTGAGTGCGTCCCATGTAGGTAAGGTTTCAGCATTATCCTTGTAAGCATCTTCTTCCCAATCATGGTGCGTCTCTGGGTCCAATTTTTGTACAACTAAAAATATAATGAGTGGATCCCAGGAGCTTGTTGACAGCCCAAGGTTTTTTAATGCATTCAGGCATTCTGTTGTAGTATCCAAAATAGATTTGAGGTTACTTGCCGTTTGTACACTTATTTTTCTTTGGGTAAACAATCTTTTTAATATTGAATTAATGATAATCCGCTTGTTGCCAAAACGCTCTTTGAGCATGTTCCACGACATTTCATAGTTAGCATCGATGACTTGGACGTGTTTCAAAAGTGACAGGGCTTCTCCCGTAAGACTTCCTTTCAAATAATGCAACCTTTGTACGTTACTTAATGATGTGTTATTATGCACTAATGATGTAAACAAATCTTGATAAGCAGGCCACTCATCGTAAATTCCCGAAAAAGTTGGAAGTTGAATCCTTGGTAACTTGACATGCATTTCTTTAGAAGAACCCGAATTATTATTATCAACTTGCGTAGGTGTCGAAGACGATAACTTGTTAAGCGAAAATAATAAATCATTAAGATCGGCTAGTATACAAATATATAAATCTTCCTGAATAAAATATTCTTCATTAACGAAATACGGAATATCTTGTCGTTTCGGTTTTGGAACACACTTCACTAATTCTTCATGTGCCCTTTTATATGTAGACCAGTATTCTTCAACGGTTTTAATACGTGTTTCTACGTAACCCTTCGTTAGGCGTTGTTTTGGACATTTCTTTAAATTTGCTTGAGTTTTTCCTAACAGTATAGCTGTATCTTCCAACACATTTAGTATTTGTTCCGGTGTACTAGCCATTTTCGGTATAAGTATATAAAACTATCTTCAAATCGTGTATAAACTCGAATGTTGTTTCTTAGGTATTTCCGTGTTATAATAATTTATTTCTTTCCAATCCACAACTCGATGCCATATGTTGCATTAAGCGTGCATAAAAACTTGTTTACGCCAACGTCTTCTTTTGTTCTAAGCTCGTCGCTCAACCAGTCCTTTTGTATTATCGCGCGGCGTAGGAACGTCGTAAGTCAAATTGAAATCCGGCTCGAAGGACCACTATGTAATAGGTGTTAGGGTTCACTTTGGTTTGTAAGAGTTTGTGCTCACAGAAAGACGTGTTTACTACGTGATGATTTATTTGCGACTGTTTTACAAATTATGCCTTTAAATATTGAACCTATTCACACATGCATACGTATTCACAGTTACGCTCACTCTTACACTCGTATAGATCATTATATCCAAACACCATATATTACAGTGGCGTGCAATATATTATCACAGAAAACACGAAAATTTGCCACACAAAGAAAAGCGCTTTTCCATATGAAGAGGACGCGCGGGGGGGCTAAAGCCCCGACAATCTTTGATATTTTAGGGTTAGTTATCAAGCCTTAAAAAGGCATGCACGACAAAACCGTGGAACGTCACCTGTCACCAGCTCCCGGTCTATTATTGTTACGTGATAAATTATTTATTAATAAATTTAAATCATATCTTATTTTATTCTCCTGTGGCCAACCCTGTATATAAGGCAATGTAAACAAGATAATTTTATGTACATTTAATGTATTGAGGTAATCAATATATTTTAATAATTGATTTTTGTTTACATTGCCTCCTCTCCCAACAAGAATTATTAACGTGCTATTAGGACAAAACTTACTAGTTAAAAATTTTTTCATTATATGACTAAAGGATGCTCCAGGCATACAATAATTACTAATCAATTGTCCTTTTAAATGGTTGTTTAACATCATGCCCAAATTTTTACCTATGTCATCACAATGCATAATAACTTTACGTTTTTTAATATTTAAACTACTTTTTAAGGTTTTATTCTTTGTTATGGCACCGTCATAGAGTGTTGGTGAAAGTAAGGAGTCATTGCTATTTACACATATTGTCCCCGATGGACATGGTATGTAGCGTTGATTCTCACTCTGATGTTTTATTAAGGAGTCAAAGCGCTCCTCATTGTATTTACATGACTTTACCATATCATTCATGGCCTATATGTGTTCTTTTATCTCAACCTGAGCCGATGCATATTTATTTGAGATAATTTGTAAGGAGTTTTTAAGCGACAAAACTTCTGAATTGAGACACTATTTCAATCTCATAACAGTTTTTCATATTTTCCACCTCAATTGAATATAATTTAAGTTTATTAATTAATTCATGCTTTTCCTTACATATATTTATATAATTTTTTGTTTCAATTAACTTTTGTACTTTCCTAACATATTTATTAATTTTTATGTATTTCTTTAATTTTCTTCTACTGCATGTAATCCTTTCTGCTGTTCTTGATGTGACAAAATCATCACCAGTCAAATCGATTGTTGTGGAGGGTTGCAATGTTTTTGAAGATTTACGTACTATGAGTTCATTGAACAGACTTTGAGTTTGGGACACTTTCAATTCATCCAAGTATTGTTTTAATGTGGTTGTGAGAGTTGTCAAATTTAAATGATCTTTAGGACAATAGACAAGACTTGCATTTGTAGGATCATATTATATTTGGTTTAGGCAACTTTATGTTTATGTTTTTTATATTTGGGATGGAAAATTTAGAATTTGCTTTGTTTTTTCTTAAAACGCAATAATTACGCACTTGGTCTTGGTGGCTCGTGCTCGTGCCGTTCGCTAAGATAATAACATCCATTAAGAGGATAGAGTAAGTCAGCTCAAATTCTAATTTCGTCCCCACTTGCCCGCGCGTCGTATGCTATGTACCGACATGTTTGTAATCACTAATACTGTAAGTAGAAAGGTCGTTAGACACTTATTTCATTAGGTTTATCATATTTATGCCTGTTTCTTAACGCCAAGCCAGCCGCTTCTTATTTTTATCACGGTTATTTCCCATTTTAATTTTACGTCGTACTGTTGCGTAATGTATATTCTGATCGTAAGCGACACAACCTCCCCGTTCAAAGGCCGAGGCGAAGTGACCATGCTGCAGGAATCACGCTTCAAAAGGCCGATAGTTTAGGTAATTTCTTTTTACAGTTAAAATAATGATATTTTAAAAAAAGTAAATAACATAAGCACTGCTTTATAGTTAGTTCAGTTAGTATGCAAAGTTTCATGATCTTATTTAAGGTATTTTATGAATAACAGCGGTTTATTGTTTATTTTGGAGGTAACTTTGGATTTTTTTTCTATCGAGAAAATTTTACGAAATCGTGTTTTCATCTAACATAATCCTCAACATTAATCCTCAACTTTACCATATATTTATTTCAAAATTAATGCTGCAATATTTTCGGCATAACGAAGGATCTTGCTAAGCCATTGAGATTATATTTCCCCTTAAGTTATTAATTTTATAACGTTGCATTTGTGCATTTATTTGCAATATTTGTGTGCATTTTGTACATTAGGTAGTTGTAATTCAGACAATTATGTGTAAAGTAAAATATAATATAGCATAGTATTGTTTAAGTTGATTTAGACTTTTAATCATTTTTGAATATAGACTTTCAAAATGTCGCGTAACGCTAGTGAAATATGGTAGGTATCACTTCTACAAAAAAGACTATTCCGACCACTTCTTCCACCGGAGCCGAATCAGCGGCTAGTGCAAATCAGATAAACCTGCGGTTTATAGAGTTGAATTTTAAAATTGAATTCAGAATTCGAATTTAAAACTTTCCTGCTAGTCCTAAGCCCAGTTAAGCATGAAGGAAAATCGCCAACTTATATAGTTGTTAATAAATAAACTAAAATAATTTTCTATAAATATAGATAAATTATGTTTACTTGTTAGGAATACACTTTAATTATAGACTTTGAAATCAAACTCTAATCCACGTCTCAATTTAAAATAAAACCGGCCAAGAGCGTGTCGGGCCACGATCAGTGTAGGGTTCCGTAGTTTCCCGTCCGTCATCCATTGTGTTCGCGTCCATCCAAGTTCAAAATGATTTTCCTAGAAAGTCCTTATAAAGTTCTACTTTTCAGATTTTTTTCATATTTTCTAAACTTATGGTTCAAAAGTTAGAGGGGGGGGGGACACATTGTTTTTTATTTTTGGAGCGATTATTTCCGAAATTATTGACATTATCAAAAAATGATTTTAGTAAACCCCTATTCATTTTTAAATACCTTTCCAACAATATATCACACGTTAGGGTTGAAATTAAAAAAAAATCACTTCCCACTTTACATATAGGGGGGCTACCCTAATAAAACATTTTTTTCCAATTTTTATTTTACCACTTTGTCGGCGTGATTGATACACATATTGGTACCAAATTTCAGCTTTCTAGTGCTAACGGTCACAGAGATTAAGCGAGGACGGACAGACATGGCGAAACTATAAGGGTTCCTAGTTGACTACGGAACCCTAAAAATGGGTAACAAAATTATAGAAATAAATAAGGATAGAATGAACGTAATTTTATCGACTACCCCATTATCATCCCGTGGGTGTCGTTAAAGGCGACATAAGGAAACTAATCAGGATATGTGCAGCAACCTTTTCGTAATAAAGACTATGAACAGTGTGTGTTGTGAAGACACACGACAGAAGTAAACAGCAGCTTTGAATTACAACGCTAAATACCGCGGATTCAAATCCCGTATGGTACAGGTATTTGTATGGCTTACAAATAATTGTTCCGGATCTGGATGGTTACGTTTTTAAAAATTAGATGGGATTTTTTTAGGTTTATGCTATCTAGCATCTACTCTACTTACCACCTTGTAAGTCAATCAATGTTTGGCGATAAAATGACTTTACATAGTAGATGGCGCCATTACTGAAGTGCGCTCAGCTCAATCTTACTAAAATAAATACGTGTATAGTTGCCGACACGAGTCGTGAGCACAGATAAACTGCGGTGGGAGGTAGGTACACTGTCGTGGAAAATTATTGGGTACTTTTATTATTTCAATTCGTAATTGAATATTTTCGCCGACTTTTATGAAAATGTTTACTCGAACACATCAACTTTTACTTTGATACAGTGATGTTGCAGATATTCGTGTCCGTTGTTTTATTATCTACTATGAAGTATAATGTATACCTGGTGGTTAGAATTGATTAGTTTATTAAGAAGAAGGAAGAGGTGATAAGCCTTCCATAAAATCTGGTGTTGCGGTGCGCCGTACAGTAGGTACTGAGACATTAGTCGCCTCAGCAGTCTGTTTATATACGTCTATGATGTTTTTCGCAGTACCTAATTTTTTCTAAACACTGAATAGACCATTTGTCGGGATTGTCTATTTAACACCGAATTCTTTCTTCTCTGCATATGTAGACCAAAATCTGAACACTCAAATTATAACAACAAAAATAATTAAAAACAAGAAATAACAAAAACAATTAATAACAAGGAATACACAAACAACAATTAACAACGAGGTAACAAAAACAATTAACGAAAATAAACTAATTAAAAAAGTTATCACTAAAATTGCTCTGAAGTGTACGGAAGCCGAATGATACGTTCGAAACCAATAGACGACGAGAATCGACTGATGAACCAATCACGTTGAACGTCAGCGTGGTCAACGTCGTATTGACCAATAAAAAGTGTGCTCATGACTTATGTCAGCAATTATACCTTGGTAACTGTTCTAAATAAAATTAATATAAGATTAGTATTTGAACAAAAGACAGTTGTAATCTTGTAATTGTACTACTATATATATCGACCAAATGCCCGGTACAAATGTACGTAGTGTTTACACCCACCACTTTTCGTCATACAAAAAGGTTGCGGATCAGCATTTCAATCAAAGTCCTCCCGTAAAAAGTTTCACTTCAAAAAAACTGTAGTTGCCAACCCGCTTGCCAAGCGTGACAACTATGGTAAATATCCCCCCTATGATACAATCTATGAGAAGACATATATGTATAGCGGTGTACTTTATGCTGTAACATTAACGGTAGGCATGTCGATCTAAAATCGATTAATCGAAAAATCGATTCTTTGGAGTGAAATTATCGATTTTTAGATCGATTCGAAGCACCGCATCGATTCACTGAATCGATCCAAAAACCTATGAATCGGACTGATTCATTTGATTCAAGAACTAGCTAAAATTCCCAAACTGGCTGAGGTAAGGTACCACAGTTTTTTAATTTTTCGCTGTTGGGGGACGCAAAAACAACCGGTCATTGATAATTTGAATGCAATATATATTTGAATAAAATAAATGTTTACGAACGCATCCAACAATATCGAAAAGTTGTCATTTCATTTTCATTTCTTAAATTCTTAAGCCCACTTTCCACTAAGGGATATAATGTAATTTAATATTACATCTAGAGATATCAATTAATATCGCTCACCGTACTTTTAAATAGAACCGTTTCCACTGGGGTGTAATATACATATATTACATCCCAAACTATAAATATTTTTTCGATCGACCGAGCGATATTTCATATTATATTTCACCTCCTGTACTATAATATAATATTATAGCTGTGAACCTGTTTGAATTGTGAACTTGTGAATTTACTTTATTTATTATCAAAAACATAGATACTGCGAGCTGTAAGTACAGACAGAGTTCTTTTTAAATACCTAGATACTGTAAATAAATATTATATGTTGAAGTTTATAGAGGTTTATAGTAAGAAAATAACCAATATTGTGTTCGTGTAGCATTCATTTCAATTTGATAAATAGTGAGTTATTAGATTGAAACAGATTTATGAAGAAATGTACGTTGCGGTTTGCACTTTTGTAAAAGTATTGTTGTTGTTTTTAGCCTAAAATGTCAAATAAAAGTGTTACGTGGAATCACTTTGTAAAAAAAAGGATCGAGTGGAGTATGTGCGAACCACTCCTAACACAAGCGTGTCAAGCTTACCAATTGTGGTTAAAAGGAATATTAGTAATGTTAATCAATAAGATTACTAATATTTTATTTAAAAAAATATTACAGTTTAGAAGTTAAAGAAAAAAAATCGAAAATTCTTGAAATGACATGTTTGAAAATGTCTCGATTAATCGAAAATCAATGTTTTATTCCTCGATTTAATCGATAATCGATTCAAGTACCTTCGATTCAAATCGATTCAGAGATCGATTTTTAACAGTGAATCGACATACCTAATTAACGGTATAGTTTATTACTGCATAACATTGAATTTACAAAAATTATATATTAACATACATGTTTTAAATATTACGTCTAAGATAACAATAACATTAGAACCTCTGACTTTTAATCTAGAATAATCTATGTGATTCATAAAATAAATGTTGCACCGGTAGTACAGTTTGCGGTTATGTTTCGGTTGACGTTTGCACATTCAGTAGCATATAGCAAACCGTTACTATTGATATCGATATCTGAAAACGGTTTTCAATAACAATATGAAAACTAGATATCGGTTATGTAACCGTTGCAGATAAAAACTGAAAACGCCCATGCTTACTGCGCAATGCGCATGTCCACAATTGACATATGAAGTATGAACGATGATAAAAAGACCACCGTTTCCAAAAATACATAGTGTTATCAGGAACGTAGACACCACTCTTGGTTTCCTAAAGCGCAAGTGCCTGCATATTAGAAAACCTCGTGTAGCAAATGATACTGCGTTATAAGATACTACAAGCGCCATCTATCAGTGTGACATACAAATTTTCGTTAAACGCCCTTCGACATTGATAAAATTTACATGTGATTATAAATATAATATAAAGTAATAAAGATGATTTTTGTAATTTTTATGAAAATTATATATAATTATGATGATAATATTACGTTTAAATATAGAGTATAAATAATCATAGTTTATTTATTAAATACTCTAATATTTAACCTATGTTATTTATATAATATATTATGTAAAAATGGCAGTTGTTTTCATGTCATTGACAGGTGGATTATTTTATTCACCTTAATTTTTTTTCTAACATAAATTAATAATAATATATATATATATATATATATATATATATATATATATATATATATATATATATATATATATATATATATATATAATAAGAGGGAGTGGTGGCAGGCCTGCTGTACACCTTGTTTAATTTATGTTGGGAATTAAAACGGGTACCGGATGACTGGTGTAAAGCAGTAATAGTACCAATATATAAAGGAAAAGGGTCACAGCAGGACTGCAAAAACTACCGCGGTATCAGCTTGCTTAGTATTGTGGGTAAACTGTATGCTAAGGTGTTAATTGAAAGAGTTATGAAAGAAACTGATGAAAAAATTTGGGATGTGCAAGCGGGTTTTAGAAAGGGAATGAGGTGTACAGATCAAGTCTTTTCCATGCGCATGATTGCGGAGAAGTTTTTGGCCAAAAACCAGAACGTTTTTTGTGCATTCATGGACTTGGAAAAGGCTTATGACAGAGTGGACAGGAATGTGTTATGGCAAACACTGAACTCATATGGGTTGAGCGCTGGTTTGATACAGGCGTTAAGGTCTCTTTATAGGGACTCTAGTGCTTGTGTCAGGATCAATGGGGTCTACTCGGACTGGTTTGGCATCCAAAAAGGTGTCAGACAGGGCTGTGTAGCTTCCCCTTGGCTGTTCAACCTATTTATGGACCGGTGTTTGCAGACTTTGAAAGATGAAGAATGTGGTATAAGAATGGGCGAGTTAACCGTCAAATGCCTTTTGTATGCCGATGATCAAGTCATATTTGCATCATCGGCGTCTGAGTTGCAAATGATGGTTACATTAATGAACTGGCAATTAAAAGAAAGGGGAATGAAAGTGAACACATGTAAGACGAAAGTGATGGTTTTTGAAAGAGAAGAAAGCAAAACGGTATGTGAAATAAGAATAGAAGGAGAGTTAATTGAGCAAGTGGATGAATTTGTGTATTTGGGATGTGTATTTAGCAGGGATGGTAGATATGATAGGGATATAGAACGACGAGTAAATGCAGGGAATAGAGTGAATGGGGCACTCTATTACATTACACTCTATTATGGAGAACCAGAATGTGTCAAAACAGGCACGTATGGTAATACATAATGCTGTGTTAGTCCCTACTTTAATGTATGGTAGTGAAAGCTGGGTGTGGCAGAAGAAGCACGAAAGTAGAATAAATGCTGTAGAAATGCGGTCTTTAAGGAATATGCTAGGGTTGAATCTGAATGACAGGGTGAGAAATTGCGTGATAAGAGATAAATGTGGTATGCAAGATGATTTTGTGACCAGGATTAAGAAAGGAATGCTTCGGTGGTTTGGTCATGTGGAAAGAATAAATGAGGAAAGAGTGACAAAGCAAATTTATATGGCAGATGTGAACAGCCGAGTCGGGAAGGGACGCCTTAGGAAAAAGTTTATCGACCAAATTGGCGATATTTTGAAAATGGGCCACGTTAGAAGTACCCTTAACCGACGAGCATGTATGCGTAGATATATGGATGTGAAGGAGGCGAAAGAGGTGTGTCAGGATCGTGCCAAATGGAAGTCCGTAGTCTCTGCCTACCCCTCTGGGTGACAGGCGTGAGTGTTTATGTTTATGTAATAAGACTTTGCGATTATGAAAATAAAAACGAACATAAGTATTTTAGTGGTTAAAATTGTCAAAATATTGTTTGGTGATTTTAAAATGCGCGATGAGAATCTTTTTTTTTTGAGAGATTTTTACCTTTACTAATGTCGATCATCATTACAGCCCTTCACAAGTACGCTGTTGAACATAGTACTTCCCCAGTGGCGGATTTACCAGCAGGCTTGGTAAGCTGGAGCCTAGGGTAAGTGGATGCCGTGGCCCGTAGACATCTACATGTATCCTGGATTAAGAATCAAAACACACATGCGTTGTCACCCCTAAGGACTACGATGGAATGCCTCGTTTACAGTAAGAAAAGGTCTTCGGATCTCTACACTCACCATACGAAACACAGCAGTATTAAGCTGCTATTTTATGCTGGTATTCTGTGAAAGCGTAGCCAACCCCGGTTGAGCCGACCCGTTGGTGCTACGACCGTAACATAGCTGCAGCCTGGCTCTACCGCGTAAAGCCACGCTACAGCTCTCGGAACTCCAAAACACTTTTTCATTCCTTGCTCTGCCCACTCTTTAGGTTTAGTGGCAACTGCCACTGGCTGCTTAATGTTGCACAAAAGCTTGTCGCTTCTACATGTTGCTTCAAAAAATCTACATTTTTTTTGTTCGGACAATAAAATGCTTGGGAAGAATAATGAGTTAAATCAAGACAAGGAAAACGTTAAATAGAGTAAATCTGACATGTAGGTCAGAAGTCCTTAAAACTTTGGAATCAATCAAAGATGGTATAATAATACCTAGAAGCCTGTAAGTGTAACGTGACACAAAGTGACAAGCGGAGCGGAATACTTTTGAATTCAGAAAAACTGAAAATGGCGGTAATGGTTGTTGCGTGGAAAGTTAAAATGAATTTTTAAATTTAAGTTTCTACCGCAGATTCGTTCTTAACGAATCTTTTTGCAAGTTTTTCGTAGCTAAACGAGAAGATTTTAAGTAATTCGAAGAAAATGCGATAGAATTAGTAAGCGTGTCGAATCAGCATACAAAAGACATGGGGAAAAAGACAACCTAAAAGTAAAAAAACTCGACTACACGATTACGAAATGCGCAAAACAACAAGTGATATTACCAGGGATAACATATTTCTCTTCCTTATTGATAGACTCGTATCCGAATTAGAAAAACGAAATAAGGCCTTCGACAGATTCAATGAATTGTTTTAGTTTTTGAGAAAAATTAGTGAATTGTTATCATCAACTCTTGCGGAAAAAGGTCTTATTTTTGGAAGAAATGAATTATGATAATTTAGAAACAGTTTTCACTAAGACTTTTCTGAAAGAATTTTGGTGAAATCTGATTCTGAGTCATTGGAAAGTCTATCTTCTTTCCTGCTTAAAGAGAATTTGCAAAACGTTTATCCAAACTTTGATACAGCAGTTCGCATGGCTTTATGTACACCAGTGACAAATTGTTCTGGTGAGAAAAGCTTTTCTTGCTTAAAACGGATAAAAAATTATCTAAGATTTATCATCAGATAAAAAAGCTAAACATCGTAGCGCTTTTGTGCATAGTCAGCTAATGAACAAGATTTCATACGACGATTTAATTGATGATTTTGCGAATAAAAAATCGCTGCAAAATGGAATTACAATACCTTCATAACTCAACTTATAATTTCATCATCGTTAGCCGGATTGTTACAAGATAATTAAATATATTGTTTTTAAACAGTAACTTAATAACCCCGCCTTGTTATTAATACATGATTGGGCTTTCATTAGCTCAGAAATATACCCAGAAACTATATCTTGTGCAATGTTAACTAAATCTTTGGGTTGTAAAAACAATCGTGGAACTGATACATCGATCCCCTAGTTCGTACTCGTACTAATAATGGCAAAAAGGTGCTGTAATTAGACCACAAAGAAGCTGGCTTGGAAGTATAATCGCTCAGATAAATGAATAAGTGCACTAAATTGCTCACTAATTGCTCAATTCAAATCCGCATTTGCTCACACTATTAATGAATTATTTTATTAGTTATTAATAATTAAAAATACAAAATATTTTTTCCCTATTATACTTAAAACCAATGAACTTTTCTAAAAACGAATAAATACCATTAATTGCTCAAGAAATGCTTAATGCAAAACCGTATTTGATCACACTATTAATTAATTATTTAATTAGTTATTAATAATTAAAAGTACAATTTTTTTCCATAACCGATCAGAATATTAAATAGGTGCACAAAATTGCTCACTAATTGCTCATTTCAAATCTGAAATTGCTCACAATATTTATCAATTATTTTAATAGTTATTAATAATTAAAAATAAAAAATTGTTATTGCCTCAAAACCAAAGAACTTTTTTAAAGATGAATAAGTACTCCTAATTGCTCACAAAATGCCTAACCGTAATACGCAATTGCTCAAACCATTTACTAACTATTTAATTAGTAATTAATAATTAAAAGTACAAAATTTTTAATTCCTTAACCGATCAGAATATTCAATAGGTGCACAAAATTGCTCACTAATTGTTCATTTTAAATCTGCAGTTGCTCACAATATTTATCAATTATTTTAATAGTTATTAATAATTAAAAATACAAAATTGTTATTGCCTTAAAACCAAAGAACTTTTTTAAAAATGAATAAGTACTACTAATTGCTCACAAAATGTCTAACCGTAATACGAAATTGCTCAAACTATTTACTAATTATTTAATTAGTAATTAATAATTAAAAGTACAAATTTTTTTATTCCTTAACCGATCAGAATATTCAATAGGTGCACAAAATTGCTCACTAATTGTTCATTTCGAATCTGCAGTTGCTCACAATATTTATCAATTATTTTAATAGTTATTAATAATTAGAAATACTAAATTGTTATTTCCAAAAAACCAAAGAACTTTTTTAAAAATAAATAAGTACTCCTAATTGCTCACAAAAGGCCTAACCGTAATACGCAATTGCTCAAACCATTTACTAACTATTTAATTAGTAATTAATAATTAAAAGTACAAAATTTTTTATTCCTTAACCGATCAGAATATTCAATAGGTGCACAAAATTGCTCACTAATTGTTCATTTTAAATCTGCAGTTGCTCACAATATTTATCAATTATTTTAATAGTTATTAATAATTAAAAATACAAAATTGTTATTTCCAAAAAACCAAAGAACTTTTTTAAAAATAAATAAGTACTCCTAATTGCTCACAAAAGGCCTAACCGTAATACGCAATTGCTCAAACCATTTACTAACTATTTAATTAGTAATTAATAATTAAAAGTACAAAATTTTTTATTCCTTAACCGATCAGAATATTCAATAGGTGCACAAAATTGCTCACTAATTGTTCATTTTAAATCTGCAGTTGCTCACAATATTTATCAATTATTTTAATAGTTATTAATAATTAAAAATACAAAATTGTTATTTCCAAAAAACCAAAGAACTTTTTTAAAAATAAATAAGTACTCCTAATTTCCCACAAAATGCCTAACCGTAATACGCAATTGCTCAAATTATTTACTAATTATTTATTTAGTAATTAATAATTAAAAGGATAAAAAAATTTTCCTTAACCGATCAGAATATTCAATAAGAGCACAAAACTGCTCACTAATTGATCATTTCACATCTGCAGTTGCTCACAATATTTGTCAAATAATTTAATAGTTATAAATAATTTAAAATACAAAATTGTTATTTCCAAAAAACCAAGGAACTTTTTTAAAAATAAATAAGTACTCCTAATTACTGACAAAATGCCTAACCGTAGTACGCAATTGCTCAAACCATTTACTAATTATTTAATTAGTAATTAATAATTAAAAGTACCATTTTTTTATTCCTTAACCGATCAGAATATTCAATAGGTGCACAAAATTGCTCACTAATTGTTCATTTCGAATCTGCAGTTGCTCACAATATTTATCAATTATTTTAATAGTTATTAATAATTAGAAATACTAAATTGTTATTTCCAAAAAACCAAAGAACTTTTTTAAAAATAAATAAGTACTCCTAATTGCTCACAAAAGGCCTAACCGTAATACGCAATTGCTCAAACCATTTACTAACTATTTAATTAGTAATTAATAATTAAAAGTACAAAATTTTTTATTCCTTAACCGATCAGAATATTCAATAGGTGCACAAAATTGCTCACTAATTGTTCATTTTAAATCTGCAGTTGCTCACAATATTTATCAATTATTTTAATAGTTATTAATAATTAAAAATACAAAATTGTTATTTCCAAAAAACCAAAGAACTTTTTTAAAAATAAATAAGTACTCCTAATTTCCCACAAAATGCCTAACCGTAATGCGCAATTGCTCAAATTATTTACTAATTATTTATTTAGTAATTAATAATTAAAAGGATAAAAAAATTTTCCTCCACCGATCAGAATATTCAATAGGAGCACAAAACTGCTCACTAATTGATCATTTCACATCTGCAGTTGCTCACAATATTTGTCAAATATTTTAATAGTTATAAATAATTTAAAATACAAAATTGTTATTTCCAAAAAACCAAGGAACTTTTTTAAAAATAAATAAGTACCCCTAATTGCTCACAAAATGCCTAACCGTAATACGCAATTGCTCAAACTATTTACTAAATATTTAATTAGTAATTAATAATTAAAACTACAATTTTTTTTCCTAAACCGATCATAATAATTAATAAGTCCTCAAAATTGCTTACTAATTGCTTATTTCAAATCCGCAATCGCTGGCACTATCAATGAATGATTTAATTAATTATTAATAATTAAAAATACAATTTTTTTCTGCCTGTTATCCTTAGAACCATCTAACTTTTCTTAAAATAAATAATTTTTCTTAATTGCTTATAATTAGTTCAATTCAAATCCGCAATGGCTTACACTATTACTTAATTATTGGATTAGTTATTAATAATTTAGTGTACAAAATTATTTTTGCCTAATGTTCGTAAGCTAATGCACTGTTTTTAATTTTCTTTCTAATATACTTCTTACCGAACGCTCTTTTAACTTTTTTAATAGTATATCTTTATAATAGTATATTGTTATTTATCGGTTATTAAAATTATTATTACATTTTAAATTATGACGTCATAGGCGGCAAGAAATATGTCACTTGTGCGCATGTGATTGATTCAACCCGTTACTCATGTGCAAATTGTTACGGTTGAGGGCAAATCTCAATAAGATTTAATTATAGTACCTATAAATATAAAAAAAAACACATACTTACTCAATGATCTTGCTATAAAAAGGAATCAATATAATCAAATAAAATTGAATATAAGAGTTTTAGCTTTAATGATAAAATTAACTCGTTTATACATAATTAATAAGGTTATACATAATTTGCAATAAATTACTTAACAAGATCCAAATTAAAATGTATAACTTCATAGAGCTATTTATTAATAATTAATGATTAAATTACAGGAAATATAATTAAAAAATGAACAAACATTGATTTACAGGTTGGACAAAAATATTAAATTTTGCCAGTTGCACATGAGTAACGGGTTGAATCAATCACATGCGCACAAGTGACATATTTCTTGCCGCCTATGACGTCATAATTTAAAATGTAATAATAATTTTAATAACCGATAAATAACAATATACTATTATAAAGATATACTATTAAAAAAGTTAAAAGAGCGTTCGGTAAGAAGTATATTAGAAAGAAAATTAAAAACAGTGCATTAGCTTACGAACATTAGGCAAAAATAATTTTGTACACTAAATTATTAATAACTAATCCAATAATTAAGTAATAGTGTAAGCCATTGCGGATTTGAATTGAACTAATTATAAGCAATTAAGAAAAATTATTTATTTTAAGAAAAGTTAGATGGTTCTAAGGATAACAGGCAGAAAAAAATTGTATTTTTAATTATTAATAATTCATTAAATCATTCATTGATAGTGCCAGCGATTGCGGATTTGAAATAAGCAATTAGTAAGCAATTTTGAGGACTTATTAATTATTATGATCGGTTTAGGAAAAAAAATTGTAGTTTTAATTATTAATTACTAATTAAATATTTAGTAAATAGTTTGAGCAATTGCGTATTACGGTTAGGCATTTTGTGAGCAATTAGGAGTACTTATTCATCTTTAAAAAAGTTCTTTGGTTTTGAGGCAATAACAATTTTGTATTTTTAATTATTAATAACTAATAAAATAATTATTAAATATTGTGAGCAACTGCAGATTTGAAATGATCAATTAGTGAGCAATTTTGTGCTCCTATTGAATATTCTGATCGGTTAAGGAATAAAAAAATGGTACTTTTAATTATTAATTACTAATTAAATAATTAGTAAATGGTTTGAGCAATCGCGTATTACGGTTAGGCATTTTGTGAGTAATTAGGAGTACTTATTTATTTTTAAAAAAGTTCCTTGGTTTTTTGGAAATAACAATTTTGTATTTTAAATTATTTATAACTATTAAAATATTTGACAAATATTGTGAGCAACTGCAGATGTGAAATGATCAATTAGTGAGCAATTTTGTGCACCTATTTAATATTCTGATCGGTTATGGAAAAAAAATTTGTACCTTTAATTATTAATTTTTAATTAAATAATTAATTAATAGTGTGATCAAATACGGTTTTGAATTAAGCATTTCTTGAGCAATTAATGGTATTTATTCGTTTTTTGAAAAGTTCATTGGTTTTAAGTATAATAGGGAAAAAATATTTTGTATTTTTAATTATTAATAACTAATAAAATAATTGATAAATATTGTGAGCAATTGCAGATTTGAAATGAGCAATTAGTGAGCAATTTTGTGCACCTATTAATTATTATGATCGGTTTAGGAAAAAAAATTTGTACTTTTAATTATTAATTACTAATTAAATATTTAGTAAATAGTTTGAGCAATTGCGTATTACGGTTAGGCATTTTGTGAGCAGTTAGGTGTACTTATTCATTTTTGAAAACGTTCTTTGGTTTTTTGGAAATAACAATTTTGTATTTTTAATTATTAATAACTATTAAAATAATTCATAAATATTGTGAGCATCTGCAGATTTGAAATGAGCAATTAGTGAGCAATTTTGTGCACCTATTGAATATTCTGATCGGTTACGGAAAAATTTTTTTTACTTTTAATTATTAATTACTAATTAAATAATTAGTAAATAGTTTGAGCAAATGCGTATTACGGTTAGGCATTTTGTGAGCAATAAGGAGTACTTATTTATTTTTAAAAAAGTTCTTTGGTTTTTTGGAAATAACAATTTTGTATTTTTAATTATTAATAACTAATAAAATAATCGATAAATATTGTGAGCAATTACAGATTTGAAATGAGCAATAAGTGAGCAATTTTATACACCTATTCAATATTCTGATCGGCTAACGAAAAAAAATTTGTAATTTTAATTATTAATTACTAATTAAATATTTAGTAAATAGTTTGAGCAAATGCGTATTACGGTTAGGCATTTTGTGAGCAATTAGGAGTACTTATTTATTTTTAAAAAAGTTCTTTGGTTTTTTGGAAATAACAATTTTGTATTTTTAATTATTAATAACTAATAAAATAATCGATAAATATTGTGAGCAATTGCAGATTTGAAATGAGCAATTAGTGAGAAATTTTGTGCACCTATTGAATATTCTGATCGGTTAAGGAATAAAAATTTTTGTACTTTTAATTATTAATTACTAATTAAATAATTAGTAAATGGTTTGAGCAATTGCGTATTACGGTTGGGCATTTTGTGAGCAATTAGGAGTACTTATTTATTAATTATTATGATCGGTTTAGGAAAAAAAATTGTAGTTTTAATTATTAATTACTAATTAAATATTTAGTAAATAGTTTGAGCAATTGCGTATTACGGTTAGGCATTTTGTGAGCAATTAGGAGTACTTATTCATCTTTAAAAAAGTTCTTTGGTTTTGAGGCAATAACAATTTTGTATTTTTAATTATTAATAACTAATAAAATAATTATTAAATATTGTGAGCAACTGCAGATTTGAAATGATCAATTAGTGAGCAATTTTGTGCTCCTATTGAATATTCTGATCGGTTAAGGAATAAAAAAAATGGTACTTTTAATTATTAATTATTAATTAAATAATCAGTAAATGGTTTGAGCAATTGCGTATTACGGTTAGGCATTTTGTGAGTAATTAGGAGTACTTATTTATTTTTAAAAAAGTTCCTTGGTTTTTTGGAAATAACAATTTTGTATTTTAAATTATTTATAACTATTAAAATATTTGACAAATATTGTGAGCAACTGCAGATGTGAAATGATCAATTAGTGAGCAGTTTTGTGCTCCTATTGAATATTCTGATCGGTTAAGGAAAATTTTTTTATCCTTTTAATTATTAATTACTAAATAAATAATTAGTAAATAATTTGAGCAATTGCGTATTACGGTTAGGCATTTTGTGGGAAATTAGGAGTACTTATTCATTTTTGAAAAAGTTCTTTGGTTTTAAGGCAATCACAATTTTGTATTTTTAATTATTAATAACTATTAAAATAATTGATAAATATTGTGAGCAACTGCAGATTCGAAATGAACAATTAGTGAGCAATTTTGTGCACCTATTGAATATTCTGATCGGTTAAGGAATAAAAAAAATGGTACTTTTAATTATTAATTACTAATTAAATAATTAGTAAATGGTTTGAGCAATTGCGTATTACGGTTAGGCATTTTGTGAGTAATTAGGAGTACTTATTTATTTTTAAAAAAGTTCCTTGGTTTTTTGGAAATAACAATTTTGTATTTTAAATTATTAATAACTAATAAAATAATCGATAAATATTGTGAGCAATTGCAGATTTGAAATGAGCAATTAGTGAGCAATTTTGTGCACCTATTGAATATTCTGATCGGTTAAGGAATAAAAATTTTTGTACTTTTAATTATTAATTACTAATTAAATAATTAGTAAATGGTTTGAGCAATTGCGTATTACGGTTTGGCATTTTGTGAGCAATTAGGAGTACTTATTTATTAATTATTATGATCGGTTTAGGAAAAAAAATTGTAGTTTTAATTATTAATTACTAATTAAATATTTAGTAAATAGTTTGAGCAATTGCGTATTACGGTTAGGCATTTTGTGAGCAATTAGGAGTACTTATTCATCTTTAAAAAAGTTCTTTGGTTTTGAGGCAATAACAATTTTGTATTTTTAATTATTAATAACTAATAAAATAATTATTAAATATTGTGAGCAACTGCAGATTTGAAATGATCAATTAGTGAGCAATTTTGTGCTCCTATTGAATATTCTGATCGGTTAAGGAATAAAAAAAATGGTACTTTTAATTATTAATTACTAATTAAATAATTAGTAAATGGTTTGAGCAATTGCGTATTACGGTTAGGCATTTTGTGAGTAATTAGGAGTACTTATTTATTTTTAAAAAAGTTCCTTGGTTTTTTGGAAATAACAATTTTGTATTTTAAATAATTTATAACTATTAAAATATTTGATAAATATTGTGAGCAACTGCAGATGTGAAATGATCAATTAGTGAGCAGTTTTGTGCTCCTATTGAATATTCTGATCGGTTAAGGAAATTTTTTTTATCCTTTTAATTATTAATTACTAAATAAATAATTAGTAAATAATTTGAGCAATTGCGTATTACGGTTAGGCATTTTGTGGGAAATTAGGAGTACTTATTTATTTTTAAAAAAGTTCTTTGGTTTTTTGGAAATAACAATTTTGTATTTTTAATTATTAATAACTATTAAAATAATTGATAAATATTGTGAGCAACTGCAGATTTAAAATGAACAATTAGTGAGCAATTTTGTGCACCTATTGAATATTCTGATCGGTTAAGGAATAAAAAATTTTGTACTTTTAATTATTAATTACTAATTAAATAGTTAGTAAATGGTTTGAGCAATTGCGTATTACGGTTAGGCCTTTTGTGAGCAATTATGAGTACTTATTTATTTTTAAAAAAGTTCTTTGGTTTTTTGGAAATAACAATTTTGTATTTTTAATTATTAATAACTATTAAATAATTGATAAATATTGTGAGCAACTGCAGATTTAAAATGAACAATTAGTGAGCAATTTTGTGCACCTATTGAATATTCTGATCGGTTAAGGAATAAAAAATTTTGTACTTTTAATTATTAATTACTAATTAAATAGTTAGTAAATGGTTTGAGCAATTGCGTATTACGGTTAGGCCTTTTGTGAGCAATTAGGAGTACTTATTTATTTTTAAAAAAGTTCTTTGGTTTTTTGGAAATAACAATTTAGTATTTCTAATTATTAATAACTATTAAAATAATTGATAAATATTGTGAGCAACTGCAGATTCGAAATGAACAATTAGTGAGCAATTTTGTGCACCTATTGAATATTCTGATCGGTTAAGGAATAAAAAAAAAGGTACTTTTAATTATTAAT
The DNA here is from genome assembly GCA_036936625.1 of Parnassius smintheus behrii. NCBI lineage: Eukaryota > Metazoa > Arthropoda > Insecta > Lepidoptera > Papilionidae > Parnassius > Parnassius smintheus. The sequence continues at coordinate 21,050,214 of JAUPFT010000026.1, read as the reverse complement.
TACTAATTAAATAATTAGTAAATGGTTTGAGCAATTGCGTATTACGGTTAGGCATTTTGTGAGTAATTAGGAGTACTTATTTATTTTTAAAAAAGTTCCTTGGTTTTTTGGAAATAACAATTTTGTATTTTAAATTATTTATAACTATTAAAATATTTGACAAATATTGTGAGCAACTGCAGATGTGAAATGATCAATTAGTGAGCAGTTTTGTGCTCCTATTGAATATTCTGATCGGTTAAGGAAAATTTTTTATCCTTTTAATTATTAATTACTAAATAAATAATTAGTAAATAATTTGAGCAATTGCGTATTACGGTTAGGCATTTTGTGGGAAATTAGGAGTACTTATTTATTTTTAAAAAAGTTCTTTGGTTTTTTGGGAATAACAATTTTGTATTTTTAATTATTAATAACTATTAAAATAATTGATAAATATTGTGAGCAACTGCAGATTTAAAATGAACAATTAGTGAGCAATTTTGTGCACCTATTGAATATTCTGATCGGTTAAGGAATAAAAAATTTTGTACTTTTAATTATTAATTACTAATTAAATAGTTAGTAAATGGTTTGAGCAATTGCGTATTACGGTTAGGCCTTTTGTGAGCAATTAGGAGTACTTATTTATTTTTAAAAAAGTTCTTTGGTTTTTTGGAAATAACAATTTAGTATTTCTAATTATTAATAACTATTAAAATAATTGATAAATATTGTGAGCAACTGCAGATTCGAAATGAACAATTAGTGAGCAATTTTGTGCACCTATTGAATATTCTGATCGGTTAAGGAATAAAAAAATTTGTACTTTTAATTATTAATTACTAATTAAATAATTAGTAAATAGTTTGAGCAATTTCGTATTACGGTTAGACATTTTGTGAGCAATTAGTAGTACTTATTCATTTTTAAAAAAGTTCTTTGGTTTTAAGGCAATAACAATTTTGTATTTTTAATTATTAATAACTATTAAAATAATTGATAAATATTGTGAGGAACTGCAGATTTAAAATGAACAATTAGTGAGCAATTTTGTGCACCTATTGAATATTCTGATCGGTTAAGGAATTAAAAATTTTGTACTTTTAATTATTAATTACTAATTAAATAGTTAGTAAATGGTTTGAGCAATTGCGTATTACGGTTAGGCATTTTGTGAGCAATTAGGAGTACTTATTCATCTTTAAAAAAGTTCTTTGGTTTTGAGGCAATAACAATTTTTTATTTTTAATTATTAATAACTATTAAAATAATTGATAAATATTGTGAGCAATTTCAGATTTGAAATGAGCAATTAGTGAGCAATTTTGTGCACCTATTTAATATTCTGATCGGTTATGGAAAAAAAAATTGTACTTTTAATTATTAATAACTAATTAAATAATTAATTAATAGTGTGATCAAATACGGTTTTGCATTAAGCATTTCTTGAGCAATTAATGGTATTTATTCGTTTTTAGAAAAGTTCATTGGTTTTAAGTATAATAGGGAAAAAATATTTTGTATTTTTAATTATTAATAACTAATAAAATAATTCATTAATAGTGTGAGCAAATGCGGATTTGAATTGAGCAATTAGTGAGCAATTTAGTGCACTTATTCATTTATCTGAGCGATTATACTTCCAAGCCAGCTTCTTTGTGGTTGTAATTAGGAGGATAATGCACGAATCATAAACTTACAATTTCATTGACAAAAGAATTGTTTTTTTTTTTATAGGATAGGGTGACAAACGAGGACACAGTTCACCTGATGGTAAGTGGTTGCTGTGGCCCATAGACATCTACATCTATCCTCGATTACGAATCAAAATGCAGATGCGTTGTCACCCGTGAGGACTAAGATGGAATGCCTCGTTTCCAGTAAAAAGGGTCTCCGGTTCTCTACACTCACCATACGAAATACAGCAGCATTAAGCTACTATTTCACGCTGGTATTCTGTGAGAGCGTGGTCCTTCCCCGGTCGAGCCGACCCATTCGTGCTACAACTATACTACTAATATAACTGCAGCATGGCTCTACCACGTATAAAATCGTCCGTTTACTCACCGTTGCCATCTATTGAGGCCACCCCACACTTCGCCTACCGGTACGAATTTGCCACTCGAAAACTTTTCTTCCCCATCCCGTATCGGCTTATCGATCTACATGGCAGGCCCATTACCACTTCAACTTTATACAATAATCCGTTGGCTTATGTCGATAACTCTGGTTCTACTGCGGACATTCTTATTTCTAATTTTATCACGCAGTGGAACCCCAAGCATAGACCTCTCGTTAGCTCACTGTGCGACCTTGAGCTTTCTAATGCGGCCAGCAGTGTAGGATCAAGCACGTTTAGCTGTCGCAGAAATATTCAATTGTGTAACTTTGAAATCGTATAATACTGTTAGGCTTAAGATGCACATGATACATATAAAAATGTAATAAAACAACCGATGATATGCACAGCGAAATTAAAAGAACGTGGCTTTTTGTCTTTGGCTAAATGCAAAAGAAGTATTATCGATATCTATACTTACAGATATAAACACAACTGAAGTGTCTGTCTGCAGTAGGTATCTAAATATCTGCCTGATATTGATCTAAAGGGTTATTTGCAAACCATTAAAGCATTAATGACAACTTTTATAATTTTGTTTGTCTGTCTGTTTGTTTGTCTGTCCTGGCTAATTTTCATAATATTATTATAACGAACCAATAGAGAACAATGACAGAAGTATCTAGGCTATATTTTATCCCAAAAACTTGGAGGATTTTTAAACAACGTCACATTAAAAGACTCCACTATAGCGTTGCTAGTCTAATATATAAACATTAATATTTGTTTGTTCGTATTTTATGCGCTGCCATAGGTACCCTTAATCAGATTGCGGTAAAACGTTGTCAACTTATTGCTTGCACTTCCGTGCAGGTTATAAGCATAGTTAGACCCGTCAAGTGGCGCAATTGTAGGATCCAGATATCCACCCGTAATATCAAGATGCCTAGATCCCAGGTCCCCCGTTGTCCAAGATCCCAGGATCCCAGATCGCTAGCTCTCTATAAAATATGTATACTTAGGTATCTATAGGTTAGCCTACCTGTCTAGGTGATAGTGCTTTTGTGACTAGCGGTTTGTTTGGGAGGGCACCCCCCCCCCCTCCAACTTACTTCTGTTACCAAATTACACTGCTTGTGTTGATGTGTGCCGGTTGGAAAGATATAAGGAGCCAGTATATTTAGGTACAGACCGTTTCTACTGGAATCGAGGCATTTGTCTAATGCCTTAGGGGTGACGCACTTGTTTGCATTTTGATTCTAAATCAAAAATAAATGTATATGTCCACCACAGCATACACCTAACATCAGGTGAACTGTGTGCTCGTTTGTCACCCTTATTCTATAAAGAGGCAATAGGGTATTCCATCTTAGTCTACATAGGTGACGACGCAGCTGAGGCCTTCTTTGATTGGAGTTGGCTGTAAGCGCCCATGGACGGCAGCAGCCACTTCCCATCAGGTGGCTTGCGAGTACGTTTATCACTTCAGATTTATAAAAAAAACTGAGGTAGCATTTCGAAGTTCGTCTGGCTGAATAGTTAGACAATCTATCACATCGTTTCATTCTGTGGATATTGTAAAAGGCGACTATGCGACACGCCAGCAAAATACCATGGCCAAAAGATGACGCGTAACCATTTCGTTTACCCTAAGACTCAAGTGCCTAAGACGTAAATATACTCGAACTGGTGACGGGGAGTAGCGCCAAGGGTGTGAGACGTCTGGTGATGCGATAGACACCTGTCTATTAAACATGACGATTGTAGATGTCCAATCCTGCCTACAGCAGGAGATTTTTTGTGGCTTGATGAAGATGATGATACCGATTACCACCACGTCACGACAAAATTTATTTTTAGGACAAGGTCTCTTCGTGAAGATTAAAAACTAAAATTGTAATTAACAAGTGCTAGTGCATTTTTACTTAAACGAATCAACGACAGATACTTTTAATCCATATTTTTTATTTATAAATTTTTGTATCAATATAACCCTGTAGTGGTGATGTAAGAATATCCACTACCTCGTACGGTCCGGCGGGTGTCGTCGTCTGATAACATCATAAAAAACTGCGGTTGCGAGCCCGCTAGCGAAGCGCAGCAACTAAGGTAAAGTCTACCTGTGGGGTAACCTATGGGTTGCCTATTTTGTTCGGCAGAGAACTTTTAATAATAATAATAATAATAAACGTTTATTTCGGACATCATGATCCATATTATAGGCTAGTAACAATTTTTAGAGCTTATAACTAATGTTAGTAATTGACAATTGAAACATAACACATATAACATAAAACAAGGACAGACAGAATAACCACATAAACAAATATGGCACCCGGCCCCGCCCGCAAGATGACTACTTGACTGCGTGCAGCCGTATCCATCGAGCAAGCATCGGCGAGTCCCAACGGTCTGCCAATGCGCGCAAGATACTGTTGAGGCTGTCGCGAATGCGCCTAAGGGGTGAAGCGCAACGTTTACGCATTATGGCGGTGAAACCATCTACGTGAGCCTCCGCAAACATAGCAGAAGCGCTACAGAAACGCGGCAGCCCCATCAATACCCGGAACGCGTTATTGTATTGTACGCGAAGATCACTGTATGCCCTCTGCGTAGCGGGCCAACAGCGGACAGACAGCGACCTCCGCTCTCTCTCAATATCCTGGTTGTCTTTCAGGTCATCTGTGATCCAGTGGCCCAGGTATTTAAAGGTCTCAACTTTTTTCAAAGGGGTTCCACAGAGCTTAAAAAGTGGCACATTAGTGTATCGCTTGTGGTCCGGATTGAACATCATGAATTCGCTCTTAACAGCATTATATTTGAGCCCCTGGGCCACAGCATAAGATTCGCATATAGTTAACATTTTCTTTAAGGCTGCACTTGATGGACTCACTTTTATAGGCTGCAATGGATTTTAAAGAACACTGCTAAAGGTAGCTGTATAGACTGCATTGTTATTTCTTATTTCATTTAATTATTTATTGTAACAGAACTATGTTCTACAACTGCTCAGTATTCATGAGGCACTGACAGATTCACAGCGTTGCGACTGTTGTAACACTGCTTCAACATCATACTGAGTCGGTCTTTTCGTAACTGTTTATACATGTGTATATACTCACTGTTATTCTCGTTGTTTTATTTAGTTGTTTATTATGTTGTGTGTAAAGAATAAAACATTAGGAGAAGGAAATCAAGGGAACAGAACGCGTGATCCACGTCGCGCCGTGTAAGATGTAGTAGCACAAACGCGATTACCGTTGAGTCAGACATGACGCTTGATTAAAATGCATAATGTTACGCACTCAAATCGGCGCACTAGCGCCATATAGTCTCGAACCGAAGAACTAAACTTCTTGAAGTTTAAAACTCGAACTCTCGGTACCTTGCGCGTGTTTACTTGAACATTCTGGATATTTTACTAATTTATATAAATAGGCGCTGCAAGATGCGATCGCGGTAGTGTTGATTTGGCGAGAAAAGCGAAGCTTCGGAGCGGAATAAAGTGAATTAGTGTGTTTAATTATTAGTGTTTTTAACTTTAATTTGTGTAAAGTAAATTAAAGTGTTAATTTAGGTAATTCTATCGGCAATTTTTATTGTCACGAACCTCAAGCTCGTAACAATTGGTGTCAGAAGTGGGATAAAATCATGCCGATTTTACCAAAGGAGGAATCGGAGGGTGTCCGTACCCGAAGTCAACGCCAGCAGGAGACGGACCAGAGGAGGTTTGGTGGTGCAACGCCGCAGACGTCGGAGGGCCAACTGCTAGCCACGGAGGCTGCGGGCCCGTCAGTAGCTCCTACATCTGCCGCACCTGACTTAGGTGCTCTGATGGCCATGCTACAGGAGCAGCTGCAGCGCGGACGAGAGGAACAGGCCCGTCTGTTGAAAGAGCAGCAGGAGGAACAGGCTCGCCGACAGGAGGAACAGGCTCGCCGACAGGAGGAACAGGTCCGTCGGTTTGAAGAGCAGCTGCGGGGTGGACAGGATGAACAGGCCCGCCGACAAGAGGAACAGGCCCGTCGGTTGGAAGAGCAGATGCTTCTCATGAAGGACCTTCACGCTACCTTCGGGAAAGAGATAAGGGAGGTGAAGGATAAGGTTGCTCAACATGATAACCGCCTGTCGGAAGCTGAGACCCAAATCAACCAAGTTAAGAAAACGCTGGATGAACTCAAACTTGGGGATGGAACTACAGCTCCCGTAGTAGCTTCAGCACCTTCGCTACGTGGGTTCAAGGTGCCACCGTTCGACGGGACTTCTTCCTGGTCAGCCTACAAAATCCAGTTCGAGGCCGTCATGGAGGCAAACGGCTGGAATAAAAGCCAGACCATGACTGCACTCACCTTAGCCCTGCGCGACCAAGCCTTAACCGTGTTGGAAGCTCTCGGTAAGAAAGTGACCTACGAGCAGCTCCTTGAGGCATTGGAGGCGAGATATGGTGACGCTCACCTGGAACACGTCTTTCGCGCGCAGCTTAAAGATCGCGTGCAACGCAGCAACGAAAACCTGCAGCAGTGGGCCCTTGAGGTGGAGAAGATGGTTCGAAAAGCATACCAGTCTGTACCTGCGCTCATTGAAGGGAACCTGGTGCAGACATTCATCGACGGCATCCGCGACCTGGAAGTCAGAGCTGCTGTGAGGCTCGGGCACCACGAGACGCTTAAGGACGCCTTGGCCCATGCACTGGAGGTAGAAGCCGTGCGGCAGGATCATCGTTCCCATCACGTCAGGGAGGTTGCAGCAGCTACAGTTTGCGACTGCAACAAAGGATACAGCCCTAGGTGCTATGGCTGAGGGGAAAAGGGCCATCTTCGATCCAGCTGCCCTAAGCGAACCCTAGAAAGGGAAGGTGAACGATCCCAGGAGGATAGTGCGGCCAACAGCACCACCCAGCAGCAGCAGGGAAACGAGTAAAAGCCAGAACTGCGGGGCGGGTGCTGGCTGATGTTAAAAGAGCCTAAAAGACACTGGAGCCTCTCGTACGGTTGTTAGTTCCCAACTTATAAGTCAGTTCCTTGGGGACTCCGCATACAACCGAGAACGCATTAATTTGGTAACAGCCACCGGTCAGCGTATACCCGTCCGTGGAGAGAAGGAGATGGAGTTGAAGCTTGGCAACGTGATCTACCTGCATAATGTCATCGTGGCTGATATAATGGACGACTGCATCCTAGGCCTAGATTTTATGAGGAATAATTGTTGTGAGATCGACTTTAAGAAAGGTGTTTTGAAATGTGGATAGGAGGAACTTTTTATGGAAGGTGCGTTACCAGGAAACGTGTACAGCATTAAGAAGATTGTTCTTCCGCCGAGATCGGAAACGATTGTTCCGGTTAGTCTTCCCCGAAACGCTGGGCAAGCTCACCGTTGTGTACTTGTGGAAAGGGTAAACAATGACCTTCCATGGAAAGTAGCTCGAACCTTGGACAGAACCACTGACATCTCAAGAATACGTGTGCTGAACCTTTGCGACCGGGAACAGATTATAGAAAAAGGCACACTGGTTGGCACTTGTGAGGAAGTAGATTGGTTACGTCGGTGCCAATATATATCGAGTGGGACCCCCAGCAAGGATTCAGAAACGAGAGTGATCACACTTTCGGAAGACAGAATTGGTCAAGGCGAAGAAGTTGTTACTCAAGTACGCCGATGTGTTCTCGTCAAACGATGCTGACATAGGAAAGACTGGCTTAGTTCAACACAAAATAAACACAGGAGAGGAATTGCCTATCCGTCAGCGGCCAAGAAGATTGCCGGTAGCACGTGAAAAGGAAGTGGAAACCATGATTGAGGGAATGGTGAAGGATGGTGTTATTGAACCTTCATCTAGTCCATGGTGTTCACCCGTGGTGCTGGTAAAGAAGAAGGATGGCAGCATGCGGTTCTGTGTTAATTACCGCCGCCTGAACGACGTTACAAAGAAGGACAGCTATCCCTTGCCAAGAATTGTTGGACATGCTTACAGGAGTAAAATGGTTTAGCACGCTGGATCTAAAAAGTGGCTACTGACAAGTTGAAATTGACCCTAAGGACAAGGAGAAAACTGCGTTCTCGACGGGAAAGGGTCTGTGGCAATTCAAAGTAATGCCGTTTGGGTTGTGCAATGCTCCAGCAACGTTTGAAAGGCTGATGGAACTTGTACTTACCGGGCTAATTGGCCATGCCTGTCTGGTCTACTTGGATGACATCATCATCGTGGGCCGTACGTTTGAGGAACACCTTGAAAACCTGGGACGCGTGCTCATGAAGATTCAGATTGCCAATCTCAAGCTGAGTCCGAAGAAATGTTCACTATTCAAACGGCAAGTCAACTTTTTGGGGTATGTAGTGTCGGAAGAAGGTATCCGCACGGATCTAGAGAAAATTGCAGCTGTAAGGGATTAGCCGGTTCCAAAAGACAAGACGCAGGTTAGAGCATTTTTGGGTTTGTGCTCCTATTACCGGCGATTTGTGAAGAACTTTGCAGACATAGATTACCAAAGCTCTGCATAAGCTAACCGAGGAGAAGCGACATTTCTGCTGGGATGAAAGTTGTAATATCGCATTCCAGGAGCTCAAGGACCGTCTGTGCAAAACACCTATTTTGGGATACCCTGATGCAAGCAAAGAATTTATAGTCGACACAGACGCAAGTGATATAGGACTTGGCGGTGTGTTGTCTCAACGGAATGGTGACCAAGAGGTCGTGATAGCGTACTTCAGCAAGTCGTTGTCAAAACCGGAAAGGAACTATTGTGTCACAAGACGCGAATTGCTAGCTGTAGTAAAGTCGCTGCAGCATTTTAGCAAATATCTTCTGGGGCAAAAATTTCACTTACGAACTGACCATGCTGCACTAAAATGGCTATTGCAGTTTAAAAATCCCGAAGGACAAGTTGCGAGGTGGATTGAACTACTGCAGGAATACGACTTTGAGATCGAACATCGCAGCGGGAAATCTCATGGCAACGCAGATGCATTATCACGAAGACCTTGTCCTGAAGATTGCAAACATTGTACTAGGCAAGAGAGTAAGGAAGTGGTATCCGTGAGGTTGCTCAGGGCAGACCACCTCAGCAACGAGTGGAAGGACAGCTTTCAACGTGCACAGCAGGAAGATCTGGACATCAAGCCGATCCTGGAATGGATGAAGGCCAGTGCTCCCAAGCCCAAGTGGAGCGACGTCTCAGCGATGAGTTCGACCACTAAAAGCTATTGGGCCCAGTGGGACAGCTTGCTGCTTCAGGATGGAGTTCTGTGCCGTAAATGGGAAAATGTTCGGGGAGACAGCTGTCATTCACAAATGGTTGTCCCTAAAGCTAAAGTACCGTATGTTCTACAGCTGTACCATAATGATTATTCAGGAGGCCATCTGGGAGTTAAACGAACTCTACTGAAGATCCGAGAACGGTTTTACTGGGTCCACTGTCGAAACGATGTCGAGGACTGGTGTCGCAAATGTACAAGTTGTGCGGCTGTAAAGAGACCTCAGACTCGTAGTAGAGGTGCATTGCAGTTGTACAATGTTGGTGCACCATGGGAGAGAATAGCCATTGACGTGACGGGGCCGTTTCCGGAGAGTGAAAGCGGTAACAAGTATTTCATGGTTGTGATGGATCACTTCACTAAGTGGCCAGAAGTCTTCGCCATTCCAAATCAAGAAGCTTCAACAGTTGCTGATAAGCTAGTTCATGAAGTCTTCTGTCGTTTTGGAGTACCTTTAGAGATTCACAGCGATCAAGGAAGGAATTTTGAGTCTCAAATATTCCAGGAAACTTGCCGAGTCATGGGTACTCATAAAACAAGAACGACTTCTTATCACCCGCAATCTGATGGAATGGTAGAACGATTTAATCAGACATTGGAGAGGTACCTAGCAAAAGTTGTAGACAATCGGTAACGAGATTGGGACAAGCACATACAACCGTTTTTGTTGTCATATCGAAGCGCTGTTCACGAAAGTACAGCAGTGACACCAGCTTTCGCAAACTTTGGAAGAGAATTACGGCTGCCTGCAGACATGATCACCGGGATACCACCTGATGCTCCACGCAGTATAACCGATTATGCAAATGACTTGCGGAACAAAATGAATGACTTCTTATATTTACGCGAACACTACACATTGAAATAATACTCGTTTTTACGGAATTTATCGCGTATATTTAACTTTTTAATACCCGACGTTTCGAGAGCTTTACAGCACCCATGGTCACGGGAAGGACTGAGATGTTTAACGTCCAGATGTCATAGTTAACCGCGGTTACCATAGATTAAAATTTAACTTTTGTTCCGATCTACACAGTATGAACTTATGGTATCATGAAGCCTTGCAGTTGTATGCTTGGGTTGGGATTTAATTTTATTTATTATAGGATCCCAAGCAGATGGTAGCACCCAGCCATCCTCTCTATTGAAATTAGGGTGTTTTTTGATTTCAATAGCCTCGCGAATCATCCTTGGAAGGAATCGGTGTTCTTTAGCGAGGATTTGTGGTCTATCAAATCTGATGTAGTGACGGGGGCGATCCTGTACATGTTCACAGACTGCAGACTGCAGGTATTAAAAAGTTAAATATACGCGATAAATTCCGTAAAAACGAGTATTATTTCAAAATGAATGACGTTTATGAGCACGTCAGACAATCGGGCCAGCAAATGTCTGAAAAGATGAAAACCCGGTATGATCGCAAAATGAACAACAAAGGGTTAGACGAAGGTTCACTTGTGTGGTTGCACAATCCAGTCCACAGCAAAGGGAAATCTCCTAAGCTTCAAGCTAAATGGGACGGCCCGTACCGGTTTGTGACCAGGATCAACGATGTAACCTACCGGATACAGAAAGGCGCAAGAGGGACTCCTAAGATCGTCCATGTGAATCGCCTAGCGCGTTATTATGGGGCCGATAATGCTCGGGACGAGCATGTCTTAGGAGGGGGCAGTGTTACGCGCTCAAATCGGCACACTAGCGCCATCTAGTCTCGAACCGAAGAACTAAACTTCTTGAAGTTTAAAACTCGAACTCTCGGTACCTTGCGCGTGTTTACTTGAACATTCTGGATATTTTGCTAATTTATATAAATAGGCGCTGCAAGATGCGATCGCGGTAGTGTTGATTTGGCGAGAAAAGCGAAGCTTCGGAGCGGAATAAAGTGAATTAGTGTGTTTAATTATTAGTGTTTTTAACTTTTATTTGTGTAAAGTAAATTAAAGTGTTAATTTAGGTAATTCTATCGGCAATTTTTATTGTCACGAACCTCAAGCTCGTAACAATAATATGGTGTGAGTAGTCAGGTGAGATATGACAACTACTTATATAAACTGACGTATATAAAAAATTTGGATCTCTACCAATGAGCATTAACAACCTCGAAAAGATCGCTCTACAGTAGCAACAGCGACTTTAAAAATGTACTCCGTGAAGCGAATATTTTACACTATTTATATACCTAGAGCTTAGAGCGACTAACTAGCATGCAGTTCATCTAGTGGTAAATTTCTGCAGCCTATAGTCCTCTGGAATTAAATACACAGCTAATTCACCCTAAGATCAAAGACCGAATGCCTCATGGCTCTTAATTATATTTCAATGGGAAACACAGCAGCAGTGGAACGAACCCAGTATATTCCTAAGAACAACAGGAAACCTATAACAGAGATAAGTTTAGATCAAACACTATTATTATAGTTGTTACTTTGTGTTGTTACTTTGAGATGGCGTCATCTCTAGTCCAGTCTTAACCACCTCTTGTTTATTTATCTAAATTAAGACTATACTGTTGGTCTCAGATAGTAAAATAATGTGATAATGTCTATCATCTCTATGTATAAAATCATGCTTGATTTGATATGAAAATTTTTTGCTACTGGTTGCGACATCTATGGACGTCGTAATACATTTTGCTCTCGAGTTGTACCGCAGTAATATTCACATTCGTCAATAGGTGGTGTTTTAATCCAAAAATCAACCTTTTGTTTAAAAGTTAATAACACGTACCTCCTGGACTTTAATTATATACTTGTATTTATGTACTTGTATTGTGTACAAGTATATAATTTTATACAAAATTTGTGCTAATACCATGGGTATATCGTGTACGTGTCATATTTATAGGTATAGATGTTTTCAGATCGTCCGTCACGTATTAGACTCCGCTTGGGTCTTTTTCTACAGAACAACGTGGGCAATGTCTCTAATATATATACAGTAATCTATAAATGTGGGCTATATACATACATTTTTCGTAGACGTATAGGTACACTACAACTACACAATACTGCTACAGATTTGCAGAATCCGAGTCTGAGGAGACTTAAACTTTACCGATAATAAGAAATCACCGTTCCCAAAAATTAGTTAATAAATTACTTATTAAGAACTCTCAGCTAGAGAGTACTATATTCTTTGTTAAGAACAAATGCATCAATACCTATTTAAGAATAGAAATAGAAATAGAAACAGAAATAGAAACTTTTTTATTCAATGTAGATTATAAAAATACTTATTGAAAGTCACTTTTTTAATTTACCACTGGTTACCCAGCAAGAAACCCAGCGGGACTATTTTTTTTTTTTAATAATAGCTTACAATCATGTTTACAATCAACAACACAAGACAAATTAGAAATAGCTTGGTAGCGATCACCCTTCCCAGGGGTTATTATCATCTATAAATTCCTTAATATTATAATAACCCTTTTTATACAAACTTAGTTTAATAACATTTTTGAACTTTGTGTATGACAAATTTTGTATATTTTCTGGGATTTTGTTGTAAAAGCGTATACATCGCCCCAAGAATGAATTACTGACTCGGTGGAGTCGAGTAACTGGTACTACCAGCTTGTGTCTGCTCCTAGTATTTACAGAATGAATATCACTTATTTTCGCAAAACTACTTTTATTTTTGTGTACATTTTCATAAATGTATTGAGAGGCCAGAGTTAATATATTAATTTCCTTAAATTTTTGTCTCAGTGACTCTTTTGGTTTTAAATTATATATTGCTCTAATGGCCCTCTTCTGTACAACATACAATCTACTATTACCTACGGATTATTCTACTTATTTGTATTCTATGATAAAAAAAACAACCGCGTGAACACAGAGTAGCGCACATTTTTTGTTTGAGATAGCTGTTCTATTACGTAAGTACATATTACCTATTCAATGGATAACGTGATGTGACCATTCTTTTTACAAGTTTTTTACTAGATTACAATGTTTGTATAGTAGATCTAGCAACTTTTTTTGGTAAAAGGATTCCATTGCGAGACGCATTTTTTAATTGTTATGTTTTGGTGGGATTGATCTATCAATTAATAAATCAGTCTCTTAATGTCTGTCTGTCAATTAATAAACCAACTCCTTTATTTTATTAGGCCTACTTGAATAATAACTTAATAATAACTGTCTACACACTTAACCATTTACTAAATAAATGACAATATTAAACTTCAAACACTATTAATACTAAAAATAAATCTAATTAGTATTAAATTTAAAAATCTTTAAATCAGCCGAAAATAAAGTTTTTCTAACATTATCTTAAACTAGTTTTTACAAACGAATTTCAATAGTAGTCGATATCTAGGCATGAGGTCGCGGGTTCGGGCAGTGTTATTGGGTTTTTCCATTAGAAATTTCTCAGTAGCAGCTTTGAGTCTGAATTTGTGTCCGGATAACGACAATAGGCTCACCGCCTGTTACATGGGACTTGTAACGTAATTGGCGAAATGTGGGTGTACAGTACAACTCTGCCTAACCTTCCGTGGAATACAGGCGTGATGAATTTCGTACCCGTGGAGTACGATCTAATTGTTCTGTATTGTCTTTACTCTGATAGTAGTCAAACCATGCTTGTGTTATGTCTGCAAACATGCGTAACACTTTATTACGTTCGTGGTCAACCTCTACCCTACGAGTCTCCAGATCATACAGCTGCCTGCCTCGTTTCTCATCCTGCCGAAGACGTAGATGTTCGATAGAGCAACGAACTTGGTAGACGCTCTATCGATTGGCACAAATGTACGCTTTCGGCGTGCAGGGGAAGCCGTTTCCCCAGATATCGGGGTTGCTGGTAACCCTCGCCTGCAGGTTGGCGGAGGGGTAGCAGGTGCAGGTTGCACCCTTGAACTCTTTCTCGCAGATTGATCGTATAATGTTGATATCTGTGTGAGGATGTTTGCGTGCGGTGGCTATCAGCTAGTAGATGGCGTAGGAGTAGCAGGCGTGGGTGGCGATATTGCCACAGATTTTGTAAAAAAAATTAACTTGAATTCAAATACCTAGTTAATAAAGTGTTTATAAAATAGACGTACAATCGGCTGTTGTGATTACAAAATCAATTGCATCTTGATAGTGTGTAGCCACTGGTAGACTCAGGGTCTGTGTTGGCGATGGGATGAGTTGTGATAGTCCCTGCAAAAAAAAATACTTTAAATCTTCATTTAAGTTGTACCTAACTATAACTATTCATATAAAAAAACCTCTAGTGATATTACTCATTTAATGATATAAGTAGGTACACATTTTTAAATATTTAAGTGATCAGTTAACCCTGAATTATTTTATAGTATTGTGTGACAAAAGAGCACGCAGTTTACATGATGGTAAGTGACTTCTGCGCCCCATAGACATCTATCCCCAATTACGAATCAAAATGCAAATGCGTTGTCACCCGTGAGGACTCACATGGAATGCCTCGTTTCCAGTAAAAGGGTCTCCGGTTCTCTACACTCACCATACGAAACACAGCAGCATTAAGATACTATTTTACGCTGGTATTCTATGAGAGCGTGGTCCTTCCCCGGTCGTGCCGACCCATAGTGCTACAACTATACTACTAATATAACTGCAGCATGGTTCTACCACGTATAAATTTTAAATGAAGTAATGCAATACTTACGATACCTTCTTTCTGAATACTGGAATGACCCTCCACAGTCAAATTTCCAATGAGAACCTACACCCTCTCCTCAAAAGTCGTAAGGGTTTGGCGACTATTTGGCCCACCAGCAGTTACCACTTGCATGACGTCTTATTAGCCATGTTTTTTTTGTATTGACTTACAGTCTACCCAAACCTTTGTAATGAATTAATCAATACGTAGGAAAGTTAGGTAATGAGTATAATAGTGTATAATAAGTAGTGCCGCGTGGATTGCAATAGTAAATCACTGTAAAATAATCTCAAATATGGATTTTTCTAGAAATAATTAGAAAAATATATGTAAACTGATTTGTGATCCAACTTTAAAATGAATGCGATATTTTTATATATTAATATGTAAAAGATTTTATAAATATTATAATTTGAATAAAAAAACGTATACTTACTTATATCGTTTTGGTTTATTAAATATGATTATCCGTTGACTAAATGATACCCTGTTTCATGTTTATAATAAAATAAAAATACGTTTTAATTGATATTTCTTATTGTAAATTGGAAAGCTAAAGCTTTCTTCTTATTTAAAATTGGACTACATACGTATTTATGTTATTTTATAAGGCGCGACCGCTACAGGGTTAAGTAGAATCCTTACACTTTTATTGTTTAAATGCTTTGAGTATTAAACCAGTTGGTTAAATACTCAAAGTTTAAATGTTGCTAATATAAACTAGTCTCGCAAGTAGTGCCGTTGTGCTTGCGTCACAGATGGGGTAATCTTTGGCTTGCGTGTTCAATTTTAAACCTAATTGGTAACGTCTAAAGACTTTAAAAAAACAAACGTATAACTAATCTCGTGGGGAGTATGCTTGTCACATTTCGATTATCACGACGATGTTAGTGAAGTATTATTTACTCGATTATTTTATCGGTAAAGTTTTCGGTTATTATTTATGATATTATTTTAAATGGTTATAATAGAAAGAAAGCATATACCTATCACAATAAAAATACTTACATTTGGAATGTAACTCCATCTTTTTGTAAATTTGAATTAATAGACTTCTTTTTGCATACGTTAATCGCACAAATCGGCATTTTTTTAAAGAGCACTTACGACGACGGAAACGATTCCTGTAATAACGAAATCGACTCCGTAAACAGCTTTTATAAACGCACAAGATTTTTAAATCCAATACTTGCGCAGAGGGAAATAATCATGCTAGGCGAGTCCAGTGGGTTGAATGGTCTAAGTTTGCACGTAACACTGGAAAAAGGTAATATTAAACTTTTATGGAAAGTATTCGGTAGTGAAAAAAATCGATGTGTTCTAGAGATATATCGATAAACATCAATGCTGGGATCCGATGTTTTACATCGAATATAAATATCGATCCAATATATTTTTGAGGTGGACACTCCTAGTCTAGCGATGGGTTAACTCGAGTTGCACTTAACTTAAGTTAATTCGAGTTGGATCTCTCTAACTCCAGTTTTAGCTGGCTACACAGGAACGAATCAAATGAGCGAGCGACAGAGTAAAGGCGTGATTCGTTTGTTGTGTGCATAGATAGTCTTTTTTATGATATTATTTTTTTGCTGAAAATACTAACTTATTTATATATACGTTTACTTACAAGATGTTATGATTTGTTATTTTAGAATATTTGTGTTGAAAATACTTAAGAGTATGTTAACTTATAAGAAATTATATTTCGTTTTGTCATATTTAATGTTTACATAACATTGAAATATACATATTGTAACGTATACAATATCGAAAAAAAACTATAGTAAATAAAATAAAAGTACTTAATAACTTAAATCTACTCCCCGAGGCATTGTGTCAAAAACACTAGCTACGTTTCCTCGCTGAATGGCAATACTTAGCTTTTGAGCGAGAAAAGAACTAAGCATCTTTTCAGCAGCAGCAACGACCAATCGTTGATAGATTTTCTTTAAAAACTTCACCACACATGGACCCCATGGACCGATAGTGTCTACAGCAAATAGCACAAATATGTAGTCATCTCAGAGACACATATTTGCGTCGATTACTTATAACAGATGGCTTTGATGCCGCCCCTGTTTTAAACTAGGAACCCCTGAGATGAGAGGCTGCCAAAGTTTCTCCGCAAGTAGCATCCCACACTTATCTTCCAAGGGAACTACGTCAGGTCTCTTGTCTTCTTTTTCGTTTTTGAGTATTAATTTTCTTTTTTTATAAGATAAGAGTAAAAGCGAGCACATAGTCCACCTGATGGTAAGTGGTTGCTGTGGTCCATAGACATCTACATCTATCTCGTTTGCAAAACAAAATGCAGATGCGTCGGCAGCCGCGAGGACTAAGATGGAGTGCCTGTTTTCCACTAAAAAGGGACTCCGGTTCTCTACACTCATCATACGAAACACAGCAGCATTAAGCACGAATGGGTCGAGCCAACCCATTCGTACTACAACTATACAATAAATGTAGGTGCAGCATGGCTCTACTACTTCTAAAAGATTTTTCAGAAAATACTTTAGACCAATTTATATTATCATTAAGACAATAATCATTAAACTTAGCTTGGAACAGGAAACAAGCTTCAGGACGCCGGTGGTTTAGGTAATTTCTTTTTACAGTGAAAATAATGGTAATTTAAAAAAAAACATAAGCCCTGCTTTATAGTTAGTTCAGTTAGTATGCAAAGTTTCACGATCTTATTTAAAGTATTTTATGAATAACAGCGGTTTATTGTTCAGTTTGGAGGTAAATTTGGATATTTTCTATCGAGAAAATTTTACGGAATCATGTTTTCGTCTAACATAGTACTTAACATTAATCCTCAACTTTACCATATATTTATTTCAAAATTAATGCTGCAATATTTTCGGTATAACGGAGGATCTTGTTAAGCCATTTGAGGTTATATTTCCCCTTAAATATTGGTGCTTATTATATCCAAGACCAAAACCAAAATTAAATAGGTAAGTACGTGACAAATACTAAATGTACCTTTTTATTTCAACCCTACCTACTAAGTTAGGTAATAATAGTTTTCACAACCCAACACAGATATAAATAGGGAAACAAATTTAGGAAAAGGTAATATTATGCAACAATTTATTTACTCGGCTACGTCCTGCTAACTCGAGTTGAACTTCGAGTTGGGTTTTTTCTGATTTAGTACGTCTATATCCTAGTCTGCGCATGTGCACAATTGATATTGATATATGAAATATGAACGATGATAAAAAAGACCACCGTTTCCAAAAATAGCACAAACCTGAGTCGTGGTAACTGCAATCTTCGTCTTGTACACCGCAAGTGCCTGCATATTAGAAAACCTCGTGTAGTAAACGATATTGCGTTATAAGATACTACAAGCGCCGTCTATTAGTGTGACATACAAACTATCGTTAAACTACCTTTGATAAAACTTACATGAGAATAATAAATATAATATATAGTAATAAAGATGATTTTTGTAATTTTTAAGAAAATTATATATAATTATGATGATAATATTACGTCTAAATATAAAGTATAAATAAGCATAGTTTACTTATTAAATACTCTAATATTTAACCTATGTTATTTATATATATATATATATATATATATATATATATATATATATATATATATATATATATATATATATATATATATATTATGTGAAAATGGCAGTTGTATTCATGCCATTGACAGGTGGAGTATTCACCTTAAATTTTTTCTAACATAAAAAATAATTAATAAGATTTTGCGATTATGAAAATAAAAACGAACATAAGTATTTTAGTGGTTAAAATTGTCAAAATATTGTTTGGTGATTTTAACTTCTTTTTGTGAGAGAGAGATTTTTACCTTTGCTAATGTCGATCATCATTACAGCCCAAGTCCGCTGTTGAACTTAGTCCTTCCCCAGTGGCGGATTTACCAGCAGGCTTAGTAGGCTGGAGCCTAGGGCGGCAGATTTTTGGGGCGGCAAATTTGAGGCAAAATTTTTGTTATGTCTTATACAAATTAAAGAGATTTAAATTTTAAAGTAAAGCTGAAGAAATTTTTTCCGTAATTTTTTTATATAGAAAAAAGGTTGGCATTTCACCTGGTGATAAGTGAATGTTGTGGCCCGTAGACATCTACATGTATCCTCGATTAAGAATCGAAACACAGATGTGTTGTCACCCTTAAGGACTACCATGGAATGGAATGCCTCGTTTATAGTAAAAAAAGGTCTTCGGATCTCTTCACTCACCATCATACAAAGTATTAAGCTGCTATTTTATGCTGGTATTCTGTGAAAGCGTAGCCAACCCCGGTTGAGCCGAGCCGTTGGTGCTACGACCATAACATAGCTGCAGCCTGGCTCTACCGCGTAAAGCCACGCTACAGCTCTCGGAACTCCAAAACACTTTTTCATTCCTTGCTCTGCCAACTCTTTACGTTTAGTGGCAACTGCTGTTGCTTCAAAAAATCTACATTTTTTTGTAAGGACAATAAAATGCTTGGGAAAAATAATGACTTAAATCAAGACAGGGAAAACGTTAAATAGAGTAAATCTGACATGTTGGTCAGAGGTCCTTAAAACTTTGGAATCAATCAAAGATGGTATAATAATACCAAGAAGCCTGTAAGTGTAACGTGACACAAAATGACAAGCGGAGCGGAATACTTTTGAATTAAGAAAAACTGAAAATGGCGGTAATGGTTGTTGCGTGGAAAGTTAAAATGTATGTTTAAATTTAAGTTTCTACCGCAAATTCGTTATTTACGAATCTTTTTGCAAGTTTTTCGTAGCTAAACGAGAAGATTTTAAGTAATTCGAAGAAAATGCGATAGAATTACCTAGTAAGCGTGTCGAATCAGCATACAAAAGACATGGGGAAAAAGACAACCTAAAAGTAAAAAAACTCGACTACACGATTACAAAATGCGCAAAACAACAAGTGATATTACCAGGGATAACATATTTCTCTTCCTTATTGATAGACTCGTATCCGAATTAGAAAAACGAAATAAGGCCTTCGACAGATTCAATGAATTGTTTTAGTTTTTGAGAAAAATTAGTGAATTGTTATCATCAACTCTTGCGGAAAAAGGTCTTATTTTTGGAAGAAATGAATTACGATAATTTAGAAACAGTTTTCACTAAGACTTTTCTGAAAGAATTTTGGTGAAATCTGATTCTGGGTCATTGGAAAGTCTATCTTCTTTCCTGCTTAAAGAGAATTTGCAAAACGTTTATCCAAACTTTGATACAGCAGTTCGCATGGCTTTATGTACACCAGTGACAAATTGTTCTGGTGAGAAAAGCTTTTCTTGCTTAAAACGGATAAAAAATTATCTAAGATTTATCATCAGATAAAAAAGCTAAACATCGTAGCGCTTTTGTGCATAATCAGCTAATGAACAAGATTTCATACGACGATTTAA
This sequence comes from Parnassius smintheus behrii, assembly GCA_036936625.1. Classification (NCBI taxonomy): domain Eukaryota; kingdom Metazoa; phylum Arthropoda; class Insecta; order Lepidoptera; family Papilionidae; genus Parnassius; species Parnassius smintheus. The sequence continues at coordinate 21,029,879 of JAUPFT010000026.1, read as the reverse complement.
TTGATGATTTTGCGAATAAAAAATCGCTGCAAAATGGAATTACAATACTTTCATAACTCAACTTATAGAATTTCATCATCGTGAGCCGGATTGTTACAAGATAATTAAATATATTGATTTTAAACAGTAATTTAATTATGTGCCGATTTTGATCCGAACAGTGCCTTATTATTAATACATGATTGGGCTTTCATTAGCTCATAAAATATACCCAGAAACTATATCTTGTGCAATGTTAACTAAATCCATCGACTTCCTGCAAGTCTTTCCGGATCGTCCGCTTACTCACCGATGCCATCTATTGAGGCCACCCCACACTTCACCTACCGGTACGAAATTGCCACTCGAAAACTTTTCTTCCCCATCCCGTATCGGCTTATCGATCTATATGGCAGGCCCATTACCACTTCAACTTTATACAATAATCCGTTGGGTTATGTCGATAACTCTGGTTCTACTGCGGACATTCTTATTTCTAATTTTATCACGCAGTGAAACCCCAAGCATAGACCTCTCGTTAGCTCACTGTGCGACCTTGAGCTTTCGAATGCGGCCAGCAGTGTACAGTGTAGGATCAAGCACGTTTACCTGTCGCAGAAATATTCAATTGTGTAACTTTGAAATCGTTTAATACTGTTAGGTTTAAGATGCACATGATACATATAAAAATGTAATAAAACAACCGATGATATGCACAGCGAAATTAAAAGAACGTGGCTTTTTGTCTGCTGTGCCGTGCCGTGTAGTGGCGGTTAAGAATATCCACTACCCCATATCTTCCCGTGGGTGTCGTAAGAGGCGACAGAGGGAGACAAGCAGGAGATGGGCAGCAGCATCTTCCTGATAACAACAATTACACAAAAAAAAACTGCGGTTGCCAACCCGCTCGCCAAGCGTGGCAACTATGGCAATATACCCCCCATGAACAATGACACAAATAGACGGCCCCCAGTCCCCGGCGGCCCCGCTATTCCTGGCTACGGTGGCGACCATGGTAACGGCGGGGCAGGGGGTGCTAAGAATCTCCGGTGGAGGTTCGGTTGCCACCTACGACGACTCGACCTGGCAACATTTAACGCACGCACACTGAGGACTGACGAGAAGATCCTGGAGCTGGAAGAAGAGATAGACAAGTTGCGCTGGAGTATTATAGGATTATCCGAGGTCCGAAGAGAGGGGGAGGACACGGTGATTCTCGAATCCGGCAACTTGTTCTATCACCGGGAGGGCGACCATCTGTCCCAAGGAGGTGTCGGATTTATCGTCCACAAGTCTCTCGTCAACAACGTTGTAAAGATTGGGAGTGTGTCGACGAGGGTCGCGTACCTGATACTCAGAATCACCAAACGGTATTCGCTGAAGGTCACACAGGTTTACGCACCAACCTCGGCACATCTCGATGAGGAGGTGGAGGAAATGTATGAGGATATTTCCAAAGCCATGCATTCCTCCAAAACCCACTACACGGTGTTGATGGGAGACTTCAACGCAAAACTAGGCACAAGAGAAAGCGGTGAGCTGAAGTTAGGGAAATTTGGAGTAGGGCAACGGAACCGAAGGGGCCAGCAGCTGGCCGACTTTATGGAGAAAGAGGGACTCTTTATGATGAACTCTTTCTTCCAGAAGCGGCCCCACAGGAAGTGGACCTGGTCGAGCCCCGACGGTTCGACAAAAAATAAGATTGACTTCATTATGATGACCAGACACCAACTGTTCAGTGATGTCTCAGTGATCGCAAGGGTGAAAACTGGCAGCGATCACCGAATGGTTAGAGGCACACTGAGAGTGTCTTAAGTTGGAGAGGTCTCGTCTAATGAAGTCAACGCTCCGTCCCCCTCGTGTTCTAATCCAGAATCCCGAAAACTTTCAGCTCAAGTTACACAACCGCTTTCAGTGCCTACAAGATTGCAATGCAGTGGACGATATGAATGACAAGCTCGTGGAAACTGTCCATGCGGTCGGAGCTAAGTTCTGCAAGACCCGCCGCAGAAGAACACAAAAACTCTCCAATCACACTCTTAATCTCATGGCTGTTAGACGGGAGATGAGGCTGCAATCGTCAACAGACTTGACAGCATACAGGCAACTGAACAGACAGATCTCCAAATGCATGCGGCGAGACTTACGCAACTTTAATACTGCTCGTATTAAAGAAGCGATCGAGCGGAACCAGGGCTCCAAAGTCTTTGCCAGAGATCTGTCTGCCCGTAAGAGCCAACTGTCAAAGCTGTAGACTGAGTGTGGCAGCATTGTTTCCGGGACACCTGAGATTTTGAGTGAGATTGAGAGGTTCTATGGGCAGCTGTACACATCATCGTTGGAGCCACACGTAAGTGTGAGTAACGATCCAAGAGCAAGTCTTATCCGACACTATTCCGATGATATCCCGGACGTCAGTCTAAGCGAGATTAGAATGGCTCTCCAGCACCTTAAAAACGGCAGGGCCCCAGGCGAGGATGGAATCACAGCGGAGCTTCTGAAAGCGGGTGGAACACCGGTACTTGAAGTCCTTCAGAGGCTCTTCAATTCCGTCCTCCATGGCGGCACTACTCCAGAGGCGTGGAGCAGAAAAGCGGTGGTCTTGTTCTTTAAGAAAGTCGACAATGCTCTCTTAAAGAACTACAGACCGATTTCCCTTCTGAGCCACGTCTATATGCTGTTTTCGAGAGTCATTACGAATCGTCTCGCACGCAGACTCGACGACTTCCAGCCTCCCGAACAAGCCGGTTTCCGAAAAGGCTTCAGTACCATAGACCACATACATACCCTGCGGCAGATTGTACAGAAGACTGAAGAGTACAATTTGCCACTTTGCCTGGCGTATGTGGACTATGAGAAAGCCTTTGATTCCGTCGAAATTTGGGCGGTGCTGCAGTCCCTTCAGCGGTGCCAAGTTGACTGTCGGTATATCGAAGTGCTGAAGTGTTTGTACAGTAGGGCTACGATGGCTATCCGAGTACAGAACCAGAGCTCGAAACCTATCCAACTGCAGAGAGGTGTAAGACAGGGTGACGTTATATCCCCGAAACTCTTCACCACTGCTTTGGAAGACGTTTTCAAGCTACTGGACTGGAAAGGATACGGTATTAACATCAATGGCGAGTACATCACTCACCTTCGATTTGCCGACGATATAGTCCTTATGGCAGAATCGCTGGAGGACTTAAGCACTATGCTCAATGACCTCAATAGTGCCTCCCAACGGATAGGTCTTAAGATGAACATGGACAAAACAAAGATCATGTTTAATGTCCACGTCACACCTATGCCGGTAGTTGTTGGGAGCACTATGCTCGAAGTTGTTGACGAGTACGTTTACCTGGGACAAATAGTCCGACTAGGTAAGTCCAACTTCGACCGAGAGGTCAATCGACGGATTCAACTCGGCTGGGCAGCGTTCGGGAAATTACGACATATCTTCTCGTCAGGTATACCTCAATCTCTAAAAACTAAATTGTACAACCAGTGCGTGTTGCCAGTGATGACTTACGGATCTGAGACGTGGTCCTTCACTGCTGGCCGTATGAGGACGCTCAAGGTCGCTCAGCGAGCTATGGAGAGGGCTATGCTCGGAGTTTCTCTGCGTGATAGACTCAGAAATGAGGATATCTGCAGTAAAACCAGAGTGACCGACATAGCCCAACGGATTAGTAAGCTGAAGTGGCAATGGGCCGGCCATATAGCTCGAAGAACCGATAACCGATGGGGAAGAAAGGTTCTCGAGTGGCAGCCTCGTACCGGTAGGCGTAGTGTAGGGCGACCCCCCACTAGATGGAGTGACGACCTGGTAAGATATGCAGGAAGTCGATGGATGCAGGTGGCTCAGGACCGTGCTTTGTGGCATTACTTGGGGGAGGCCTATGTTCAGCAGTGGACTTGTGAAGGGCTGTAATGTTGATGAATGAGGCTTTTTGTCTTTGGCTAAATGCAAAAAAAGTGTTATCGATATCTATACTTACAGATATAAATACAACTGACGTGTCTGTCTGCAGTAGGTATCTAAATATCTGCCTGATATTGATCTAAAGGGTTATTTGCAAGCCATTAAAGCATTAATGACACTTTTATAATTTTGTTTGTCTGTCAGTTTGTTTGTCTGTCCTGGCTAATTTTCATAATATTAATATAACGAACCAATAGAGAACAATGACAGAAGCGATCTAGGCTATATTTTATCCCAAAAACTTGGAGGATTTTTAAATAATGTCACATTAAAAGACTCCACTATAGCGTTGCTAGTCTAATATATAAACATTATTATTTGTTTGTTCGTATTTTATGCGCTGCCATAGGTACCCTTCATCAGATTACGGTAAAACGTTGTCAACTTATTGCTTGCACTTCCGTGCAGGTTATAAGCATTGTTGGACCCGGCAAATGGCGCTATTGTGGGATCCAGATATCCACCCGTAATATCGAGATGCCTAGATCCCAGGATCCCAGATCGCTAGCTCTCTATAAAAATATGTATACTTAGGTATCTATCTATAGGTTAGCCTACCTGACTAGGTGATAGTGCTTCGTTTGTGCCTAGCAGTTCGTTTGAGAGGGCACCCCCCCCCCCCCTCCTACTTCTGTTGCCAAATAACACTGCTTGTGTTGGTGTGTGTTGGTTTGAAAGGAGCCAGTATATTTAGGTACAGACTGTTTTTACTGGAATCGAGGCATTTGTCTAATTCCTTAGGGGTGACAACGCACTTGCATTTTGATTCTTAATCAAAAATAAATGTATATGTCCACCACAGCATACACCTACCATCAGGTGAACTGTGTGCTCGTTTGTCACCCTTATTCTATAAAAAGGCAATAGGGTATTCCATCTTAGTCTACATAGGTGACGACGCATCTGAGGCCTTCTTTGATTGGAGTTGGCTGTAAGCGCCCATGGACGGCAGCAGCCACTTCCCATCAGGTGGTTTGCGAGTACGTTTATCACTTCGGGTTTATCAAAAAAACTGAGGTAGCATTTGAACGTTCGTCTGGCTGAATAGTTAGATAATCTATCACACCGTTTCATCCCGTGGATATTTCCAAGGCGACTATGCGAAACACCAGCAAAATACCATGGCCAAAAGATGGCGCTGTAAACATTTCGTTTACCTTCAAACCGTCCAATTTTGCCAATGTTGTATATTTTTCCCCCTATGCCAATTTTAAGCTCAAACGCAAATTTAAAAACTAATTTTTAATTTAAGTTGATTTGCTTCGTTTTAAATAAATGTAGATTATGTTTGTTTGTCTTTACACCTTTTACCTCGTACACTCAGTTGCTTGTCAAAACCAGTCAAAGTGCATGTGTGTTATGATGCGGGTAAATTTAGCCTCAGTTAATGGCGAAGACAAAGGTGAGTTTATCTTCTTCGAGTTTTGGCGGGAACTTGGCCGTACACGGATTGTCGCTGTTCCTGTTTTGTCGCTTGAATAATGGTTTGAAGTGGATTTTGGTTCGTGAAAGTGATGCGATTTTCTGAATTAAGTGTCCGCGCGTGTGAACTATTAAAGAGAACGACGAAACAAGTGCTTTGATGTCGATATAAACCTAAAATTATTAATTGATTGGCTGTCGTCATAAACTGTCCGCTGGGTTGAGCTGTCGTTTAAATCTCCCAAGGGCTCCGCAATGTGACGCATGGATCATATTATTGTGAAAAAAAAGAATATAAAAATGAAGATTCCGAAAAAAAAATGTAAGGCTCGGAAGGGCTAGAACCAGGAGCCGTAAAGCCAGTTAATAAAAAAAAATTAGTTTATCTTGTTACATGATATAGAAAAGGGTTTCTAGAATCTTTTTCTTGTGTATTATTTGCGGTCGGTATTTTAAATAGAGAATGATGACAATGGGCAATATAAGCCGCATAAGTTACGTCTCCCGGTTGTCAATTTCAACCCGACAGCCTAAGAAGAGATGTGTTTGCGAGCTCCTAACTAACCTCCTGTAGCTTAAATAGCTTGACGATTTTAATGTGTGAGGTGTCATTTTTGCCTCAATGTTCGGAATGTCTACATGTTGGCTGCATGCTGTGGTTTATATTTATGTGTTACTTGAAAAAAAATTCAGCGCCTTTTACATGCAGTTTGGTTTAAATTAATTTCACTTGTTTTACATAATAGATTTAACTCTTTATATCAGTATTGCCCAAATAAGTATATATTATCTATTTTAAATTTATTTATTATCTATTTTAAAGGTAGTTTTTATGGGTAACGTTAATCCAAGCTTTTTTAATATTTTTATATGAACAAATCTACTACCCCAGGGGTAGTTTGCAAATAATACATTAAAATAAAACCAATTTTATAGGCCAACAAAAATTATTATGAATGTGGATGAACATATTATGATTTTGATTTGATTTTTAAAGTCTTGTTTGTTTTTGGCACTATTGAATATGTTTTGATTTAAAAGAGGTATAATGAGCTAAGCATTTCATTTACTTTACAATTAATTTTAATTTACTTTAACTTTTCCGATTTTTCAAAAATGTTTTTTTAAATCTTAAGTAAGTATCTGTTTTATTTGTACATTTCTTTTCATAAAAAAACATATTCGACGCTTAGAATTCAAAAACGCGTATTACGAAAAAATATTCCTACTTTAAAAATTGTGCCGTATGTTTTAGAATGATTTAATTAAAGACTGTGGATATAGGAACTTACATGTATTTAATTAAATAAAAGGTTTTTGCTAAGTATATTTTTATTTATTTTCTTACCTGTGCCCACCGGATTTTGACAACCCTAACACATACAAATTGCTTATATGAAAACAAATGGATATTGGAGACTAAAATTGCCCAAGTATTTTGTAGTGAATCTATTGTGCAAAAGCGTTTGATACCGTGATAGAACGTCCACTTTGCCTTTAATCTTATATTAGTTCTTTGACAAGAATGCCATAGGAGTTATAGTTCCGCAAATAATGGATGCGGGCAAACATGGACGAAAATAAAGGTAAATTTACCAGTCATCAAAATTTAAAATTGCTATGAAATGTTGAGTAAATAGGACTGAATTTACTATCGTAACACAATTCCATAATCGGCTAGGCCATCCTTAAAAATTGAGGAGTATAACATACCATGTAATTGTTTTAAGAAAATCAACATAATTGTAAAAAAGCGGGCAAAATTGGACGGTTTGTCGGTACCCTAAGACCTAATTGCCTAAGACGTAATATACTCGAACTGGTGACGGGGAGTAGCGCCGAGGCTGTGAGACGTCTGGTGATGCGATAGCCATCAGTCTACCAAACATGAGGATTGAAGATGTCCAATCCTGCCTCCCAGTAGAAGTTCATTAGGAGGATTTTTGTGGCCTGATGAAGACGATTACCGATTCCCACCACGTCGCGACTAAATTTGTATTAAGGTCAAGGTTTCTTCATGCAAACTAAAAACGAAAATTGTAAATAACAAGTACTGGATCATTTTTACTTCATTTTTTTACTATTAATCCATATTTGGTTATAAGATTTTGTACGCAGTACGAAGGAACCAAGGCATTACGATTTCGCGACCGCTCGATATGCACTTGAGCTATTACGATCATTAACACTGTGTCAAAATTTACTTTCTTATATTGTAGCAGTTTTTCATTGCCTGAAAACACGAACAAAAAGACATTTTCTAAAAATAAATCCTAGTTAGATCGATTTATTGCCCCCGAAACTCCCCGGACACTTGTTGGAGCCGTCTACGAGATTCCGATTATATATATACCTAGTCAGGTCATAAATTCTGTCACATGTTTAATATAAAATAATTGAAACAAGTTTATTCATTGTGTAACCATTATTATACCAAAATGAACTTAACAAAACATAGATTCTTGATTCAAAATGACCTCCATGATTTTGAATACAGGCCTTCAATCTGCGCGGCCAGTCGTCTATCGCTGCACGAACGAGGTCCATGTCAATATCGGCGGCTGCCTTAATCAAGGATGTCTTGAGTGACTCCAAATTGGGATGAGGCTTTGAGCACGCCTTTTCCTCCAAGTATTGCCATATCTTGTAATCTAACGAATTCAAATCTGGACTGGAGGAGGGCCAGTCTTCGTGCCGGATGAAGTCGAATTCACGCGCCGCCTGCCAGTCTTGTGTGCTCTTTGCTCTATGAGCTGGCGCCGAATCTTGTTGGAATACCCAGTGCCTGTTATTGAACATGGTATGAGAAACAGGTTCCACAAGGTTAGTCAGGACTGTATTTTGATACACAACTGCATTCGTTTTTAAACCTTTTTCACAAAAATGTACCTCCGTTAAAGCCTAATAAGAAACTCCCAACCATACCATGAGCGAGGATGGAAAATGACCTCGTTGGACACGCGGAATACGGTTGCTCGCTACTTCACTACTGTGTGCGTACACCTTATCATTTTGTTTGTTGTAGCTCTCTTCTACGGTAAAAATTTTTTCATCCGGAAAAAGAATTTCCCGATACTTTTTCCCGCGTACCGCTTCAACAAAGCGCGGCATCTCTTCGGTCTCAGGTCCATTAGACGAGTATTCAAACGATGTCCTGTTTTTCTTCGATATGCCCGAAGCCCTAAGTCTTCATTTAACACCCTTTTCACCGTGGTTCTGCTTAACCCCATCTGAAGGGCCAACAGTTTCTGCTTACGTTTGGGATTTCTTTGAATTCGCGCCTTCACAGCTTTTATCACTGCTGGAGTCCTAACAGACCGAGGGCGACCACTTCTTGACCTGTCATCTACACTAGAGTCTTCATTGTATCGTTTGATGGTACGATAAATGAATCTTTTGGTTATATTCAAATTTTTCAGTATATCAAAAATTTGATAATTATTAGACAAATAACTGCAACACGGTCTTCTTTAAGCGTCCACTCCATATTTAAAAATGAGTAATATTCTAAAAACTATACAGTTTTATTTTCATGAACAATTCTAAATTCGAATTCAATAAACTTTTGTAGGTGTGCCGCGCACACACATGTAAACTTCGCAACGTTGTATTGTAACTATATTATGTAGTGAATAAGATTTTTCAAGCAGTCACTAGTTGCCCGCCAACTGTATGGCACGTTCCGCTATAATAAATATATATTAGTAAAAGAATTCACCTTTCATTATGGTCACCAATAGGCACCCCTACGGAGTCAGCTCCTAAACTGGTGACCCCGACGTGATCAAGATGACTGAAGTGGTCTATGTGATGTTAATGCAGTAGTGGGCAATATTCGCGTGGTTGTGATCAGTGGACAATAGATATAGTAACATGAGTGCGCCGTTTCCGCCTACGTCACAGAACGTGCCGCCTGTTAACGTGCCACCCGTTCAAGACATCCAGCCACCCGCGCAACCGCCCATCATGGCGCCAGGGGTAGATGCAGTGTCCCTACAGTCTCGCCTCGCAGACTTTTGGACGGACCAGCCACGCGTATGGTTCGTACGCACGGAAGCTATCCTCGCACCTCAGAGGTTGAGTGATGAGGCGAAGTTTGACCTGGTCGTGTCTAAGCTAAGTAAGGAGGTTATCGCGCAAGTGACGGACATATTACTCAACCCGCCTCCTACCTACAAGTACGACGCACTCAAAGCTCGGCTACTCCACATCTATGAGGAGTCAATGTCGAGGCAGATCGAGAAGCTTATGAGCGAGCTAGAGCTGGGCGACCAGAAACCATCTCAGCTGCTTCGGCGGATGCGTGAGCTCGCTACTGACAAGGTTCCTGATGAAACCCTTCGCGTCTTGTGGCAGGGTCGTCTTCCGACACAAGTCCGAGCCGTGCTAACTGTGTCCGACTCCAAGGACCTGGACAACCTAGCAGCAGTTGCAGATAACGTCATGGAAGCTGTGCGGCCTTCCTATGCCGCCACCGCTACTTACACCGTGCCGGCGCCAGCATCTACTACCGCCTATGACTTGGCCCTGTTGAGAGCTGAGGTGGCTAAAATAAAGGCTACCGTGGACCGGATCGATCAGCAGAGGTCGCGGTCCCGCGCCCCGGATCGCAACCGGCGTCGTTCACAGTCCAGGCGCCGTAGCAGTTCCTGCCGTCCCCGGAAGGAGAACTACTTATGCTTTTACCATTACAAGTTCCGAGAAAAGGCCAACAGGTGTACGAAGCCTTGCGCGTGGAAAACAACACAGCCGGAAAACTGAGCAGCGAGGTACAGTCCGAGGGTCTTCAGGTCTGTACCGTTTTTCCATTCAATCGTTTGTGTGTGTCAGACAGTAACTCCGGACTTAGATTTTTAGTTGACACCGGTGCCAATGTGTCTGTTTTACCAGCCGCGAGAAAAGATCGTCTAAATCAGTGTAGTGCATATAAATTATACGCAGCTAACGGCAATGAAATCGCAACTTACGGTACCAAGACAATAGTGTTAAACTTAAACTTACGCCGACCTTATCGTTGGGAATTCGTTGTAGCAGATGTCAAACAACCAATTTTGGGCGCCGATTTTTTAGCGTACCACAAATTATTAGTTGATTTAAACGCGCGTAAATTAATAGATAAAACTACAGAATTGAATGTTTCGGCATCTGTTGTCAATGTATCTCAACCTAGTGTTAAAACTATTGATGTAAATCATCCATATCAGGATTTATTGTTAAAGTATCCGGACATCACTAAACCAGCGTCATTCCGAGAAACTGAGAAACACGATGTCGTCCACTATATCGAGACCTCTGGCCCGCCCATGCACGCGAAAGCGCGCCCGTTGCCACCTGACAGGTATAAAAAAGTTAAAGAAGAATTTCGCATCATGCAGGAACTGGGCATCTGTCGTCCTTCAAAGAGCGCGTGGGCTAGTCCGCTCCATGTAGTTCCTAAAAAGAATGGAGATATAAGACCTTGTGGGGACTATAGCCAGCTGAATGCGATAACAAAGCCCGACAGATACCCGATTCCTCGCTTGAACGATTTTACTTTTATTCTTCCGGATAAAAAGATATTTTCAAAATTAGACATCAATAGAAGTTATCATTTTATACCTGTCGCACCAGTTGACGTGGAGAAAACCGCTATCATAACACCATTCGGACTTTTCGAGTTTCCTCGAATGACCTTCGGTTTGCGCGGAGCAGCACAAACCTTCCAGCGCTTTATGAACTCAATTTTACAAGGTCTTGATTTTGTCTTTTGTTATTTAGACGACTTACTTATAGCTAGTGACAACGAAGTTTAACACAGGCAACATTTAGAAATTATTTTTAAAAGGCTTAATAAATATGGAATTTCGATTAATTTGGCAAAATGTCGTTTCGGACAAACTAAACTAGAATTTTTGGGACACGAGATTAGTACCGACGGCGTCAGGCCGTTGCAAGATAAGGTTCAGGCAATTGTGGAATTTCCGAAGCCGAAAACTGTTGCAGAGCTAAGACGTTTTCTCGGTATGGTCAATTTTTATCGAGCTCATCTTCCTAACGCAACTTTATATCTAACAGAATTAAATAAATATCTTAAAAGCTCAAAGAAAAATGATAAGACTCCCATCGTCTGGACGGATAGTGCGAACGAAGCATTTACGCAATGTAAGGCAGGTCTCACACAGGCCGCTACATTGACGTACCCTAGAGTGGGTTCCGAACTCGCTTTAATGACTGATGCATCCAATATATGCGTGGGAGCAGTCTTGCAACAAAAGGAAGGAGATAGCTGGAAACCATTGGGCTATTTCTCAAAAAAATTGACCACCACCCAACAGCGATATAGCACATACGATCGCGAGTTGCTCGCTATATACTTAGCTATAAAACATTTTCGGAAATTATTTGAAGGGCAAGAAATAACCGTGTATACGGACCATAAACCTTTAACTTTTGCATTTCAAAAGGTAGGACGCGATGAAAGCGAAACGCCTCGGAGAACGAGACATTTAGCTTTCATAAGTGAGTTCACTACAAATATAAAACATATAACCGGTGCGAATAACATCGTAGCTGACACCTTATCGCGCATCGAAGCCGTGACTATGCCAACTGCGTTGAATTTCGATGACATTGCAAATGAGCAGCGTAGCGACAGTTATATCATGAATGTTATGTCTGGTTTAAATACCGATAATATTTTGTTAAAGGAACTAGTTATACCTATGTTAAATAAGTCTATTTTTTGTGAGATGTCTACTGATACAGCTCGTCCGTACCTACCGGAAAAGTTTCGACGCCTAGCTTTTGATAGTTTACATAATTTGAGCCATCCTGGAATTCGTTCTACGCGAAAGATGTTAGCCAAAAAGTATTTCTGGCCTAGTATGAATCGTGATGTTTCTTTGTGGGCAAAAACGTGCATACAATGTCAACGTTCTAAAGTTAACAGACATACGGTATCGAATCTGACTAAGTTTCCGGAAGTAGAGCGTTTTGAGCATGTGCACGTCGATATCGTTGGCCCTCTTGAGATCTCACCAGATGGTTATAGATACTTACTTACGATAATTGATAGGAGGACCAGGTGGCCTGAAGCTTTTCCGTTACGAGACATTACGGCAGAAACTGTTGCCAAACATTTATATGAAGGTTGGATTTGTCGTTACGGTTGCCCGATAAAGTTAACTAGCGACCAAGGTCGCCAGTTTGAGAGTAGTCTTTTTAACCAGCTGTTAAAAATGTTGGGGGTTAATAGAATTCGAACTACTCCTTATCATCCGCAAAGCAATGGCGCAGTTGAACGTTGGCATCGTTCTTTAAAAGCAGCACTTTCAGCTCGCCTGTCACATGGGTCCTGGGTGGAAGAGCTACCCACAGTATTACTGGGGCTTCGCGCGGCCGCCCGCAGCGACTCAGGGGTTAGCGCCGCCGAGTTAACGTTCGGACGAAACTTGCGTCTACCGGGAGACTTTTATGACAGCTTTTCGAACAACCGTAACGTCAATGATTATTGTTTAGTGGATAAGATTAGAGATACTATTAGTAGTTATAAGCCTACATCCGACGATTCACGTAACTGTCATAGTCTTTTTGTGCACAAGGACTTACGTAACTGTGAATATGTCTTTGTTAGGGACGATTCAATACGTAAACCTTTGAAACCACCCTACGACGGTCCGTACCGCGTGATAAAAAGGGGCTCAAAGGTTTACCTAATTCAATTACCCGATAGACAGGTACATATTTCTATCGACAGATTAAAGCCTGCATATGTATTAAAGGAATGTGATGGTAACGAAGCAACGCCACGCCAAAGTAACGCTGACAACGCAGCGGATGTTGCACCTGCGCATGTACGGTTCCCGTTACCACCGTCCACACCGCTGACGTCGTTGTTACCCGGCCCGAGCAACCCGATAACCGTGAAAACAACGCGAAGTGGTCGGATTGTTAAGTTACCTTCACGATTTATAAGCTAGTGTTAATATAAAATATATATTATACAATTACATGTCTAAATGATATTCAGGTTTAGTTACTATGGATGTGAAAGTATTATTTGCATTGTCTAGTGCATAATATTTTCATTCAGGATATTCAAGTTACATTATTTAAGTTGAATGTAATTGTAGAAGCATCGTGTTCAGTATTTTGCGTATACTGCACTTTCATATAGGTTCCAGGTAGCTAGTTTAGTTATAATGTATTTAATATAATTTCATTCGAAATACTTCCTTTGCGAAAGCATTAGCGCGATAAGTTTTACGATTTTTACTATGGGTAATTTGCAAGAAAAACCAGTTATTGTTTCTCAGGCTCAAAATACTGTAGAGAATAAAGTGGATAATTTTCAAACATGTTATATGTGATAGCCAGTTTTATGGGGGCGATAATCCTGTACACTATTTGGGTAAAGTTTAATAAGAAGTTAAAAGCGGGCTTCGTCATCAAGTGTTAATGGCAGGCATTCCGATATCGGGCCAGAATATGGGTCAGATGATAGGTGCTTCTAGCACCAGTCTGCAGCATGTGCCCGCGCCCGCCGCGGCCGCCACCCCTTTCGCGGGGGTCTCCGTACAGCCCTGCGCACAAGCGCATTAGCAAGTTTTTGTTGTTAGTTTTAAGTTTATATTCATTGTATAGTTTTAAGTTTTTTTGTATTCAATTGTTGTAAAGGGGGAAGTATTGTAGGTGTGCCGCGCACACACATGTAAACTTCGCAACGTTGTATTGTAACTATATTATGTAGTGAATAAGATTTTTCAAGCAGTCACTAGTTGCCCGCCAACTGTATGGCACGTTCCGCTATAATAAATATATATTAGTAAAAGAATTCACCTTTCATTATGGTCACCAATAGGCACCCCTACGGAGTCAGCTCCTAAACTTTTTTGTGGCCAGCATTCTAAAAGAAAAGCTTTTACTGTGTGACAATACTTATGACCTGACCCCGGATGACCCAGCTTTGCTCGGTTTTTTGTTTGAAATTACATTTTTATTATTACAAAACTGAACTGATTATTTGAATAAAAAATCATGAGTGCAATTAGTTTTATTAAAATTTTCGTATTTTTAAAAATTACTGAGAAAAGGGCTTGATATAATAGATTTTCTCACAAAAAAAGGGAACTTGGAAAAAAAAGGAAAAAAGCTAGACCAGAGACAGGACGCGAACCACGGAACTCCGATATCACGCCCGACCGATATCCCACCTGAGCTATCTTGTTTTTTGTTTCGGGTTCGTACGCGTATATCCAGGATTCGTTACCTGATACGATGTTGTATACAGCATTTGAGGATCCTGCGTGGAATCTTTCGAGAGTTCTGACGCACCAAGTACCGCGAGCCGCTTTTTGCTCTTCACAGAGCGAATGCGTTATCCACCGGGAAAACAAGTTTTTTACACCTAATTGTTCATGCAAGATTATTTGTATTTGACTCATGCCAATGTCTAAAGTTGCCTGAATTTCGCGGTATGTTACACTTCGATCTTCCTCAATCAGCTTACGCACAGCATCAACGTTTTCTTGGGTGACTGCAGTTTTTGGACGACCTTGACGGGGATCATCACTGAGCTTGACACGTCCACGTTGAAATTCAGCAAACCAGCGATAAATTGTGGTTTTCTTTCTTTTCTGGCAAATTCTTTTTATTGGTTTCGTCGTACGTTTGTCTCTTCTCGTCTATGGTAACAACGCAAATGGACAACGTGCTTGTTTGTCACCTTACTTGTAAGTCTTCACAAGGCGATCATTATTAATTTTACATAACTACTATTTATTCTCTCCCACATTTTTCTTACGGGGAAACTTGTTAGCTACGTAACAAGGGTAATACACATTTATTGTAACTAGATTCCAATTAAGAAACATCAAATAATGTACTTAGGGATGAAAATATGACTCCGGTTTTTGTCCCGCCGATGAATAATGACTACAAATTACTTTCTCCGGTATTTATAATTTTATTTTTTTAAATATTAATGAATAATTAGGTAGGTTATTTTTTAAAATAAAAAAGTAATTACATAGATAAGAAAGTCATTTTTATTGAGTAAGAAATAGTACTATGTCATACAATTGAGGTCTATTTAGGGTTTATCTAGGGAAGAAAGGTTCTCGGATGGCAGCCTTGTGCCCGCAGGTGAAGTACAGGGCGTCCTGGGGGGACGCCCTACAGTTTACCAGATGAAGCCTTCACTGGAAGGAATGACGAGCTTAAGGGAAATATAATGTCAAATGGCTTAGCAAGATCCTTCGTTATGCCGAAAATATTGCAGCATTAATTTTGAAATAAATATATGGTAAAGTTGAGGATTAATGTTAATGATTATGTTAGATGAAAACACGATTTCGTAAAATTTTCTCGATAGAAAAAAAATCCAAAGTTACCTCCAAAATAAACAATAAACCGCTGTTATTCATAAAATACTTTAAATAAGGTCATGAAACTTTGCATACTAACTGAACTAACTATAAAGCAGTGCTTATGTTATTTACTTTTTTTTAAATACCATTATTTTCACTGTAAAAAGAAATTACCTAAACTATCGGCGTCTTGAGCTTGATCCTGTCGCCCCATTAGTATCCCTTAGGTTTTTGAAGGGAGAAGTTGTGTCGCTTACGATCAGAATATACATTACGCAACAATACGACGTAAAATTAAAATGGGAAATAACCGTGATAAAAAAAGAAGCGGCTGGCTTGGCGTTAAGAAACAGGCAATAAATATGATAAACCTAATGAAATAAGTGTCTAACAACCGTTCTACTTACAGTATTAGTGATTACAAACATATCGGTACATAGCATACGACGCGCGGCGAAGTGGGGGCGAAATTAGAATTTGAGCTGACTTATTCTTTCCTCTTAAGACATACAGGAAAGTCGATGGATTCAGGTGACTAAGGATCATGCCTTGTGGCTTGGGGGAAGCTTTTGACCAGCAGTGGACCTGTGAAGGGCTGTAATAAATAAATAAAAGGTTTATCTATCGCCGTCTACTATGGAGGTTTTTAAAGGAAGCTGAAATATTTTTATTTAGAAAAAATATTTGATTAAACTTATTATTATTCGTGCATTTTATTGGAAAATAGATAGATGTGTTAACGTATTTGCTGCAAAAGTATTAACCAGAAGAAGTTTGCTTTCGAGCTGTATTGCTTGGGCTACTGGATGTAACCATTGTAAAAACAAATGCCATGTCAATTGTGGTCAGTATAGAGCATTAGTGCATACCTACCTCGTTTAGCAGCATTATGGCTACACATCTATCCTATACCTTTAAACGAGCAATTCTTGTATATATATATATATATATATATATATATATATATAATAGTAATATTTTCTTAATAAATTCATATAGGGAATTTTTAAGATATAAATTATGTTTCCGGGTTCAGTTCCCCGGTTGAAATCACCTTTCTAATAATATTGTTAATTTAAAGGAATATTACAATAAAGTTAGAGACCAGGATTTGTTCCCCGGTCGAAATGATCATTTTGTGTATAAATAGAATTAATGGAAATTAATTGCATAAGTATTATCTTATATAAGTTTGATACGTTTTGTATGAAAATAAAATGTTTATTTTCAATGTTTGATTCATAAAATATTTTGTTTATGTTATCTGATAAGAAACATGATAACTGATAAGAATCTAGTTAGAAATATTTTCCGACATTTGAGAGTCGTGTAGAATCAGTTGATCACCTAGTATTGGTTATGTAGCAGTCAGACTAATCAACCCTAAACGAGAATAAATAATATATACTCTGCTGCTACCATAACGCGGAAGGCGAAGATAAAAAACATTTATTTCCTAACTATCCCCGGCTACTGAGATACTGCGGACTGCATATAGATAATTTGACGTTCTTATAAAGAAACAAGAAGCAGCCGCAAATATCATTCAGCGCCACATTGTCTTCACACACCGTTATCGTCACGTATCCGTCGACCAATTGTGAGCCGTTTCTTCAACGCCGCAGCTCGCTTCTTCTTCCTGTTCCGGAGCTGTGTTCCACGCCGCCGCCGCTCACCGACTACGCGCGCGCATTTTTTTTGCGCCCGAAGCAAATATGGGCAACCCACCGGAAAGCGGGGGAGGGAGGTTGGGAATGCTCATAGCATACCACGCAGCCGGCTGCGTGGTTATGTGGTGACTTTTACCGACTAAACCCAACCTTTTAGGAATTGGCTTAACGATCTGACTAGAGATCTCTAAGCCGTATACGAACGCTACCCTCCTTGGCAGAAAGGAGGGCGCAGGCAGAAAGGAGGGCGCAGCAGAAAGGAGGGCGCAGGCGCACCGATCTGTATGACTTTTATAGCCCGGTCCAGCGACGTAGCTTCGTGAACATAAAGCGGGCTACATACGACATGATATCGGTGGCGATCTAGGGTGGAGTAGTGGGGATGCCTCCTAGATTGCCTCTAAATCGTGTCGTATGTAGTGCCATCCTAAGTCGTGGCCGATGTCGCCTCCTTAATCGGCTGGCAGAAGCAAAAATGCAGCCGATGCTTCTTACATCGGGGCACCGCCCCCTCCGTACTGCGTGTGTGTAGGCGCATCGGCTCGATTTCTTTTGACAGTCGCTGCCGGCAGCCCTCGCGGAAGGACGTTAACGAAACAGTGATACTGAATGACCTTTTTTACATAACAACATTTTTACATTTTGAACATGTGAATGGAGTAGAATCCTATAGCACTGATATTTTACAAAAAAAAACAAAAAAAATTGATTAAATAAATTTATTAAAATCTATCGAAATTCAAATCATATCCACCCTAGCCTGTGACCTTGCGAAGTCAAGAATGCCTACTAAACTAATTGTTTTATTGCCATTTGTAAAGTAGAGTGTATGAAATAAGTAAGGAGAGGATGAAGCCTCTCCTCAACAACTAACTCCTATTCCCACGCTATCAACACAAGACCACAGGCAGATCTCTTACGTGCCTTCATCCTCTCATCAACAACTAACTCCTACTCCTTACCATCTCCACATCAACAAACAAGCTATATAGAAGGGAGTATGTCTGAAAGATAAATGTTTCTTTATGTTTAAAAAAAAAAACTAAAAAAGACACCGCCTTGCAAGACAAAAGTTTTGCAAGGCGGTGTCGGATTATCAAATTTGTCGGACTATAGAGTACTGCCACAGCCCCCTGGTAGTCCGGAACTTTTTGAAAAAGAGTACCTTGTAATCCGACAAATTACATATCAAATATTAAACAATATTAAACAGTAAAAAAAGTCATGTGTAAATAATGGATGTCCGTTAGGCTGCGACCCCATAGTAACACTTAAACTGAGACAATGGCCTGAAATAAATGCAACCTGTTTGTCCACGTATTCGCGAAGAACACCCCCCCCCCATAACGGATTCATTTAAGGCATGTCGGATTACAAGGGGGTGCGGATTAGCCAGGGGCCGGATTATTGAAGGTCTACTGTATAAGCTATTTTATTTTTTGATAATTTTAATCCATAAATAAAGATTTCTTATATTTACGCGAACACTACACATTGAAATAATACTAGTTTTTACGGAATTTATCGCGTATATTTAACTTTTTAAATACCCGACGTTTCGAGACGCTTTACAGCACTCATGGTCACGGGCGGAACATCTCAGTCCCGCCCGTGACCATGAGTACGCGTAACGCGATAAATTCCGTAAAAACTAGTATTATTCCATAAATAAAGATTAAGTTAAAAAAGTGTACATATTATTATACAAAAGTATTTTATTTCTTTGTTTGTTGTGTGTAGTACATAACCCGATTTTGACCAAAGCAGAAATGAACAAGGAGAAGAAATAACTAAATAGCATAGGTAGGAGAAATTGATGTTTTTATATAAGTTGCGAAATCATAAATATAGAAAAATTCTAGAAGGTTGTAAAATCTGACATCCATCCGGAAAAAATTAACCATGTCTTTGGATTACAGACCATTTAGTACGTTTATGTGGCTTAATTTTTGTCTCTTTTGGAGCCATTTTTTCACCCAGCAACTCCTCTTTTTCTATTTTCGAATAAATTAACCAAGATGGCTAATTAAACCAACACGTTGGTGTTTTAAAAGAGTCGGAGGCATTTTGAAGAACTCTACCATGCGTTCCGCTCCAAGTCCAAACGCGTACTGCTAGGCAGGCCCGTGTGTAGGGTCTGCCTCGATAAAAGCCCCGATTTCTTTCCACCCTAGATCGCCACCGATATCGTCTCGTATGTAGCCCGCTTAACACGAGTCTCACGCCGGGAAACGAAACGTACATAATAGTTGTATATTTTGATTAATCTTCATTGGTCATAATGTAAGAATTATAATTGGCTAGGGAAAATAAAACTTGTTACCGTTGGTAAACCAACAACGCAGCTAGCCATATAAATATAGGCAAGGTTAACGAAAATATATTCCATTTCATTCCATATTCATACTCCAATCGGCTTTACATAAACAGTAGTTTCATTTCTCCACCTTAAAACCACTCGGAGTCTGTTAATAGTGGACCGTTCTTCTCCACTATTACAGTGCTGACCCGTACGAACACCGCGTAGGAAGCCCGTGGCGAAAGCCGAGGAGGAAGATCCCGGTACGAGCACCAAGAAGGAACACCCTGCGACGTACCACCATTACAGTGTAGTAGTACGAACACCGAGAAGGAAGACTTCAGTATATATAAAATCAGTGTAATCAAGATATCATAATGGAGCAAGAGGCGAACACATATACATCAATTGTCGAAGATTTTACATGGTACAGAAAATTCGTCAACGTCGAGATATAAAGACATGTTATGTAGGTACGGATTGCAGTGCGCCTATGATGATGTAACGCGAGAAGAGATAATTGAAGGAAGATTAGTAGTGTCCTGCATCGATCATATGTGGGTAAGGGACGCAGGATTCTCGGCGCCGCCTGCGTCGTTTGTTTATAAAGCTCAGAAGATAACGGATCATTATTTAACGGGACTTACTTTGTGTACACGTAGGTGAACGGCCTGAGCATTTAAGTACATTTATTGATAACAAAATTGTGATAGAAAAGTTGAGTGCAGTTATTTGGTCAAACCTATTATCAATTAACTGTCCGTTAAAACTTTATGATAAATTGTGTGAAATTTTCGATGAGACATATAAATGTGCTATAAAATATAAAACTGTGAAGAAAAATAATAGATATAAACCATGGATTACAAATGAACTAATTCTAATGTCTAAAAAAAGAGATGAACTTTTTAAAAGGTCAAAATCTGCTCCTCAAAACATGTGTTATCGGTTAGAGTATACAAGTTATAGAAATAAATTAAATAAACGTATTAACCAAGCTAAGAATAACTATAAAAAAGAGTTAATTATTAAGTGCGGAAATGATATGAGAAAAAAATGGATGTAAGTATATTAATGAATGGATAGGTTAAAAAAAATTAAGTGTGGATGATATTGTATTACAACATTTTTCTAGTAATAGTGATATCAGTTCGATTTGTGCAGGCTTTTCTAAAACATTTACACAAGAGTAAATAGAATCAATCATAAATGTAATATTAATTTTTTGGACAGGAGTAAATATGTTAATGAAAGCTTGGTAAGTATAAGATTTAAAAAAACGACACCAGGCCAAATTGCAAAGTTAATTAATGAATTGTCGTATGAAAAAGCTCCTGGTGTTGATGGAATAAGGGCTCAAGATTTAAAATATGTCAAAGACCAGATTAGTCCTGTCATTGCTAATTTCATTAATTTATGTGTAGAAAAAGGTACATTTCCAGATAGGCTTAAAATGGCAAAAATTCGACCCATTTATAAGCAAGGATGCCATAAAAGTTATGAAAATTACAGACCGATTGCCATACTTTCTGTCATAAATAAGTTAGTTGAAAAAGTAATTGTTAAGCAAATAACGGATTTCTTAGAGCATAATTCTATATTAGGCGACCATCAGCATGGATTTAGAAGAAATAGAAGTACAGCTACAGCTATAACTAGTTTTACAGACTATATAAATGAAAGGTTAAATGAAAGAAAACGTGTTGTAGGAATATTTATTGATTTTAAGAAAGCTTTTGACACTTTAGAACACAATGTCTTGTTGAAAGCAATGGATGTATGTGGTATACGCGGTCCTATTAATAGGTGGCTAAGTAATTATTTGAAAAATAGGAAAATAGTGACAGTCATCAAACACATTACGGGAAGCGAGGAAAATGTAAAGTCAGGTGTACCTACTGGATCCGTTTATGGACCAGTGGGCTATATAATGCATGTTTACAGTATATGTAGCGTAATTGAATACTGTGCTGTTTTTATGTATGCAGATGACATGTGCATCCTCTATGCTGACAAAAATCAAGATGAGATAGAGAAAAACATACAAAGTGATTGTAACAACATAACTAAGTGGTCTCACGACAATGGAATTATTATTAATACAGCAAAAACTAAAGGACTACATATGTCATCATCGCATAAAATGAAGAATGCAAAAAAATTCAGGATAGTGGGTCACTCTTATCAATGTATACACGACAATATGTTTAAATGTGAATGTACAGTTATAGAATTTGTAAAAAAAATTAAATACTTGGGCTTAACAATAGATAGAAATATGAACTGGAGTAGCCATATAGAACAGGTATGTAATAAATTAAGAGGTATTTTAAGTAAATTCTATTTTTTGAAGAAAGTAACACCTAAAAATGTACTGTATGTTGTATATTACGCACTAGTTGAGTCAACGTTACAATATGGATTAGTAGCATATGGAAGGACATTTAAAACATATTTAGATAAATTGAAGCAGTTTCAAATTAGATTTATGAAAATATTAGTGAACCCAAAAGCTAAAATAAAATATAGGGATAATTATGAGCAGCTCTTCCAGGAGTGTAATTTAATACCGATACATGAGCAATTTAAAATATCATTTGCGACATGTGAAAAGTATTATACAATCTTATGTGACGCATTGCGTAGTTTTATCCCCATAAATAAGAATACGTGCAGACCACATAAAGTAATAACTTTACAATATAAATGTGCTAATTATTATGGTAAAAGAACGTTCCAACATTTAGTAGCAAAAATATATAACAATTTACCGCAAGAATGCCTTACGCATAAATCAAAACAACATTTTAAAAATAAGTTAAAAAAACTTTATACCAATAAAAAGTAAAAATGGAATGTATCATGACGATCCATTGTACAACATCATAGGTAAGCTGTAATATTTAGATATGCATATATTTGTAGGCATGTATGTATGTACCTATATGTGTAAGCGTACATGCAAAATTTATGCATATATGAAAAATGCCGTTATCCTTTTAATTTTTGAATAATGTTATAGTAATACTATTGGTTTGTCATATTAGTGGTAGTATAATTGTATTAAGCTAGTTCTTTTTTTTCTTCTTTTTTTGCATGTTAGAAAGTAAGAGAGCATTTTTCTGCCAACAAACTGCTGAGCAGTTTGGCAGACTGTAAAAATAACTAATTGTGTATTTTTTTATGTTAAAAAAAAGATATTCGGAAGCTATCATTCGAAGTCGCCGCGCTAAAAGCTTCCCAGCATAACACCTTTTACCAGCAACAGTACAACCAGCGCAATCAGCAACACCGAAGATCACCTTTTCGTCGCAACCGCTCTGCAGGTAGAAGTCGAATAAGCTCAACATCAAGATCCCCTTACTACTACTATCATCGACGTTTCGGGTTCGAGGCAAGAAAATGCACAGAACCGTGTACATTCAAAAATGAAAATAAGAATACGGAAAACTAACTAATACGCTCGATGCGACGGGATCCAGCGTAACAGCAAAGTCCTACCGTCTTTTCGTCACCGATAAAAAAGCAAGCTTACTTTCCTTAGAGCAAATATCTCAGTGTTACCGCCGAAACAAAGACAGAAGTTGAAGCCACTGGATTTTCAACTCTATGCAGTAAACAATACGGTGATTCCTACTATGGAGAAAAAACAATGGAACTTGATTTAAACCTACGCCGACCATTCAAATGGAGATTTATCGTCGCTAAAGTCAGCAAACCAATCATCGGTGCTGATTTTCTTCAACATCACCAGTTGATCGTCGACATCAAAAATAGAAGAATCATCGACGGGAAAACCAATCTTGCATCTCAGTCTTTTGTCCAAGATGCCAATCTGCCCACAATAAGAAGCATAGATGTTCAACAACCGTATGACAAGATCCTCGAAGAATACCCTGGTATCTCAAGAATAACTTCAATGAAATTAACACCGAAGAACAACGTTGAGCATTTCATCGACACCAATGGACCACCACTTCATTGCCGTGCACGTCCAATCGCACCACACCTATACGAGCAAGTTCGAAAGGAATTCGAAAACATGATTGAGCAAGGAATATGCCGTCCAAGCAAAAGCCCTTGGTCATCACCACTTCACATTGTACCGAAGAAGAACGGAGAATTACGAGTTTGTGGAGATTACAGAAGACTGAATTCTATTACCACTCCTGACCGCTACCCAATACCGCGAGTTAGGGATTTCACTCATCAACTATCAGACAAGACTATATTCTCCACCATCGATCTCAACCGAGCTTACCAACAAATAAGAGTACGCGATGAAGACATAGAGAAGACAGCAATAATTACCCCAATGGGATTATTCGAATTCCCAAGAATGATCCCGGGATTAAAAAACGGGGTTCAAACTTTCCAAAGATTCATACACGAAGTTCTTTATGGACTGGATTTCGTTTTCGCATTTATTGATGATCTCCTTGTTGCAAGCCCTGATAAAGAAACGCACGAAACCCATCTACGCACCGTGCTACAGCGATTAGAAGACAACGGAATCACAATCAACCCTTCGAAATGCATATTTGCACAGCAAGAAGTTCAATTTCTTGGTTTGACCGTCAGCAAGGAAGGAATCAAACTGCCTGCCGAAAAAGTCAGAGCAATCATCGATTATGCGAAACCTAAAACTATCGAAGAGCTAAGGCGTTTTCTTGGGATGATAAATTTTTACAGAGAACACATACCTAAAGCCGCTGAAATCCAAGCACCACTTCACGCCTACCTTCACAACACGAAGAAAAAAGATAAAACGTCAATCGAATGGAACGATGAAGCCACGAAGACATTTGAAGCTTGTAAAGTTGCGATTCAAAATGCAGCATTACTCGCTCACCCATCACATGAAGTAACCATTGCTATCTTCAGCGACGCATCCGATCTCTCAGCAGGAGCCGTTCTCCAACAATACAGCAATGGGAAATGGCAACCACTTGGCTATTTTTCGAAGAAGTTCTCCGATACTCAACGTAACTACAGTACATTCGACCGAGAGCTACTCGCTATTTACATGGCTATCAACCACTTCAGAAAAACGTTCGAGGGTCGAAACCTGATCGTTTTTACCGACCACAAGCCATTAACATATGTACTTCCAAAGAAACCATCACTATCGGAAACACCACGAAGAGCAAGACAACTTATTTTCATAAGTGAATTCACGACCGACATACGTCACATCAGTGGAAAGGACAACATAGTCGCCGACGCACTCAGTCGCGTACCAATCGACAGTGTAACGTGCCCTACATCAATCGACTATCATAAGATCGCCGCAGCACAAGACAGAGATAGTGACGCATCTACCTATATACTGGGAAGCCTCAACGACAACCATTAGACCATACCTACCAGAAGAATGTCGTCGCGAAGTCTTCAATGCACTGCACAACATCAGTCATCCAGGTGTTAGAACAACAAGAAAACTCATCACTGAAAAATCCTTTTGGCCTTCAATGCAAGTGGATGTTGGCAACTGGGCGAAGCAATGCATTCAATGCCAAAAATGCAAAGTACAAAGGCATACATCAAGTAGCCTAGCTACATTTCCACCCACGGAGAGATTCGAACACCTGCACGTTGACATCGTCGGACCATTACCCACTTCACCACAAGGACATCGTTACCTCGTAACAATGATCGACAGAACAACAAGATGGCCAGAAGCAATACCTACCGATGATACTTCAGCCGAATCCGTCGCGAAAATAATTTATGAAAATTGGATTACTCGTTTCGGATCACCTAAAACCATCATAACGGATCAAGGAAGAAACTTCGAAAGCAACCTATTCCTCAAACTTCTTCAAACTATGGGAATACAGAAGACACGTACAACAGCATACCATCCTCAGTCAAACGGAGTAATCGAACGATGGCATCGTACATTGAAGACCGCACTCAAAACTCGTTTATCTCAACATACAAAGTGGATTGATGAGCTACCTACAGTGTTACTCGGACCACGAGCAACACCGCGTGCACGCACTAGTCTTAGCGCCGCTCAGCTAACCTACGGCTGCAGCATAAGACTGCCGTGTGACTTCTTCAGTTCAGCAGCGTCAATCAAACAAGAAATGGATTAAGATTTCTTAACTCAACTTCGAGAATCAAAAAACAAAGAAATGCGTCGAAATGCACCGAAATGCAATCACACAGAAATAATAAATCAGTATTCATTCACAGAGATTTGAAAACATGCAAGCAAGTTTTTGTAAGAAACGACTCAGTGAAAAAACAATTTCAACCTACCTACGATGGACCGTATAAAGTATTAGAGAGAAATAGCAAGACTTTTAAACTACAAATACCCGGAAGGAAATCTACGATTATATCGATCGACCGACTAAAGCCTGCCTATATTATTAACGAGGATACTTCAGAGGATTCATCATCATCATCAAAACCACCAGCGAGGAAGCTTGAAAATCCATCATCTACATCAACCCAGTTGAAACCTATTTTAAAAACTACGAGATACGGGCGAGTCGTCAAGCCTCCGGTACGCTTTCGCTAGGGGGAGAGTGATGTAGCAGCCAGACTAATCAACCCTAAACGGGAATAAATAATATATACTCTGCTGCTACCATAACGCGGAAGGCGAAGATAAAAAACATTTATTTCCTAACTATCCCCGGCTACTGAGATACTGCGGACTGCATATAGATGATTTGACGTTCCTATAAAGAAACAAGAAGCAGCCGCAAATATCATTCAGCGCCACATTGTCTTCACACACCGTTATCGTCACGTATCCGTCGACCAATTGTGAGCCGTTTCTTCAACGCCGCAGCTCGCTTCGTCTTGCTGTTCCGGAGATAATTACTGTTTTATTCTCAAGGGATCCTTCACCTTTAAAATAAGTACAGTTCATTGGTGTCGCTAGCGCGGCACATATTGAAGAATTAAGGCGTTGGGACCGGGACGACCTCGGAAGACCCGTAATCCCCGTCTGAACCTATTTGAAGAAAAGGAAGAGGTCAACGCCCTTGTGTGTTACTCCATTGCGGGGTTCACATACGTTGTTCCCGAACTCAACGTAGGTATCACAGGAGGTTAGGGAATCCGCTGCTGAACGAGCCGTGACAAAGACCCTTCCCTCGTTCCTGTCCCTTTTCAATATATATATATATATATATATATATATATATATATATATATATATATATATATATATATATATATATATATATATATATATATATATATATATATATATATATATTGTCGTGAAGCGACAATAAAAACTAAAGAACCTAACTTAACTACAACGAAAACAACCAAAATAAAATAAATTATTTAAAAATTTGAAAAATTTTACAGTTTCTTTTATAAAAAAAGGTATGAAGGTGATGATGGGTTGTAATGAAGATGGTGATTTACAATATTATTAAAAAAAAATAACAAAGATAAAGATACTGCAACGAAGTATGCACAGGCTATGCCTATGATAGGTGCACAGCTCCTGCTCTAGGTACACGCAGAATCTGGAGAAAGCACACGCAGCGTCTGGAGAAGGTACACGCAGCGCTTGGAGTAGACACACACAGCGTCTTGAGCAGGTACGCAGCGTCTGGAGTAGGTCCACGAAACGTCTGGAGTAGGCACGCAGCGTTTAAAGTAGGTACACGCGGCGCTTGAAGTAGGCAAACACAACTTCCGGAGTAGACACACACAGCGTCCGGAATAGACACGCAGCGTCTGGAGTAGGTCCACGCAACGTCTGGAGAAGGCACGCAGCGTTTGAAGTAGGCAAACACAGCGCACTAGTAGGCGGAGGCGTAGGCGTGGCTAGGCGACGACTTAAGGAGCGGGCAGAGGCTTGCAGGATCCCGAGGCAGTGCGGAAAAGGCCTTTAGGAGATGCTTTAAGTATCAAAGCTCAAGTCAGACTCCCCATTCGCCGATTGTTCGGCTTATTTTCCCTTTTTGACGGATCTGGCATAAGAACGGAAAATTATTCTCATTAAATTTGAAATTATTTAAATTAAAAGCAAATTCTTGTAAATGGCCAAGAAGAAAGGAGTATTTTGAAGTAAAAACATCAGGCCGGTAACGATATTTGAATAAAAATTGCCATGACAACCTGATAAACAACGATGTCAAAACATGTCAAATTTTGGTTTTAGGCTCGTAATACAGAAACGGCAAGATTTAAGTGAAAAATGAGATATTATTTATATAGGAAAAAAAAGTAGCGCAACGGCGCGCACGAAACCCGAAATTGCAGAGTTACGGAGAACTAAATAAAAGACCGAAAAAGGTAGACTCCATTGACACCGATTTAAAAAGTGCTGATAGCATGAAAAATACGACGTGAAAATGATTTGTTATTGTGTTCTTATGGTTTAAAAATGTTACAGGTTCCTATGGAAATAAAGATGATGCAAAATATCAAGTTTTGAGGCGAATGCAGAACATCAAAAACAGAATGGAAAAATAAATTTAAAATAGTGTAAAATGATATGTAAGTATGTATAAGCATAACACTACATTTTCCCCCCGACCCTGGAAAATTTTTGACTCGGCAAAAATTTTGACATGTACATTCAAAAATAAACCATAAAAACACAGCTTTGCAGAAACAGACATCACCAGGCAAAATCAGATATACTATCTCTTACATTCATCATCTGCATTCAGGTAAGGGTGGAGTTCACATTCAATGACTACCACTCTAAAAGTGTGTTTTCGAAAGGACATTCAGGCTTATTTAAGGAGTTGTCATCCGCTCCTGCGTGGAAAAAAAAACATTTTGAAAGGACATCCAGGCTTATTTAAGGAGTTGTCATCCGCTCCTGAGTGAAGATAAAGATAAAGAAATTAATCTTAAGCAAGCTTTAGTCGCTATGACTTAAGTAAAGATTAAGAACGGCCAGAGCGGTAGGGCTCAAAGCCAGAGATCAGCAACATCACTAACGAGATGTGTCTGAAATTGATATTTATACATATATACAAACTTATATACAAATATACAAACATATATACAAATGTAGTGTCATGCAAAACAGTATTAGCTGGTTCCTCACATCTAATCTTCACTTCGTATTGGAGTTCGGCCTTGTTACGAAATTTGTACTTAATAACCCTTTTCATTGTTATAATTAAGTGCAAAGTTAAGTTTAAGAAATAAAAATATTAAAGTGATTAATGTAAGTGAAGTGTTATATGTAGGTCTAAATATAATCCAGATAAGTTGAAAAACTAGATGAAGTTTTGTTTTAGAATTTGGAAGATTGTACCTCTTTAAGTTATCTAGTATAAAAATATTAAAGTGATGAATGTAAGTTAAGTGTTATATGTGGGTCTAAATATAATCCAAATAAGTTGAAAAACTAGATGAAGTTTTGTTTTAGAATTTGGAAGATTGTACCTCTTTAAGTTATCTAGAATAAAAATATTAAAGTGATGAATGTAAGTGAAATGTTATATGTAGGTCTAAATATAATCCAGATAAGTTGAAAAACTAGATGAAGTTTTGTTTTAGAATTTGGAAGATATGATAAGGATGAGTAAATAAAGAGTTAAGAACGAAAGAGAAAGCAATTCAATCAAAAGGAAATGGATAAGGCGTAGCTAAGGTGAAGAAAAGAAGAACTTTTACGTCGGGCGCCAAATTGTCGTGAAGCGACAATAAAAACTAAAGAACCTAACTTAACTACAACGAAAACAACCAAAATAAAATAAATTATTTAAAAATTTGAAAAATTTTACAGTTTCTTTTATAAAAAAAGGTATGAAGGTGATGATGGGTTGTAATGAAGATGGTGATTTACAATATTATTAAAAAAAAAAATAACAAAGATAAAGATACTGCAACGAAGTATGCACAGGCTATGCCTATGATAGGTGCACAGCTCCTGCTCTAGGTACACGCAGAATCTGGAGAAAGCACACGCAGCGTCTGGAGAAGGTACACGCAGCGCTTGGAGTAGACACACACAGCGTCTTGAGCAGGTACGCAGCGTCTGGAGTAGGTCCACGAAACGTCTGGAGTAGGCACGCAGCGTTTAAAGTAGGTACACGCGGCGCTTGAAGTAGGCAAACACAACTTCCGGAGTAGACACACACAGCGTCCGGAATAGACACGCAGCGTCTGGAGTAGGTCCACGCAACGTCTGGAGAAGGCACGCAGCGTTTGAAGTAGGCAAACACAGCGCACTAGTAGGCGGAGGCGTAGGCGTGGCTAGGCGACGACTTAAGGAGCGGGCAGAGGCTTGCAGGATCCCGAGGCAGTGCGGAAAAGGCCTTTAGGAGATGCTTTAAGTATCAAAGCTCAAGTCAGACTCCCCATTCGCCGATTGTTCGGCTTATTTTCCCTTTTTGACGGATCTGGCATAAGAACGGAAAATTATTCTCATTAAATTTGAAATTATTTAAATTAAAAGCAAATTCTTGTAAATGGCCAAGAAGAAAGGAGTATTTTGAAGTAAAAACATCAGGCCGGTAACGATATTTGAATAAAAATTGCCATGACAACCTGATAAACAACGATGTCAAAACATGTCAAATTTTGGTTTTAGGCTCGTAATACAGAAACGGCAAGATTTAAGTGAAAAATGAGATATTATTTATATAGGAAAAAAAAGTAGCGCAACGGCGCGCACGAAACCCGAAATTGCAGAGTTACGGAGAACTAAATAAAAGACCGAAAAAGGTAGACTCCATTGACACCGATTTAAAAAGTGCTGATAGCATGAAAAATACGACGTGAAAATGATTTGTTATTGTGTTCTTATGGTTTAAAAATGTTACAGGTTCCTATGGAAATAAAGATGATGCAAAATATCAAGTTTTGAGGCGAATGCAGAACATCAAAAACAGAATGGAAAAATAAATTTAAAATAGTGTAAAATGATATGTAAGTATGTATAAGCATAACACTACAATATATATATATATATATATATATATATATATAATCGGAATCGGAATCTCGGAAACGGCTCCAACGATTTTCATAAAATTTAGTGTCCGGGGAGTTTATAATCACAGATAACTTTCATAGCAAGTGCCTGCATGTATTGAAAAATCTTGTATAGGCAAATCATACTGCGTTAGAAGGTACTGGAAGCGCCATCTATTAGTGTGATATATAAATTACTGTTCAACTTCCTTCTATCCTTGATAAAATTTACATGTGAATAACTTATTAAAGTTGATTTTTGTAATTTTTACAAAAAATATGTATAATTATGATCATAATATTAAATTTAAATTTAGAGTATAAATAAGTATAGTTTACTTACTAAATACTCTAAGATCCTGTATATGTAAAAAAGGCAGTTGTCTTCATGTTATTGACAGATGGAATATTTTATTCATCTCAAATTTTTTCTAACACAAATAATAACTAATAAGATTTTATGATTATTAAAAGAATAACGAACATACGTAGTTTTAGTAGTAATAATTGTCAAATTATTGTTTGGTGATTTTAAAATGCGCGATGAGAATCGTAATAGTAGGTACCTATATTATTGTAAATATTAATTGCATGCGCTGATTTTACCTTTACTCATAGGCTTTACTAATGACTTCTTCTATATATGTAATTACTCTAAGTCTTCTTCCCCATCCATATTTGACTTATCAACTTCAGACAGTCTTCTTTTTGCACTTAAAAAATTGCGTCGAGTGACGCCAAGTAAGTCAAAATCGAACGAGGCGATCAAAAGTAATAGTCATTTAAAAATCTTAAAATATTCGGTTTTATTTTTTTATATAATACTCGAATTAAATTAAAAATCAACCAGTTGCAAGATTTTCGAGCGTTTCGAGTTCGAAAAAAGCGGGAAGCTCCAGTTGTCGATCGGTAGGTTAGCCTACCGACCAACCGCTTTTTACATATTTATGTATACATAAAAGTATACAAGTCAGGATGACAAAAGAGCATACAGTTCACTTATTGATATGTGGATGATTGGACCTATAGATACTTTTTTATAGCATTGGGTGTCAAACAAGCACGCAGATGGTAAGTGAATGCTGTGGCTCATAGACATCCACATTTATCTTCAACTGAGGATCAAAATGCAAATGACTAAGATGGAATGCCTCAATTCCAGTAAAAAGGGTCTCCGGTTCTCTACACTCACCATACGAAACAGAGCAGCATTACGCTGCTGTTTTACGCCGGTATTCTATGAGAGCATGGTCCTGCTCCGGTCGAGCCGACCTATTCGTGCTATAACTATAATATATAGTTGTAACGTGGCTCTACCACGTAAAAATGTATGCGATTATTATATAGCTACATATATCATCCATTACTTTGATATCAGGACGTTGAACCCCAGTCCCCCTTTTATATAGAATAACGTTCGACAAACGAGCACACATTCCACATGGAGATAAGTGCATGCTGTGACTCATAGACATGTACATCTGTTCTTGATTAAGAATAAAAATTCAGATGCATTGTCACATATCAGGACTAAGATAAAATGTGTTGTTCCATTAAAAAAAGGTCCGGAAATTTAAGTTAAAATGAAACGAGATAAAATCTTTTTTAAGTCCCATTGTTCTATTCCAATTTCCTAACGCTTTTATAGTAATCGAATTTCAGACGACGGCTTTCGTCAGGTCTTGCTGCACGCTCGTCTTGCATGACGCTACGCAGCATGTTCCCTTGAACGCTACTCCTCGGACTCTTACCAACCCACGGCCCTCAGTACCGCAATTTAGTGCAATGCTTCTGCACCAGGGAGCTGTGATAAGATGGCAGAAAAATGTCGCTGTACTTCGAAGGTAAATGACGAGAACCGCAAATCCTTTTTATTGGTTTCGTCGTACGTTTGTCTCTTCTCGTCTATGGTGACAACGCAGATGGACAACGTGCTTGTTTGTCACCTTACTTGTAAGCCTTCACAAGGCGATCATTATTAATCTTACATAACTACTATTTACTCTCTCCCACATTTTTCTTACAGGGAAACTTGTTAGCTACGTAACAAGGGTATGACACATTTATTGTAACTAAATTCCAATTAAGAAACATCAAATAATGTACTTAGGGATGAAAATATGACTCCGGTTTTTGTCCCGCCGATGAATAATGACTACAAATTACTTTCTCCGGTATTTATAATTTTATATTTTAAAATATTAATGAATAATTAGGTACCTATGTATTTTTTTAAATAAAAATGTAAGTACATAGATAAGAAAGATATTTTTATTGAGTAAGAAATAGTACTATGTCACACAATTAAGGTCTAATTAGGGTTTATCCAGGGAAGGGAAGGTTCATCTAGGAATCTATCTCTTATATATATTAGGGATGGGCCGAATATGGATTTCACCGAATACGAATATTTGGCCGAATGTTCGGTAAAATTTTAACCGAACCGAATATTCGGCCGAACATTATTCGGCAGCATAACCTCGGGACCCAACCAATTTATGTCGAAACTTGTGACCGTAAAGCGCGCGGGATTAGCGCCGGATCCTGGCCCTCGTTCCCTCGCCACACCTGACAGTTATTGCACCATCTAGTACTGAGCAAATTTCCGGCACATGTTTTGACTATTATTGTGATAAAAAAAGTATTTCGCTGTTTTATTCTTAGTGCAAATTGATAATTATATGATAAATATGAGCGGCAGAAGATTTACTATTTGGACTTATTTAAGAGAAACTGCCGACCAAAGTAAAGTGTAAAAATTAATGTATTATTAATGTAATATAATGTTTCTTTGTTCGATTCCAAAAACATTTTATCAAGTTTCTATTTGCCATAATCGGAAATAAATCTACAGTGCCTCAAAAATATAAATGTTGAATTATATTATGCATTTGAGGCATTTAACCCATAAATAAAATATACTTTCAACAGTAAATGAATTACAATTACTCAATTCGTACATTTCAATATATTGGACACTATGAAATCGAATATTCGGTGATTTAGCTGAATATTCGGCCTATATATATATATATATATATATACATATATATATATATATATATATATATATATATACATAGTACCCGGATGACCGAGCTTTGCTCGGTTTTTTTTTTTTTGAAATTACATTTTTATTATTACAAAACTGAACTGATTATTTGAATAAAAAATCATGAGTGCAATTAGTTTTATTAAAATTTTCGTATTTTTAAAAATGACTGAAAAAAGGGCTTGATATAATAGATTTTCTCACAAAAAAGGGACTTGGAAAAAAAAGGAAAAAAGCTAGACCAGAGACAGGACGCGAACCACGGAACTCCGATACGGACAAAAGGAGATTTTCTAAAATTAAATCCAAGCTAGATCGATTTATTGCCCCCGAAACTCCCCGGACACTAAATTTTATGAAAATCGTTGGAGCCGTTTCCGAGATTCCGATTCCGATTATATATATATATATATATATATATATATATATATATATATATATATATATATATATATATATATATGTATATATATATATATATGTATATATATATTAGAGATGGGCCGAATATTCGTTTTATATTCGGTATGCGGCATATTCGGCAGCTTTACCAAATATTCATATTAGGCCGAATATTCAGCTAAATCACCGAATATTCGATTTCATAGTGTCCAATATATTGAAATGTACGAATTGAGTAATTGTAATTCATTTACTGTTGAAAGTATATTTTATTTATGGGTTAAATGCCTCAAATGCATAATATAATTCAACATTTATATTTTTGAGGCACTGTAGATTTATTTCCGATTATGGCAAATAGAAACTTGATAAAATGTTTTTGGAATCGAACAAAGAAACATTATATTACATTAATAATACATTAATTTTTACACTTTACTTTGGTCGGCAGTTTCTCTTAAATAAGTCCAAATAGTAAATCTTCTGCCGCTCATATTTATCATATAATTATCAATTTGCACTAAGAATAAAACAGCGAAATACTTTTTTTATCACAATAATAGTCAAAACATGTGCCGGAAATTTGCTCAGTACTAGATGGTGCAATAACTGTCAGGTGTGGCGAGGGAACGAGGGCCAGGATCCGGCGCTAATCCCGCGCGCTTTACGGTCACAAGTTTCGACATAAATTGGTTGGGTCCCGAGGTTATGCTGCCGAATAATGTTCGGCCGAATATTCGGTTCGGTTAAAATTTTACCGAACATTCGGCCAAATATTCGTATTCGGTGAAATCCATATTCGGCCCATCCCTAATATATATAAGAGATAGATTCCTAGATGAACCTTCCCTTCCCTGGATAAACCCTAATTAGACCTTAATTGTGTGACATAGTACTATTTCTTACTCAATAAAAATATCTTTCTTATCTATGTACTTACATTTTTATTTAAAAAAATACATAGGTACCTAATTATTCATTAATATTTTAAAATATAAAATTATAAATACCGGAGAAAGTAATTTGTAGTCATTATTCATCGGCGGGACAAAAACCGGAGTCATATTTTCATCCCTAAGTACATTATTTGATGTTTCTTAATTGGAATTTAGTTACAATAAATGTGTCATACCCTTGTTACGTAGCTAACAAGTTTCCCTGTAAGAAAAATGTGGGAGAGAGTAAATAGTAGTTATGTAAGATTAATAATGATCGCCTTGTGAAGGCTTACAAGTAAGGTGACAAACAAGCACGTTGTCCATCTGCGTTGTCACCATAGACGAGAAGAGACAAACGTACGACGAAACCAATAAAAAGGATTTGCGGTTCTCGTCATTTACCTTCGAAGTACAGCGACATTTTTCTGCCATTTTATCACAGCTCCCTGGTGCAGAAGCATTGCACTAAATTGCGGTACTGAGGGCCGTGGGTTGGTAAGAGTCCGAGGAGTAGCGTTCAAGGGAACATGCTGCGTAGCGTCATGCAAGACGAGCGTGCAGCAAGACCTGACGAAAGCCGTCGTCTGAAATTCGATTACTATAAAAGCGTTAGGAAATTGGAATAGAACAATGGGACTTAAAAAAGATTTTATCTCGTTTCATTTTAACTTAAATTTCCGGACCTTTTTTTAATGGAACAACACATTTTATCTTAGTCCTGATATGTGACAATGCATCTGAATTTTTATTCTTAATCAAGAACAGATGTACATGTCTATGAGTCACAGCATGCACTTATCTCCATGTGGAATGTGTGCTCGTTTGTCGAACGTTATTCTATATAAAAGGGGGACTGGGGTTCAACGTCCTGATATCAAAGTAATGGATGATATATGTAGCTATATAATAATCGCATACATTTTTACGTGGTAGAGCCACGTTACAACTATATATTATAGTTATAGCACGAATAGGTCGGCTCGACCGGAGCAGGACCATGCTCTCATAGAATACCGGCGTAAAACAGCAGCGTAATGCTGCTCTGTTTCGTATGGTGAGTGTAGAGAACCGGAGACCCTTTTTACTGGAATTGAGGCATTCCATCTTAGTCATTTGCATTTTGATCCTCAGTTGAAGATAAATGTGGATGTCTATGGGCCACAGCATTCACTTACCATCTGCGTGCTTGTTTGACACCCAATGCTATAAAAAAGTATCTATAGGTCCAATCATCCACATATCAATAAGTGAACTGTATGCTCTTTTGTCACCCTGACTTGTATACTTTTATGTATACATAAATATGTAAAAAGCGGTTGGTCGGTAGGCTAACCCACCGATCGACAACTGGAGCTTCCCGCTTTTTTCGAACTCGAAACGCTCGAAAATCTTGCAACTGGTTGATTTTTAATTTAATTCGAGTATTATATAAAAAAATAAAACCGAATATTTTAAGAATTTTAAATGACTATTACTTTTGATCGCCTCGTTCGATTTTGACTTACTTGGCGTCACTCGACGCAATTTTTTAAGTGCAAAAAGAAGACTGTCTGAAGTTGATAAGTCAAATATGGATGGGGAAGAAGACTTAGAGTAATTACATATATAGAAGAAGTCATTAGTAAAGCCTATGAGTAAAGGTAAAATCAGCGCATGCAATTAATATTTACAATAATATAGGTACCTACTATTACGATTCTCATCGCGCATTTTAAAATCACCAAACAATAATTTGACAATTATTACTACTAAAACTACGTATGTTCGTTATTCTTTTAATAATCATAAAATCTTATTAGTTATTATTTGTGTTAGAAAAAATTTGAGATGAATAAAATATTCCATCTGTCAATAACATGAAGACAACTGCCTTTTTTACATATACTATATATACATAGAGTATTTAGTAAGTAAACTATACTTATTTATACTCTAAATTTAAATTTAATATTATGATTATAATTATACATAATTTTTTGTAAAAATTACAAAAATCAACTTTAATAAGTTATTCACATGTAAATTTTATCAAGGATAGAAGGAAGTTGAACAGTAATTTATATATCACACTAATAGATGGCGCTTCCAGTACCTTCTAACGCAGTATGGTTTGCCTATACAAGATTTTTCAATACATGCAGGCACTTGCTATGAAAGTTATCTGTGATTATAAAAATAATAAAATAGTTTTTGGAAACGATGATCACAAATCATCGTATGATAAAACTTCTGTTTCTGCCATAATATGTAAGACGGGTAAGTAAAGTAGTAAGTACATTTTAACGATTTTGAGCTAGGTATGGGTCATTGACGGATTTATAGTTAATGTAATTTAACTGTTAATTATTAATGGTCAACAGGTTTAAAAAGCTGTTAAATAATTAACAGGTTGTAAAACTTCATTTGTTAGCAGTTCTAATCAACCGTCAATTTAATATTTCAACGCTTTCGATCAATAACAGTTAACAATTTTGTGACAAATTAAGTTTAAGTTGATGATTATTGATTTAATAAGAATTTAGATTACTTTTATTTTTATTCAACTGGAATGACCTTTCCTTCGTACTTTTTCCAGGCTTTGGACTAGCTGTATAAAAATAGTACCCAGGCGTACTTAAAAGATCATCTGATCTAATTGTATTTACATTAATCATAATTTTTTTTGTTTTTTTTTCCTTTGTTCTATTTACAATTACCTACATATTAAATTTCATAGCCTGCAAAACGGTCTTCATTTAAGTTAACATTTAAAAATAGCAGTTTCTCTATTTTGCTAGTTGTTAGTCTAGTTCTCCTTTGATTGACAATCAGCCCCGATTTGGAGAACATTCTTTCGCACGGCACTGATTTTGCGACTATGTTACATTTATCTATGTAAATTTTGGCCAAGTTTGGATAAATAAAATTGTGTGTTTTCCACCATTCCAAAGAATTGTTCCAGTCACCAGAAGTATTTGTCCTTGGTAATAAGTCATCAGCCAAATAGGTGTCCACTTCTTTTATGGCTTTTGATAATGGAGTGCCTGTGATAGAAGGTGCCCCTATTATTTGGTCAAAAATATCCCACGGACTGCATTTGTTCCTAGTTCTTGTCGACTCACTTTGATTAGATGTTTGGGCCAGTGTTTCAGCACCATTTTTGGATATTTCGTTGGCCACGAGTATATAGGTTCACGAGGATAATATTAAGGAACACATTAAGAGCCTCTTCCATTTTAGAGGGAGTATCTTGTCATTCCCATTTTTAAAAAAAACATGGGAGTGTGTTGCGGGCCTATGTTCAGCAGAACCTTTAAAAATATGCACGAATGGGGGGCGGCTCGACCGGGGAAGGACGGGCTTCCACAAGCTCAACCTCATGAACACAGCGGGACACTAAAGGCTGCGACACATAAGTGTTGATATTTTTGCCGCATATTCTTTGGTAACAACCACTAGCAAGGAACGACAGTGCACATAATACCTGAAAAATATACCAATAATTACATGAAACGTCTGTTTTTGTAATATTATAGGGTCTCTCATTTAGATTGGTATGGTGGAGACCACTTGACTTCAGTGACGTCATAACTGCAGCCGCTTATCTAAGTTATGCAAAGTACTTTTTACTTTCATGGCAGCCACTTATACACAGTTATGCTTAAAGAACTTCGATTTTTCTATAAAGTCTGTGTTTATTAAATACTCTAAATTCACGAAAGTTTTGACTATTGACGTGATGGCGGACGCATAAATATAGTATATACCCAGTTTTGTATCAAATTTTTAAAATTGATATCATATTACGGTCACTTTAGTTTCCTGTGAACGTGTTTTATCGAAAGCTAAGTACATAATAAATGATGGAATGACAAGACTAATCACAGCTAAAGTAGCACAAATAATATTTCTGAACATTAATAAAATATAACTAATAATCATGTCTACATAGAATTATTACGTACATGTCTACATAATAAAGGAATAAAATAAAAAAATATTAAAGGAAAAAAATATAAAACATTTATATTTAATGTAAGTACTAAATACATAATAATCACTGTAAGTAATAAACAATTTATTGTAAATCATAACATAATATAATGTAAATATTGAATTAATAAACCTTTAAAAAGCCTAGCTTAATAATATTTTAATACTAAAGAGTCCTGTAGCTATTAAAGTGAAGAAGCAATAAAATTGACACAACCGGTTAAAAGTATAAATTTACTATAACAGTAAGTAATATATTTAACTGTTAATTTAATCTCTTAAAAAATTAACAGTTAACTTTTAACAAATGAATAAATTTAACCATTAACGCCATGTCTACTCCAGCGAAACTACTAATATTTCCAAATGCGTTGAGGGCGTTGACGTAAATTGACGGCTAATACTATCAACCTATTTTTTCATTAATGATTAACAGTTAACACATTGACGAATGAAAAGCTGTTAAAAGAAACAGTTTATTGATTCAACGCCCACCTCTATTTTGAGCTTTCAGCACCACTAGATTAAGCAAAAAATTCGCTACCAAGCTATCGACCAATATTGGAATTTTATTTTTACGATTGATAGTTCCTGATCCTGAGATACATTAAGCATTTCGGCGGTTAAGTGCAAAATTTTCTTTGTGTCGCTAGAAAACAGTTACGATGAACCGTTACGCTATATACTACATAGCCGTTAAGAGGTTTTAACGATTTATTTTCTTGGTAGAAATTTAATTTGATGTTATAAAACTAAGAAAAAATGCAGGTAAACACATTTTCTAAGCTAAGAGGCAGTTAAGAGTAAATAACTGCTTTATTCCTTAGTTGCAGTCATGCTAGGCTATACCTAATAATATGCTAAAAAGCGGTAAACACTTGTAGTAGAAGCTAAAACACTTCTGCCCGGATACGGAAGAAGGCGGCTAAGCCACAAAAGTATGTTTCGAGAAAAATTGAAAAAAACCACGAAGTTGGTTTTCTTGATAGATATCACCTAAAAAATATTTCGACTATTGGAATCCATGTAAAAAAAATTACGAATCTTTTATAAATATGTTTGAATGAAATTATTGGCATACTGTTCTTTAAACTCTAAAAATGTAGTTAACGTAAGTATTGAAACATTGTATTTGAATATTAATTACAACATAAAAGGCCGTTAAGTATACCTTAACTGCTTTTTAGTAAAGCATTGACAATAATCATACGCAAAAATATGGCTAACCCACTTTAACATTCTTTTAATTTTTGACGCTTTGTTTAAATTATACACTTGGACTACAATTTATTGCTGTTAAGTGATATAACTGCCTTATAGTATAGTTTATCAGCAAATAATCAAATTAAGTAGAAGTGCAACTAAACTAAAAGGTAGTTAAATGTACATTAATCTCACGGAACCGATTTTTTGGTTAGCATTAGCATAGGTATATTTTTGTTATGTAAGTTTGAAAAGTTGCTAAGTGTAAAATAAAATGTGCTTTAGTAAGAATATCAAAACTTTATTCATGTTTAGCACAAACAATTATAAGGAAAAACAAGGGATTGTTTTTTATTCTTAAAGAACCTGTTTTTATTTTATTTTTGAATGTGATTTCTGCTCTACTAAACCGTTTTCAATTATAATTCTAGATCTTCTGCTAAATCCGATCTGACGAATCTGATTTATTTACTGATGTTTTTATCATGGAAATTGGTAGGTGGCACGAAGTATGATATCGACTGATTGTCGTCTTCTTCGGAATCAGAACTGTTTTGCGACATCTCCACTGACGGTATATAGTCCATTCTTTTACAGAATCATCAGAGTCAAAATCTTCACTTTATTCTTAACAACTTCCCTGTCCGCGAAATAGACACAATAGTTAAACAATCGAAATGTTCATATATGACTCATGGGACAGTGAAATGGTTAATAATGGCGCTCTTCTACTGATACTGGAAGACGTGCTGTAGATGGCAAGGAGTAGATAGATAGATATAGATAGAGATAACTAACTCTACAGACTTACTTATAGATAGACATAGACATCTTTGAATTTGGAGCTATTCGGCGGCATGTTTACTGAATTCGAAGCTTCACCGGAGTTAAAATCTTTATCGGCTAATTCAATGTAACGATGCTCTTTGACATAGGTATTTGGAGTTATTCTGGGACATGTTCATCAGTGGCACACAGTTTTTATCTATTAGCGATCAATTCTTAAAAAAATAAAATTAAAATAAAATGAATTTATTTCAGAGTTTTAGTCCATAAAATTGTTAGTACAAAATATGAGTTTACAAATTATGTTTGTAAAACAGAATAAAAACAACACTAAAACAATAATTTAAATATTTTCTGGGCTAGTTTGTGGCACTTGGTACATACGCATGAGTGTATATCCAGTGTCTCCATGTATGTATACCAAGTGTCCTTGACTGGACAGTCTGATTTACCACTAATAACCTTCAGAATCGTATTGAAGCTCCCTCGCATTCTGCACATAAGAGACGTGATACGTTGGCGTAGTACTACATCCCTGATGCACTGCAAAATCACGGCAGTCCCGACATCACTCGAAAGGCTATATTAAACTATACAATTAAATATAACATAATCATTACAATTATATACATCGCTTATAGATGGTACCATTTCTTCATAACAAAAAATATACCAAGCGTTTTATTCCTTTTCAGTTAGGTGAATTCATTGTGTATCTTTATTTTGGTGTTGTGAGATATCAAGTTTGAATATCCCGCTTAATTTTTGGAGTTGATAAAATTTTGTAAATTTATTCAGAATCACTTATGAGATCCATGGAGTATGATCAAGACCAAAGTGAATCAATTATTAAAGAACGGGAAGCCAGTCGTGTCCAATGTGCCCACTGATTAAATGTAATTTACAGTCTTCTGCTGTCGCTTCTCTCGCCACGCTCACTAACTTCTTGCCTTTCTTAAAATCAATGCATTATTCAAGGTGTAAAATAAAAATATATATAAATTACTCAAGTAATGTAAGAAGGGAGAAGTAAGCTCCCTTACGTTTGGAAACGATTTAGTATTAAATTAGGAAAAAAATTAGTTTATGAATTTGGTGTAATGGTTATCCAAGTCCATGTATGCACAATGAAAACTATTGTCAGGCCTTAAAATTGAATTGAACACTCCTTGGCCGTAGCGTATTTTAAAATTATTTTGTTATGAATATAACGCTCTTTTTACATATTAGAGAGGAGGAGATTTGAGTAAAATGTGCTATTATTGATTACTTTTTAAGTAAAGTTTTTTTAAGTGGCAATTTCATTGGAGATGCCAGTTTCAAAAAATATTCATATAAGTTCATGAACTTAAATTTAAAATGAGTGGAAAATATAATTGTAAAAATAATTATGTAATGATTTCTCATATTTACGCGAACATTACACATGTAAATAAAACTAGTTTTTACGAATTTTATCGCGTATATCAACTTTTTTATATTCCCGACGTTTCGTGCACTACAGCACCCATGGTCACGGGAGGACTAAGATGTCTGACGTCCCGATGTTATAGTTAACCACCAGATTAAAATCATTAATTTTTGTTTCGATCTACATAGTATGAACTTATAATATCTTGAAGTCTTGCAGTTGTATGCCTGGATTGGGATTTAATTTCATTAATTATAGGATCCCAAGCAGATGATAGTGCCTATATTTTATAAGATAGGACAAACGATCGATTAAACCCCGCGGTAAAGAACATATAGCTGATGTGAAGAATCGACGCTTCGGGCAGTCTGCAGTTTGTGAACACGTACAGGATCGCCCAGTCACTACATCAGATTTG
Source organism: Parnassius smintheus behrii (assembly GCA_036936625.1). Lineage (NCBI taxonomy): Eukaryota > Metazoa > Arthropoda > Insecta > Lepidoptera > Papilionidae > Parnassius > Parnassius smintheus. The sequence goes on along the minus strand of JAUPFT010000026.1, from coordinate 20,987,097 downwards.
ATAGACCACAAATTCTCGCTAACGCACACAGATTTCTTCCAAGGATGATTCGCGAGGCTATTGAAATCAAAAAAACATCCTAATTTCAATAGAGAAGATGGATTGAGCTACCATCTGCTTGGGATCCTATAATTAATAAAAATAAATCTCAACCCAAGCATACAACTGCAAGACTTCAAGATACTATAAGTTCATACTGTGTAGATCGGAACAAAAATTAATAATTTTATTGTGTGAATAACCCCGGGTAACTATTACATCGGGACGCCGAAGACCTCAGCCACCCCCCCCCCCCCCGCCCGTGACCATGGTTGCTGTAAAGTGCTCGAAATCGAAACGTCGGGAATATAAAAAGTTAATATACGCGATAAAATCCGTAAAAACTAGTTTTATTTTAAAAATAAATATAACTATTTTATTTACTTTAAATTCTATTAAATTTCTTCCTTTTTTAATTTAGTTGCAATTTAATGGGAAAATTGAGTCTTAAAGTCCTTTTCATCAGAAAAGACACATTTTTTCGGAGAATTATTATACAGTTTTTTAAATCAAAACCCAAACCAAAGAATACACCACTGACACACTTGGACAACAGTTCTGATCATACTTTTATTTAACTCTTAAAACTTGCCGATCTAATTCTTCATGTACACATCGAGTGCTAAACTTACACTTAGACGCTTTTTAGAGTAGCACATTCACTTTGCCGCTGTTTAAATATTGTTCCAAATATAATTCAAAGGTTCATCATACACTAAAAAGCAGTGAATGCTTTTTTGGGAAGTAGTTTTTAGTTTAGTAGTTTAGTTTTTAATATCACGAAATTAATCTAGAGGTTTTTCTGGAGGTTTTTCACTAGTTACCGACTTCCGAATTCTTTTTTAAAACAGACAATGCCGACAATCCATTATCGATATAAAATATCAATATGGTAGTATCGTAGTTAATTTGTCCTTCTTATGCTCATAACTTTTTCTATAATGATGTATTTAACCCACATGTGTGCATAACATGTAATAGTGTTGGAGATTTAGATTTGTGTGTGCCTTAGTGACATAAAATTTTATTGAGTAGGTGTGCAGTACTATCTATGTAGTGTATCTTCCCTTGCATCGAAAGTAACAGACTTTTTTATTCGTAGCATTAGGCGCATTACCCGTCCATTGGGTTGAATAGTCTAAGTACGTAGCTTGTATGTAGTAGAAACTTTTTATTTTTGATAAATCTGATTCACATGAAACTTGACCGAATAAAAATTCATCATCATCATCATCATCATTACAGCCCTTCACAAGTCCACTGCTGAACATAGGCCTCTCCCAAGTAGGTCGTCACTCCATCTAGTGGGGGGTCGCCCTACACTACGCCTACCGGTACGAGGCTGCCACTCGAGAACCTTTCTTCCCCATCGGTTATCGGTTCTTCGAGCTATATGGCCGTGCTCCCGTAGGTATAAATTTCCATTTAATATATTTTTTAAATGACTCGTTTTTCATGCCCTCATAGCATTCTTCGCATGCTTTCAATAATTCTTTATTCGCAGCTTTGAAATTCGTCCCGTTATCGCTGTATATAACGGCTGGTTTTCCTCTTCTGGCGATAAATCGCCTCAATGACGCTGGTGTCAATGAGGCTGCTAATTCTAGATGTACTGCTCTGGTAGTCAGACACGTGAATAAAACGCCGCAACGTTTTTCGTGTTGCCTTCCTATAGTCATACTCATAGGTCCGAAATAATCCACAGCTGAGCATGAAAAAGGTGGTTCGTGATGAGCTATTCTCTCCAGAGGAATATTCCCTTGTGGCACGTTCTGCGGCTTTGACCTGTATGTCCTGCACCACTGACAATGATGTGACACACTTCGTACTACATTACGTAGGTTCAAGATATAAAACTTTTGGTTCACCTCATTCATCACCGTATGGTGATTGGCATGTCCAAAATGATGATGAACTTCTCTAATCATCATTTTAACGATTTCGTGTTTACCGTCTAATACGACAGGTTTTCTACTTTCCTCAGTCAAATTAGACTTGAAAGGTAAACGTCCATTTAAACGGAGTAAGTTATCTTCTCCTATTTCCATAGATAATTTACTTAAGCGTGAACTTCTTTCAACGCTTTTGTTTCCGAATGAAAACACTCGTCTTGAACGAACTTCCAAATTAATAATTCCGCTTTTTTCAAGAGCGCTATGTCCAACGCGCTATCGGGTCCTTTAACCGACTTTGCTAAAACTTTGTTGGAACACATAACCGACTTTTCGGCTGCGCTGTCGGGTCCTTTAACCGACTTTCTTAAACTCTTGAATTTTTCTACCGCTTGTAAGGTGCGTGTAGTTGCCCCAAGGAATTTCTTAAAGCTGCTAAATCGTCCGAAATCGGGTAGACTTAACGGTTCTTGCCTTCTCAGCGCATTTACGCCTTTTGGCGATTTTTCTTCACCTGTTTCTAAGCTATTTATGGTGTCCACTTGTTTGGGCCATAATTCAGGATTTTTCCTGAGGAATTCAGGTCCTTGAAACCAGCGATGACTTACATCGAAGGTGGAAGGAAAATTTCTAGTGGCGTCGTCTGCCACGTTTTGTGACGTTGGAACCCATCGCCATTCACATGGCTTACTGTGATCTTCGATCTCAGCCAATCGATGAGCAACGAATGGTTTAAAAGAGGATCTGACTTAATCCACGCTAACACTGTACGTGAGTCTGTCCAAAATATTCTCTCGGATATCTCGTACTTGCTCTCTTCATTAACTGATGCAGCCAGTCTGCTGCCCATAAGAGCTGCTTGCAATTCAAGCCTTGGAATCGAAATTGGTTTCAGCGGCGCTACTCTTGCCTTTGCGGCGATCAGCGTAATCCGCCTTTCTCCTAGCTCGTCCGTGGTGACGTAATACACCGCGGCAGCGTATGCTTTTTCACTAGCATCCGTGAAAGTGTGTAACTCTCCCTTGCCGACGCCTTCAGCAACGGGTCTAGGTACTTCTAAGTGACCTAATTTCTTCACTTCCGATATCCATTTACAAAATAACACGTGTAATTCGTGTGAAACTTCTTCATCCCAAGAGATGCCTGTCCTCCATACTTGCTGGATCAGCGACTTCCCTTGAATCGTTATGGGTGATGCGAGTCCTAAAGGATCGAAGACTGACATCACAGCGCTAGTTATCTCCCTCTTCGTAGGCGGTCGTAAACCTTCCATCACCTCTTCCGGTGTGTTACGAAGACTTATGGAGAAACTTATTATGTCACGTTTGATATTCCAAATCAAACCTAAAGTGCGCTCTGTGTGCTCTTTATCTCCCAGCGAAGCACTGTCGCTCTTATATTTATTCTCCATTTTACTTAAAACTTCGGGTCGGTTGCTAGCCCATCCCCTCAGTTGGAAAGAAGCATGTTTATGTAATTCATACATATCATTTACTATCCTTTCGGCCGTCATCACGTCGGGATATGCCTGTAGATAGTCATCCATATAAAAGTCGCTTTCCGTAGCGGAAGCTGCTTCTGGATAGATATGTGCGTTGTCCTGCGCATTCCTATTCTTTACATATATAGCGATGCATGGTGATGATGCCGCTCCAAATATGAGTGACGTCATTCTATACTCTTCCGGTGGCGCGTCACGATTATGCCGCCATAAGAATCGAAGGCTATCCCTGTCTTCTTCCCGGATTTTCACTTGCAGGAACATTTCTTTAATGTCTGCCATCACTGCCACGCTTCCTTCTCTGAATCGTAGCAGAACTCCAAACAACGACTTCAATAAGTCCGGTCCGGTTAACAATGCATCATTGAGACAACGTCCGCCCGTCCTAGCGGCGGCGTCGAAAACTATTCTTATTTTCCCTTTTTGTGGGTGAGTCACTGCGAAGTGAGGAAGGTACCACGTGCGTGGGGAAATGGAAATATGGTTCGCTTTCTCTGCGTAACCGTTAACGATGAGATTTTCAATTTGCTTCTCATATTCCTTTTTCAACTCGCTATTGTTGTCGAGCTTCTTTTCGATATTAAACAGGCGACTTTCAACCTGCGCTCTATTTGACGGCATGCACTCATTGTCTGTGCGCCATAACAAAGCAGTCTCGTACCTATTATTAGGTATACGACGTACCGTTTCGCTCAAAATATTTAAAGCTCGTTCTTCTGGGTCGTTCGCGGGCTTTCTCGCGGACACTCCCAGAGATTCCAAACTAAAATAATCCTTGATTAACTTATCCATGTCTTCCTCCTTCTTCGTGGAAATATGGTTAACAATCTTGATTGGTTTAATGCCACCCGATATGTGACCATGTAAAACCCATCCAAGTTTGGTGAGCGATGCTACAGGTAGGTTCTTACCTCCTGAAATTAATTCACGAGTAACTATGAGATGCCAATTGTCCTGGCCAATTAATATGGTAGGTCTGGACCTCTCATACATCAACTCGTCCTTAATCGGTGTCAAATGAGAACACCGTTGCAATAATTCTCGGCTTACTGACTGCGGAGAAAGGTTAAGTGACTTAATTGTTTGTACACTTATCTCTTCTAAGTCGTTCGAGTAAATGCCTTTTATCTTAACGTTTAAGCGATACGAACTGTCGTCGTTAATTCGCTTACCTCCCACGGCTTCAATACGTAATTCTTCTTTACGTCCGCGAGGCGCTTTCTGAGTCATCCACTCCTCTATGAGTGTCATGGTCGATCCCTCATCCAGAAGAGCTGTTGTCTTCTGTTATAATCTTTAAGTATGCACATGCCAGTGCATTTACTGTACTAACAGTTGTAATCTGAGCCTCTTTACCCCCCTCGTCCCCTTGCGGCGAGGTATTTTCATCGGGGTATCGGTGTAGCAATCGATGATGTGACATTTTACATCCCTCTACACCACATTTTTTCGCTTTGCACTCTGACCTCCTATGGTTAGGTGACAAACATTGAAAACATACTTTCGCTTTTTTGACTGCGTCCCATTTCTCGCGAATATTCATGTCCTTAAACTTGTAACAACTCACTATAGAGTGCTCCTTGTTGCATATAACACACTTATGTGTTACCCGACCTACAGGCTTGTCCTGGGTTGTCATAACCACTTGTCGGTTGTGCCCTTTATTATTTCGGCGTTCTAGACGCTCGCTCGTATTACTTCGGCGCACATAGCGCTCGCTCTTGGCACGACTGCGTTCACACCCCTTTGCAGTGTGTACAGTTTGCTTCCTGAATTCAGGACGCTTCCGTTTTTCAGGCACATTTTCATTGTTTAAGGACGTTCCAAATTGTTCACTCAATAAATTTAAAAACTTGGCTATCTTCTGTAACTCTGGCTCCAAAGGATACTGAGCTCGATATTCAAACCATTTAAATTTAATCATAGTTCCGAGTTTCTCCACGGCTTACTAACTCCGGTGAGTATAAATACTGTGGTTGATTCAACGCTTGTATCGTGGCAACCACGTTCGTAATACGACTTGCAAAAGATCCTATATTCCGGCAATCTTCTGCCAATCTTGGCATACGTTTTACATTCTCGATTTCGGCTAGAATGAGCACCTCAACCCTACCGAATCTTCTTTCGAGAGCGTTCATTATTTCTTCAGGTTCACACAAAGTAAACAACAACGACTTGACCGCTTCTTTAGCGGTGCCTTTTAATGCCCTCCTAAGGCGTGCGACATTTTGCACCCCTGAAAATTGGCTTCTCGTGTCTTCAAACACCGTTTTGAAAATTATCCATTCACCCGGGTCTCCATCGAACACCGGTAATTCCTGGAGGAAATGAAGCTGGGAAGACTTACTTATCTTTACCCGCTATCTTTATTGCACTCACAATCGCTTCGGTCAATTCTGACACCTCACTCGCGTGTGTTTTCTGTGCATTTCCTTGGTTGCGCTCGATCTCCGCCCCTTTGCGGCGTGATTCTTTACACGCTTCCTTATCAGTAATATCGGGTTGCGTTACACTAACCGGCGCGCTCATTATGGTCTGCTGAACCCAACTCCTCAAGAAAGGTTCCACCTGAGTATTCCGCTCTTATTCATTCTCACTCGAGTCGATCTCCTCCTCTCGGTTGAGTCGTGCCAACTCCAATTGAGACTTGGCTAAGGCAGCAGCTGCCTGTGCTCGTTCGAGCTCTGAGCGTTCCAATTTAATCCGCGCTTCTCATTCGGCTTTCAGCCTCGCCGATCGCGATGACCTACTACCTCTCTGTGACCCTTTGTCACTAGTGTGCCCGATTACTGTCCTTGACGATGCCGCTTCTTCGGTCCTTTGACCTACTTTTTCGACCACCGTTTCACTCCTGGATATAACGGATTGTTGTGCGGTGCTGGCCTGTGTACCACTGGTGTCCGTCCCGTTGCTTGTCGTTGCCATGGACGTCCCTGAGTCCCATGTGCATGTGGACGTGTCGGTGGTGGCTCCACTTGAAGGAGTTGCTCCATTTGAAGCAGTAGCTGTGGTCGCTTCCAGATGGTTCCGCTTCTTTAGCTTTTCTTGAGAGCCCTGTCCTTGTCCTGCTCCCTTCGCTTCTCCCTGTCTGGTCTTATGCCTTCTTCATCTTGCAGGAAGGTGATTGTTGGCCTACGGTCCCTAATTGTCCCTACGGTCCCTACAACCCCTTACCTATAACCCTTCTACCCCTTTATCTCCCAACCCTACAATCCTACTACCACCCTAACAGCCCTATCAGCCCTATCAATCCTGAACGGGGCCTACCGAGGTGAGCCGTCCAGGGATGGAGTCGTGCAGGAATGGAACGGAGGAAAGGTTTAGGAACTTTCCCGCCAAGTAATATGACGAAACAGTCGAGCGGTAGTGCAAGCGCAGTCTCGCTCGAGAGAACTACTCCACCCGAAGGTGTTGTGCCAGAGCCCAACCGTTTGGCACCGTTAGGTGGTCGGGATGTATGCTGTGCTCGCTGCCCAGTCGCCGGTGACGCCTCGTCCAAGCGCCCTCCTCCGGTCGCGATGCAGTCAGGTGCCCACGCGCACCCTCGCCTGGCAGCAGCAGCGGTGGATGCTTCTTCTTGCACCCTCTGATGACCCGACAGGAAATGCCGGACACGGTCGTCCGACAGGAAATGCCAGACACGGTCGTCCGACAGGAAATGCCAGACACGGTCGTCCGACAGGAAATGCCAGACACGGTCGTCCGACAGGAAATGCCGAGCACGCTTGCCCGACAGGAAAAAATGCCAAGCCCTGCTTGGCCACGATGAGCGCCTTCACAAGGCACTTGCGCCTGGCTGCGATACGTGCCCCATGCGAACACACGCCCCAAGCCGCAATCCCGGTTTTCTTTCTTCCGGTAGTTCCAGGTCCAGTCCTTCTGCGCTGACGACCTGGTCTTCTGGCCTTTGGTCCTATTGCTTCAGCTCAAACCTCCGGCTTCCTTCAGTTGCTGATCTTCACTCGGCCCCGAAGGTCTTCTTTTTACAGCTGGTTCCTTGATCCTGGTTGCGAAGGACCAATTGAAAAGGAACCAACCGGCGGGGTTCGGGTGGTCCTCTTAATCCGGCTCCGAAGGTCCAATTGAAAAGGACACACACAGCGTGCTTAAACGTTCAACTAAGAAACAGAAGGGAGGAATCGTGGCTTCTCACGATCCGGCCTCCTATAACGCCTACGTTGGGTTCGGCAACAACGTATGTGATCTCCGCAACGGAGTAACACACAAGGGCGATAACCTCTTCCTTGTCAGCAAATAGTTTCAGACGGGGATTACGGGTCTTCCGAAGTCGTCCCAGTCCCATCGCCTTAATTCTTCGGTGTGGACTGTATAACTTTAAGGGATGAATTTCTTGGGAATAAAACAGCAATTATCTTCAAACCGTTCCGTGAGAGAGTAATCACTTTTTCCCTATCACTTCCCTATACTTTTTCTTTCTTCTTATTGACTGCTGGTTTTGCACTTTTCCCGAAGGATTCCCGAACTTATTTCCCGAACTTTTTTTCCGAACGAATTGCAAGAAAACTCGTTTACTGAGCTACCGCAGAGCTATACACGAAAGTGAGCCGCGCCATTCGCGCGCTTGAGCAACTCAATTACATCAATTTGTTCTATCACTCTATCACGGTTTACTTAATAACTTTATTTGCATAAGTCATACATTAACATAATTTACCTGTATAGATAGCACAAAACAATATCTATACTACGATATGCATTACATTTTCATATCACATTCCTAATTTAATATTAAATTGTTTCCGAACGTAATGGAGCTTACCTCTCCCTTATTACATTACTTGAGTATTTATTTTTAATTTACACCATGAATAATGCCTTGATTTAAGAAAGGCAAGAAGTTAGTGAGCGTGGTGAGAGAAAAGACAGCAGAAGACTGTAAACGATTTAAACTGAATCAGTGGGCATATTGGACATGACTGACTCCCCGTTCTTTAATGATTGATTCACTTTGGTCTTGATCATACTCTATGGATCTCATAAGTGATTCTGAATCAATTTACAAAATTTTATCAACTCCAAAAGTTAAGCGGGATTTTCAAACTTGATATCTCACAACTACAAAATATAGATACACAATGAATTCACGTAACTGAAAACGAATAAAACGCTTTGAATATTTTTTGTTATGAAGAAATGGTACCATCTATAAGCGATTGTAAAGATTATTTTATATTTAATTGTATAGTTCAATATAGCCTTTCGAGTGATGTCGGGACTGCCGTGATTTTGCAGTGCATCAGAGATGTAGTACCACGCCAACGTATCACGTCTCTTATGTGCAGAGTGCGAGGGAGCTCCAATTCTATTCTGAAGGTTATTTATTAGTGGTAGAATAGAATAATTTTTTATTCAATATAGATTACAACTAATTCTTATTGAAAGTCAATATTTTACGTTACCACTGGTTCGAAAAAAAAACTCTGTCCTGGGAAGAACCAGCAAACCAGACTGTCCAGTCAAGGACACTGGGTAGGTATACATATACACGGAGACACTGGATATACGCATACGCGTGTATACCAAGTGCCACAAACTAGCCCGGAAAATATTTAATTTATTATTTTAGTGTTGTTTTTATTCTGTTTTACTAACATAATTTGTAAACTCATATTTTGTACTAACACTTTTATGGACAAAAAGTCTGAAATAAATTCATTTTATTTTTTCTAGAATTGATCGCTATAAACAAAAACTGTGTGCCTCCTATGAACATGTCCTAGAATAACTCCAAATATGCCAAAAAGTATCGTTACATTGAATTAGCCGATAAAGATTTTTACTCCGGTGAAGCTTTGAATTCAGTAAACATGCCGACGAATAGCTCCAAATTCAAAGAAGTCTATGTCTATCTAATATATATAATAAGTGTAAGTAAAGTCTGTAAAATTATTTACTCCTTGCCATCTACAGTACGCCTTCCAGTACCGGTAGAAGAGCGCCATTATTCAGAATAAAGTGGTGAAGGTTTTGAATCCGATGATTCGGTAAAAGAATGGAATATGTACCGTCAGTGGAGATACCGCAAAACAGTTCTGATTCCGAAGACGACAATCAGTCGATATCATACTTTATGCCACCTACCAATTTCCATGATAAAAAAATCAGTAAATAAATCAGATTCGTCAGATCGGTTTTAGCAGAAGATGAAGAATTACTATTATTGAAAACGGTTTAGTAAAGCAGAAAATCACATTTCAAAATAAAAAAGAGGTTCTTTAAGAATAAAAAAACAATTCCTGGTTTTTCCTTATAATTTTTTGTGCTAAGCATGAATAAAGTTTTGATATTCTTTAAACTAAAGCACATTTTATTTTACACTTATCAACTTTTCAAACTTACATAACATAAATATACCTATGCTAATGCTAACCAAAAAAGCGGTTCCGTGAGATTGATGTACATTTAACTAACTTTTAGTTTAGTTGCACTTCTATTTAATTTGATTATTTGCTGATAAACTATATATAAGGCAGTCATATCAAGTGTATAATTTAAACAAAGCGTCAAAAATCAAAAGAAAGTTAAAGTAGGTTAGCCGCATTTTTGCGTATGATTATGTCAATACTAAAAAGCAGTTAAGGTATACTTAACGGCCTTTTATATTGTAATTAATATTCAAATATAATATTTCAATACTTACTTTAACTACATTTTTAGAGTTTACGGAACAGTATGCCAATAATTTCATTCAAAAATATTTATGAAAGATTCGTAATTTTTTTTACATGGATTCCAATAGTTGAAATATTTTTTTCGGTAATATCTATCAAGAAAACCAATTTCGCGCTTTTTTTTTTTAAACTTTTCTCGAAACATACTTTTGTGGCTTAGCCGCCTTCCGTATCAGCGCAGTATTGTATATTGATAAAATTTATAAATAAGCAGTATTTAGTAAAGGCTAAGGACCGTGTAATAATCATCATAAGGTTACCTTAAGTATAGGAGGGTTTATGTTACTGCAATATAAAATCCAACAATTAACTGTCATAATTAATTTAGAATAAGATTAACCTAAGTATTAAAATATTAACAAAAATTCAAATAAAGTGGAAGAAGAAAACCGTCGAAATATCGTATCTATCTATATTTTACAGTGCCATCTATCTAGGGGTATGAATTAAGAAGATGCCTTAATTATGTTATATAACATTCAACAATACAAGTAAACTAATAGATGTCGCGTTAGTCCATTTTTAATTTCTAATGATGCTATTGTTGTAATTATAAACTTTATATTCTATACTATATAATGTTTTAAATCGTATAGTAATATAGTCGATAATTCACTTATGTTGATTCAAAGCTCTAAATCAAATTTAAAACGATAATAATAACATTATGCACTCATCAGCTACATAACGTAGCGTCCTCTTTAGTAGATAACCCATGAAGGTTGGAGAACAATCTTCATGAGCTAACCGCTGCGTCGTAGCTTGTCGGATAATCGAGGCGCCTCTAACCAAAGTAGCCAATAGTCAGCTTTATCGTGTTGATGAATAACATAGCCGTGGCTATTTTGGGAATAGCCACTATTTAGTTAGGTACTTGAATAGCTACCCCTTTCTAATGGGTATTGGGTAATTATAAGTAGCTAACTAGCCAAAATTTAAATAAAAAATAAACTTTATTTTATTTAAAAGTTATTACTTCATAGTTAATACTTATTAGTGGTGGAGGTAGCCTAACCAGCTGATCAGCTATTTGGATAAAAATGGCTCGTCGCTCAATAAGTAACCAACTGATAGTTGATACCGTAAGTAAACGACGGTAAGATGGTAACTATGTACCTATCAAATTCCTATTCTAAAATCTGAACGAATATTGAACTGAGAGCTGTGAGGGTTGTGTCTGTGTCGTGAAATCTGTCTGTGTCTGTGTCTGTGAAAAAGACAAAATTATTAAACAATTGACATGTTAATTTATGATTCATGGGACACCAAGTACACTGTAAGTTTTGCGTAGCTCATGAATAAATAAATTTAAACGTAAACTACTTACTACTTTACTTTACCGCTTTTTAAAGTATTTTCCGTTATACCTATTTTAAACCATTTTTTAAAAACATAGGGACCACTGGTCTCAATGCCCGTTTTTACGGATTTAATCGCTTAAATCACGTCGGGAATATAAAATGGTTTAATATATACCTACTATAAAATCCGTAAAAACTAGTTTCATTTGAATGTGTAGTGTTCGTGTACATACATAACAAATCATTAAAATATTCTAAATTTGAAAGGTTTTGCAACGCACAATTTGATCGTGGCTGAGTTTCTCTTCATCATGAAAGTCGTGATGGCCGAACCTCAACTGCGATTACTGAGAAAAATTTAAGGGGATATAGTAAGTCAGCTCAAATTCTAACTTCGCCCCCACTTCACCGCGCGTCGTATGCTATGTGCCGACATTTTTGTAATCACTAATACTGTAAGTAGATAGGTCGTTAGATACTTATTTCATTAGGTTTATCATATTTATGCCTGTTTCTTAACGCCAACCCAGTCGCTTCTTATTTTTATTACGGTTATTTCCCATTTTAATTTTACGTCGACCTGTTGCGTAATGTGTATTCTGATCGTAAGCGACATTTGAATGCCGCCACAGAGTACATGTTCCAAAGAATAAAATAAGTTTCCGGGTGCTCACAATGGACACGAATACATTATGCTGATCTCGCAAGGAATATTGTAATTAGATAATGGTAAGGATAGGTAGATACCATAATAATTTATTCTAGTAAGTAATTATTATAATATTAACTATATGGGTTTATAATAATTACTTACTATTATTATTATTACCTAATAGATAAACATGTTCAATAAGTTCACTGCAAATCTTGATTTTTGGAAGTGTGTGTTTTTGAACACAAAGTGTTCGAATATGTCGTCACCCATTTGATAAATATTGTAGACACGTTTAACACACTTGAAACGTGTAAACATTTTGTACAATGCTAATCGAATAATATAAAAAGTGTGCATATTAAATAAAAAGCGTAAAATAAAATCTAAGTACTTTTTAGGAGCCCGAGTATCTCTTAGAGAACCGTTTAAAGAAATTGATTGCATCGAATTGATGTAAATAATAGTGATTTGCACAATTTTAATAGTAGATATAAAAATAAAATCACAATACGTGCTTTCCGGTTACACAAAGTATATAGTGCGTTCTTGGGTAGCGATATACGCTTTCATAATAAGATTCCAAAACAAATGTCAGATCTTTCACCTTTTCAATTTAAGTCAGACAAAAATGCTTGGAACTGAACTGACCTCTCGTACTACACAGGACTAACTAGAAATTTCTAAACCGATTTGGTATCTACATATACATTTGACATTTTATGTTTGACTTATCGCTTTACATAATTATAGAACTATTGTAAAAATATTTTGAAAAGAGCAACTACTGAGTTTCTTACTTTTTTCTATGATTCTTCTCAGTAGAATCAGAACCCCTGGACACGGAAAAGAAAAAATTGGGGAAAACAGTGATTATATGACTATTGAAAAGTGTATTTTTAATGCCTACTTGAATAAAACATATTTGAATTTTGAATTTCAAACGAGTGAAGGCAAATTTAATTAAATTAACGTAGATTAATTCAATCACAAGAAGAACATAATATACACAATTTTATTTACATATTTACATTTCATTTTTACGTAGGCACACTATACCTATCTGGCAACGCATCTACTTTATTAATCTTCCGAAGAATCATTAATTTTATCAAAGGATGCCGAACTTTCCTTTGTCGGTCTTTCGGCGTGTACTTACAAATAGTAGTATTTATTTTAATTCCAGTCATTCCCAATTGAGCTTTGCTTCGAGTCTAGTGTATTAATTGTTTTTACTCTAATCCTTGTTGTTCTTGGAGTGATAAGTTTACAATTTGACATGAGTGACGAAGAGTCGAATAGTTCTAGTCGGAGTAGTGAGAGTTGGAGTTATAGATCTAAAATACCTAAAAGTAAATTTGATGAGTTTTTCGACATAATTCCTGCATCCCAAATTGCTTTGTGTAAATTATGCCAACATAAAAAGGTTGAAATAAAAATGAAAAACAGAAACACTTCAGGCTTAAGGAAGCATCTAATATCTTTCCACAAAAAGGAATCACAAATATTTCTTCCTGAAAAACCAAAATTAAGTGGAGATATCACAAGCTTTTTAATAATCACCGCAAAAAATGGACAGGTAAGAAAAAATATACTTATCACACAATTACTTAACACATATATTATGTAACTAGCGGCCGCCTGCGACTTCGTCCGCGTACAATATCTGATTTCCTATGAGATTTTGAAATATTCTCGCTGCGAAAGTCTTACCTAAGTATAAAGGGGCTATATAGGTAAAGCTTAACTATGCAAGTATTTATTATTTAAAACTAATAAAGTAAATGTCGATCTTCATATCTATACTTTAAAAATATAGGACTTGCATGTAACCATTTTACCCCAATTTCACCCCCTTAGGGTTAGGATTTCGTAAAACAGCTTATTCAGGATTTTATTATTGAAAACTTATAACTTTAATCCCGATTTTCGTGTCTCTAACTTCAAAAACGTAGGACTTTCATACAAACTTCCAAATCCCATTTCACTCCCTTAGGGATAGATTTTCTCAAAACCGTTGCTTAACTGATCTCTATGCCATAAAAGGAAACTTCAAGTTTGTATGTTTTATAGTTCCTGAGATATCGTTATAGTCAGTCAGTGAGTGATAGTTATATATATATATATATATATATATATATATATATATATATATATATATATATATATATATATATATATGTGGATTATAATGTTAAATATGTATTTATAATTCACTCATATTTTCATTTGTTTTTATAATCGGCGAGACACATGATTTACTGTTTTATTTCAGTCTGAAAATAGCAGTGACAACATCACGACAGCTACAGTTGATTGGATGGTTAAAAAATATCTTCCCTTCTCATTTTTCGATGACGAAGCTACAGAAGTATATTTTCGATCAATTTGCCCAAATATGGTGTTTCCTAAAAGGTCCACACTTAAAAGGAAGGTCAAAGAACGGTTTGAAGAGCTTCAATTGAATCTTAAGAAGCGACTACAACAATTTTCATCTAAAATGTCATTTACCATTGATGTATGGACGTCAATTGCTGGTAGGAGTTACTACGGGGTCACTATTCTTTATATAGACAACGAATGGAAGTATCAATCTGTAGTCCTCGATTTTATACCATCACGCGGTCGACATACTGGGGAAGATATTGTAATGATTTTCCACGAATGTTTATTGGATTATGACATAATTGATAAAATACAGGGTATCACGGTCGACAACGCAACTGCAAATACCAAATTTATGTATGAATTGGACAAACAGCTGCCACACTTTAATTCAGACAATCAACATTTCCGGTGCTTTGCTCACATTTTGAACCTTGGTGTACAAGATTTATTAAAGACCTTAGTATTACACAGTGAAACTGACAATAAGGGACAAGAACAGCAGTATGAAGATAATGAAGACGAAACTGAGGAAGATGAAGAATATGCGCCAAATATTGCTGACTCACGTACAGCTATAACAAAATTACGCAGTATTTTCAGTAAAATAAAAAGAAGTGAGATATTGAATAAGAAGTTTCAGTCTGCTTGGTAAGCAGCTGGCGTGCAATCAAATCTGAACCCCATATTCGACTGTCCAATGAGATGGAATTCCACACATGATATGATTGGATTTGGTTTAAAAGTGAGATCTGGCATTAACATATTGTGCACTTCTGTCACCGAATTGAATGATTCTCAAATCACAGATAGTGAATGGCAAATACTCGAAAAAATACGTAAGTTTCTAATAAACTTTAAACTTCTATCAACGAAACTTGGTGGAGAACAATATGTTACATTACCGCTAGTCATTGTATCATTCAATCTCTTGCTCGATAAAATTGAATCCATGGTAAAACAATTAGATGAGAAACCTAATCGATCCGAAGTGGATGAAAGGCTCATTCTGAGTTTTCAACCAGCTCGAGACAAAATGCTTAAACATTATAAAAAGAGCAACTGGATTTATTGTACCTCTTTAATTTTAGGCCCAAGGCATAAGACTCAGACTTTTGACATGACATTATGGGGGAAGCAAATTAAAACAGAAAGCCTGCGCAAATTTAATAAACTTTATAAAGAATATAAAAGTCTACACTCAGTGAATACATCTCTATAATCACCAAGAAATGAAAAGAAAGTATGTGAATATGATGAAGATGAAGACGTAATAGACTTTGAGAAATTGTATGCATGTCCCTCGACGTCATCTGGATCTGGAATTTTTCATCAAGGCTTAGTTATAGACGAGTTGGAAGAATACCTAAGTAAACCCAGAGCCGCCAGTTCGGAAGACATTTTAGAGTGGTGGAGGACGCATGAGACAGAATATCCGACTTTATCGAAGATGGAGAGGATGGAGTTGCCCTATACTTTGCCTATCGGTACGAGGCTGCCACTCGTGAACATTTTTCTCCCATCAGTCGTCGGTTCTTCGAGATATATTTTGCCTGATAAATGTTTAGAGATCTACTTCCGTATATACACTCTTATCTATGATACTAACGGGGCGACAGGAATCAAGCTTCAAGACGATAATGGTATTTAAAAAAAAGTAAATAACGTAAGCACTGCTTTATAGTTAGTTCAGTTAGTATGCAAAGTTTCATGATCTTATTTAAAGTATTTTATGAATAACAGCGGTTTATTGTCCAGTTTGGAGGTAACTTTGGATTTCTTTTCTATCGAGAAAATTTTACGGAATCGTGTTTTCGTCTAACACAGTCCTTAATATTTAATCCCCAACTTTGCCATATATTTATTTCAAAATTAATGCTGCAATATTTTCGGCATAACGGAGGATCTTGCTAAGCCATTTGAGGTTATATTTCCCCTTAAGAAAACCGGCGCATCACCAATGATGTGAGTCAGAGAGTTTTTAAATGGTGATGTTAATTTGTGTAAGAGTTTACCTTATGGCGTTCAATTGCATTATGAAGACGAGCAGCGCGGAATTTTCCGGAGAGAGAAAATTTTTAAAATAAAAAAAAATCATTGCCCTTAAATCTTTTCACGATAATTACATTGTCACTACGGATGACGAACTCTAATTAGTTTCTTATGTTTTTTTTATAGGATAGGGTGACAAACTAACACACAATCCACCTGATGGTAAGTGGTTGCTGCGGCCTATAGACATTTACATCTATATTCGATTACAAATCAAAATGCAGATGCGTTGTCACCCGTGAGGACTAAGATGGAATGCCTCGTTTCCAGGAAAAAGGGTCTCCGGTTCTCTACACTCACCATACGAAACACAGCAGCATTAAGCTATTATTTTGGGCTGGTATTCTGTGAGAGCGTGGTACTTCCCCGGTCGAGCCGACCCTGCAGCATGGCTCTACCACGTATAAACATGGAAGTATAAAAAATTTATACTTGTATTCGAAATTCAAACATTTATGAGTATGCAAGAGCGCAGAACTTTCAGTGTGCAGTCTATAAAAGAGTTGAGATCTAAACGTTATACCATGTTAGATGGCAGTCCCTTAAATCACACTCAATGCAATGTACATTGTACATATTAAAAAAAATGTTACATGTTACATTCGTACTGTGTAACCAAGGATTCAAGTTTTCAAATCCATTTGATTAGTAAGGTGTATGGCCGTGGTAAGAAAAGGGGAGATTTCTCGCCGGGCAAGGTGTTCTGCCCGGGGAGCGGCCAACACTCCGTGTGATAGTTTTTTAGTTCCGGAGAAGTTCTATATATACTGTTTATGATTCGGAATGTTGATAGCGCGATTTAGGCTTCGGTGTGTTTTCGCTTGTGGCGCGACGACAGCGCCGCTACATCACCCCCCTGCTCAGACCGGAGGTCGATAGTGCAGCCTCGTTGCCGACGAATGTGCAAGTGCCAGGAGATTGCCTTGTAGTCTGCGGTGAGTCGAGAAGAAGGCAAGTAATCTGCGAGAGTACCGTGAAGCAGAGGCGAGCAGTAAGGCTCAGAGCCGTGCCGAACACTGTATAGCGTAGAGAGTAGCTTGAAGGAACTGGAAGCATTGTTATTCCAGTGCTGCGATGAACCTTGTGAAGCTAGATGGCTTGCAGGATATGAAGACTGCAGACGATATCTGCTCGGGAGCGAATGGGTGGGGTATTTTATGATGAAGATGAAGCTTGAAGTTTCCGAAGGTTGTTGGTTGCGTGTTCAAATCACATCGGGTGGTCACCACTGTGGCCGGTGAGGAATGAAAAGGGGAGATCTCCCGCTGGGCAAGGTGTTCTGCCCGGGGAACGGCCAACACTCCAGGTGATAGTTCGGAGAAGTTCTATCTATATATACTGTTTATGGTTCGGAATGTTGATAGCGCGATTTAGGCTTCGGTGTGTTTTCGCTTGTGGCACAACGACAACGCCGCTACAGGTGAAATAAAATGGTGGGGTCTCCGGTTGTCTTCTACACTCAACATACGAAACAGCAGCATTAAGCTACTATTTTAGGCTGGTACTCTGTGAGAGCGTGGTACTTCCCCGGTCGAGCCGACCCATTCGTGCCACAACCATAGGTACCTACTACTAATATAACTGAAGCATGGCTCTACCACGTATAAACATGGAAGTATAAAAAATTTATACTTGTATTCGAAATTCAAACATTTATGAGTATGCAAGAGCGCAGAACTTTCAGTGTGCCGTCTATAAAAGAGTTGAGATCTAAAAGTTATACCACGTTAGATGGCAGTCCCTTAAATCACACTCAATGCAATGTACATTGAATATATTAAAAAAAATGTTACATGTTACATTCGTACTGCGTAACCAAGGATTCAAGTTTTCAATTCCATTTGATTAGTAAGGTGAAATAAAATGGTGAGATAAAACACATACAGAAGACTAGCTCTTAACTTCGACTTCGTGCGCGTATATCTTAAACAAAAAACCCGCGGATCTGTAATAGTGTTCCTTGGGCAAGTAGTTCAGTTATCAAGAAACTACTTTATACTCCATTTTTTATTATCTCGAAAATTATGTGCGATATGAGAAAATACCCTTTTAGCCGACTTCAAAAAAGAAGGAGATTTACAATTCAACTATATGTTTTTTGTATGTACGTTACATAATATCTTCTTCATTTTAATAGTTCTTTGATGATTCTTTTTTTAATAAAATTAATTATATATGGTCGGGAAAAAGTTTCTTCATTTTTTATAAACAAATTCAAGACTTTTTTAAAACGTTTAATTATATTTAATTATAATATTTATGTGCCATTTTGTACGATAACTTTTTTCCATCTTGTACGTAGTGACAAAATCCCGTTGTAGAAATCTTGCGATTTTTATCAAAAAAATGCGACTATCTAGTAGTTTTGACAGTCCTCTCTCGATGTTAACTTAACACCATCCATAGAATTCTGAAGAGACTGAAATAGGTGAAAATCTGAGGTTGCAAAGGCAGGACTATATGTTAGATACATTAACACTTCCCAACCAAACTCTCTCAATTAAGACAAAGATGAGTTTGTTGATCAATTCCGGCAGTTTTTATCAATTTCTTGCTTGCTTTCTCAAGTTGTTAGCAGTAGAGATCCGAATCGATGGTTTTGCCCAGCGGTAAAAGCTCATAATAAACGATGCTCTTCCAATCCCACCGGACACACACTATCATCTTATTGCGTGTAAATTTGGGTTACCCTACAGTCTGTGAAGTTTGACTACCCTTTGACCATGATTTTTCGCAGGTTCTTGTCATAGTTGATCCACTTTTCATCACCAGTAATTAATCTTTTCAAAAATGGTTCGATTTCATTACATTTCAATAAAGAATAGCAAATGAGTACAGGATTAATTAGATTTCTTTCAGTAAGCTCGTGTGGTACCCAAATATCGAGCTTTTTGTAAGTCGGACTTTTTCAAATGTGTAAAAACTGTTTTGTGGTCAATTCTCAATTCCTTGGCTATGCCGTAACTACTAATATGTCGATCTTGCTCCACTTTTTCAAAAACGGCATCGACTGTATCCGTATGAGGGCGACCAGAGCGAGCTGCATCTTTGACATCAAAGTTACCGGACTGAAAACGTTTAAACCAACTTCGTGCTATTCTTACTTCAGGTCACTCTATCAAGTCCGGAGGTAAGATCCAATCATAACTAATAAAATGAGACCAAACTCGGCACACCTAGTTTCTTTCTCTTCAACGAGTTTCGCCGCAGTACACCTTCAGGTCACCCTACCAAGTCCAAAGGTAGGTAAGGTCTCATAACTAACGTAACGAGCACAATCTCGGCCCACCTAGTTCGACTCTTCGAGGAGTTCCGAAGATCCGCAGATATCCAAGTACACCTTCAGGTCACTCCATAAAGTCCAAGATGTATAAGCATATTTATATATGGACCTTCAAGAAAAAAGCCTACTCCTTTTTAAAAGGCCGGCAACGCATCTGCAATTCTCCTGGTGTGGCCATCAGGTGAGCCGTATGCTCGTTTGCTTCCTCTCCTATAAAAAAAAATGTATAAAAATCCTACGTACTTTTGGGGAAATAATATATAGTAATAAAAATCTGTGTTTATAAAAATAGTAATAATATCTTACCGTGCTCAAGTATGTATCAAATTTGGTTTTTGAAATATTTTGTATTTCTACAGCGATCGATATTTTTCATCACAAACGATACAGTAATCCACTTACGACGGCGGTCGAGCTCGGAACCGGAATGAGTCAGTGTATTTAATAAAAGATATTATAACAAGGCTGCTCGAAACACTGAAAACTTTGGATTTTTAGCCGAAAAAAATTAATTATAACAGGTTGCGCGGAAAACCATTCGTATTTATTTATTTGACGGTAGGCTTGCCAAATCGTTTATCCCTTTCCAAACGATATCATTCATACCCTACTATCGACACATCGGGGTGGTGGGGTGGGAGAGGAAAGAAGATGATTCTAGAATATTACGCGATCATTGCAACCGAAGGAATAAAAGGCACGCGCGGCCGACACGCAGTCTCTTCCCGCCGCGCTCGTCGTTGGAACCACACCGCTTTAGACAATAGTGTCATGGAAGGGCTATTGCCCACGCGCACCGCTAGTATAACCGCTATAGTCTGGACTCAGTCGAGCTCCAGGAAACCCACCTCACCTCGTGTGAGAAATAGTCGTGCACCGCACTCTCTCCCGACGCATCACCGGACAAGAAAGGCTGGGGCCCCAGAGTGTCTTCCAGAAGTCGAACCGCAGCAACATAGTGCCCAAGCCGCATAGAAGCAACACCCCGGTGAGTAAATATTCCTTACTAGTTACTGCTTGATATAATTGTGTCCGCTCCAATTTATTTTCTCCTAATCAAGCAGGATTCCTTTCATAGATTTGGCAAATAATAGTTCGTTTTAGGGAAGAGCGAGTGCATTGTATGGGAAACCGCGTGCTATAGTCGCCATTTTGGGTAAACGAAGAAGCATTTCGCATATACAGTCAACTTTGGTTTAATATCTCGCATAATAGGTTTAAGGCTCGACCGGGAAATTAGACTTCGGTAACCTTAGGCTCGTCGCTCCACCAATAACTAAGCAGAACAAAATTAGATCAATTAGAAACCGCGTAAAAGAACATATAGCTGATGTGAAGCATCAACGTTCCGGGAAGTCTGCAGTGTGTGATCATATCTTAGACGGCCCCAACCATTACATCAGATTTAATAGACCACAAATCCTCGCGAAAGAACACCGATTCCTACCAAGAATGGTACGTGAAGCTATTGAAATTAAAAAAAATCCTAGAGAAGGAGACTGGGTACTACCACCTGCTTGGTACCCTATAATCAGTAAAATAAAAACTAAACCCAAGCACACCACTGCAAAACTTCAAGACATAGTCAGTTCATTTTGCATAGATCGGACCATAAACAATAATTTAAAAAGCTAAAGGTACTCCGGGTTTCACAGTGACATCGGGACGTCAGTCATCTCAGTCCCTCGTGACCATGGGTGCTGGAAAGCACCCGAAACGTCGGGAATTAAAAACAATTAAAATTAAATGCGATAAAATCCGTAAAAGTAGTTTTAATACCCACGTGCTTTGCGCTTAACCTCATGCAAAACGGTCTCCAGGCCGAACTTCGGTCATGGCGGCTGGTCTCTATAGAGACATCTATCTGTAGGATAGCCATCTGCGCGGGTCAGGATCATAATGAGAGTGTGTGCGCCAGCACTTGAGCACTCTCTATCTATTTGATCTTCTACAACTGTCCACTTCCTTACGGCAATGTGCAGGTAACGAGCCTCAGGCTGACCCCATTGTCCGAACTTCCACACAGGTAAAGCACTGCTCACGTAGTCCTAGTTGCCGCGTTCGCGGTACTTTACATTACATTGGTTGGCTGAGTACTTCTCAGCGTCTTGTATATAATCGTATCCCACCGGGCCTCTGTTGCTCATCCTCGGCTTCCTTGCCGAGCGGTTTTAGGACTTTTCATGTAAGTAATCGTCCATCCGGTGTGCGAGGAGATGCTAAAAGTCCTTAAATTCCTCACAGTCAGATGTAATTGTAATACAATATTGGAGAGTGATCAGACGCAGGAGCAACGAGAAATCCAAGAAAGAAAACCCCCTGCTCACGTAGTCCTAGTTGCCGCGTTAGCTGTACTTTACATTACATTGGTTGGCTGAGTACTTCTCAGCGTCTTGTATATAATCGTATCCCACCGGGCCTCTGTTGCTATCCTCGGCCTCCTTGCCGAGCGGTTTTAGGACTTTTCATGTAAGTAATCGTCTATCCGGTGTGCGAGGAGATGCTAAAATTCCTTAAATTCCTCATAGTCAGATGTAATCGTAATACAAGATTGGAGAGTGATCAGACGCAGGAGCATCGAGAAATCCCAGAAAGAAAACCCCCTTTAACTAATTTTGGCCCAACCTGGAATTCGAACCAGGAACATCATAGCAGTCGTGCTTAAATCCACTAGACAAACGAGGCAGGCATACAAACTACATAATCTTTATGTATATATAAATCAATTGTGTTGTCCGTTAATCTCGCTAAAACTCAAAAATAGTTCGACCGATTTTGGTGAAGTTTTGGGATTGATAGACGTACTTTTTTATTGCGTTGACTTAGAAGCTTGAACTTCTTACACCTTCAAATACCTTAGTATTAAAAAAAATTCAACTCGATACCTGTAATCAGTTCTGAGAAAAAAAATTTCGATAAACGGACGGACGAAAGTATAACTAAATGAAAATATCATTTTATTATCCGGGCTCCGTTTATTCCCTTTGAGGTATGGACCCATAATAATGTTACGAGCTTGAGGTTCGTGACAATAAAAATTGCCGATAAAATTACCTAAATTAACACTTTAATTTACTTTACACAAATTAAAACTTAAAACACTAATAATTAAACACACTAATTCACTTAATTCCGCTCCGAAGCTTCGCTCGTATCGCCAATTCAATACTACTTCGATCGCATCTTGCAGCGCCTATTTATTTAAATTAGCAAAGAAGCATCCGGAATATTCAAGTAAATGCGCGCAAAGGGACGAGTGTGCGAGTGTAGATTTTCTAGAAACTTAGTTCTTCGGATGGCGCTGTCGGTTGAGAGATTTGTAATGTCATTTTCTGCAAAGCTCCCCTCGCTCTCGTTCCTGACACTAGATGGCGCTAGTTGACTTATTAACGCAACACTGCCCCCTCCTAAGACATGCTCGTCCCGAGCATTATTGGTCCCATAATAATGCGCCAAGCGATCCACATGGACGATCTTAGAAGTCCCTCTTGCGCCTTTCTGCAACGGCTCCGCAGTGTCAAGGGCTGTCTTATCCCGTGGTGCACCAACATTGTACAGTTTCGGTGCTCCTCTACTACGTGTCTGAGGTCCCCGCACGGCCGCACAACTTGTACATGTACGACACCAAGCCTCGACATCGTCACGATAATGGACCCAGTAAAACTGTTCTCGGACCTTCAGCAGAGTTCGTTTACCTCCCAGATGGACTCTTGAACGACCATTATGGCACAGCTGTAGAACATTCGGCACTTTAGCCTTAGGGACAACCATTTGCAAACGACAGCTGTCTCCTCGACCATGGTCCCATTTACGGCACAGGACTCCATCCTGAATCAGCAAGCTGTCCCACTGGGCCCAGTAGTCTCTAGTGGTCGAACTCATCGCTGAGACGTCCTTCCACTTAGGCTTGGTAGCACGAGCCTTCATCCATTCCAGAATCGGCTTGATGTCCGGATCTTCCTGCTGTGCACGTCGTAGGCTGTCCTTCCACCCGTTGCTGAGGTGGTCTGTCCTGAGAATCCTCACGGATACCACTTCCTTACTCTCTTGCATACTACAATGGTTGCAATCTTCAGGACAAGGTCTTCTTGACAATGCATCTGCGTTGCCGTGAGATTTCCCGCTGCAGTGTCTGATAGTAAAGTCGTATTCCTGCTGCTGCTGGGCGGTGCTGTTAGCCGCACTTCCTTTCTGAGACCGTTCACCTTCCCTTCCTAGGGTGTGCTTAGGGCAGCTAGACCGAAGATGGCCCCTTTCCCCACAGCCATAGCACCTAGGGCTGTATCCTCTGTTGCGGTCGCGAACTGTAGCTGCTGCTACCTCCCTGATGCGATGGGAACGATGATCCTGCCGCACGACTTCCACCTCCAGTGTATGGGCCAAGGTGTTCTTAAGCGTGTCGTGGTGCCCGAGTCTCACAGCAGCTCTGACTTCAAGGTCGCGGATGCCGTCGATGAATGTCTGAACCAGGTTCCCTTCATTGAGCGCAGGTACAGACTGGTATGCTTTTCGAACCATCTTCTCCACCTCAAGGGCCCACTGCTGCAGGTTTTCGTTGCTGCGCTGCACGTGATCTTTAAGCTGCGCGCGAAAGACGTGTTCCAGATGAGCATCGCCATATCTCGCTTCCAAGGCCTCAAGAAGCTGCTCATAGGTCACTTTCTTACCGAGAGCTTCCAACACAGTTAAGGCTTAGTCGCGCAGGCCTAGGGTGAGTGCAGTCATGGCTTGGCTTTTATTCCAGCCGTTCGCCTCCATGACGGCCTCGAACTGGATTTTGTAGGCTGACCAGGAAGAGGTCCAGTCGAACGGCGGCACTTTGAAACCACGTAGCGAAGGTGCTGCAGCTACTACGGTAGCTGTAGTTCCATCCCCAAGTTTGAGGTCGTTTAGCGTTTTTTTCACGTCACCCATCACGTTGTCAACCCGATTGTACACATGGTTGATTCGGGTTTCATGTTCTTCGATTCGGGTTTCAGCTTCCGACAGGCGGTTGTCGTGTTGAGCAACCCTATCCTTCACGTCCCTTATCTCTTTCCCAAAGGTAGCGTGAAGGTCCTTCATGAGGAGCATCTGCTCTTCCGACCGACGAGCCTGTTCCGCCTGCTGATCTTCCAAACGGCGTGCCTGTTCCTCCTGTCGGCGGGCCTGTTCCTCTTGTCCGCTCTGCAGCTGCTCTTTCAACTGACGGACCTGTTCCTGCAACATCAACATCAGAGCACCTAAAGCAGGTGCTGCAGATGTAGGAGCTGCTGACGGGCCTGCAGCCGGCGGCTGGCCCTCCGACGTTTGCGGCGTTGCACCACCAAATCTTCTTTGGTCCGTCTCCTGCTGGCGTTGACTTCGGGTACGGACACCCTCCGTTTCCTCCTTAGGTAAAATCGGCATGATTTTATCCCACTTCTGACACCAATTGTTACGAGCTTGAGGTTCGTGACAATAAACATTGCCGATAAAATTACCTAAATTAACACTTTAATTTACTTTACACAAATTAAAACTTAAAACACTAATAATTAAACACACTAATTCACTTAATTCCGCTCCGAAGCTTCGCTCGTATCGCCAATTCTATACTATTTCGATCGCATCTTGCAGCGCCTATTTATTTAAATTAGCAAAGAAGCATCCGGAATATTCAAGTAAATGCGCGGAAAGGGACGAGTGTGCGTGTGTAGATTTTTTAGAAACTTAGTTCTTCAGATGGCGCTGTCGGTTGAGAGATTTGTGATGTCATTTTCTACAAAGCTCCCCTCGCTCTCGTTCCTGACACTAGGTGGGGCTAGTTGACTTATTCACGCAACAATAATAAAATTTCCCCAAATAGGGGAGACTGGGGCTGGTAGTGACAGGGGTAGGTAGTTACAGCGGCAACGGTGGCTAAACTGAGGACGCTGTATTGTCGTGAGTAAGATACAAATGATCACGCGACCATCGCGCTAGCACGCCGCGCACACTAGCACGCCGCGCGAACCTGTGGCGCCAGGGCTTTTGTGAGAGGAGCACATGTTGCCGTCAAAACCGCATGTTAGTAACATTTTCGTTTTTTCGTAATATTGGTCTAAAACCTCTTTTCCTTTAAAGCAGATATGTGTGTGTTGTGATATGTGTGCCCTAATCCTTTCTTATTGCAACGAATTTACGTTTATACAGTTACACTTATTTGTGTTTTTACTACTTAACCTTATAAGGTCAGTTTTGGCGTTGGGGCTAAAAGTGACATTTGCTCGGGGCAGGTTGTTAATTGTTACTATCTACCCCGTAGTGCTGCTTGCCGACTCATATATTTGACTTATCTATTTTTTGCTAATGTAATTTTATTTTTTATTTTTTGTTCATCTTCAATAAGTAAGTCTAAAAAATAAGATTACAATTTTGTTCAACGAAGTTACTATGTTTTTATTTTAATGAGGCAAAATACTGTTATACAGAAAATATAGTTTGACATTGTATACATAATAATTGTTATAAACTGTCATTATTCTCTATAAAAAGTGTTATATGACATTTGGTTTTTGTTGTAACATTTTGCCCCTTATAGTGTAACAACCAGCCCCTGGCGCGGGGCTAAAAGTTACACGACTCTTTTCCCAGAATTAGATCATTTATGTCACTTCTAATACTCTGGTATCTAAAATTATTTTTAAATTAATAACCCGAATAATTACTTATTCAAACAAACCTACATTCCGGTTAAACAATCAAACAAACAAAAAATTGCGACACTTTATAAAAAAATGTCACAACCAGCCCCAGTCTCCCCTACTAACCTCATCGACAATATCTTATTGACAAACGACACTCGAAAATTTCAAACTCAAATCTACAAACTGAAGTTTATGGAACATTACCAGTCGAGGTTAGTGGCCCCGTACTCAAACCGACTGCCTAGTTTGGTGAGTATCAGCTACGGGCAAATATCACAAGGTTGTTTACAAGATAATGTACCTATTGTATAGAATACTATAATGCCAGGCAGACGTTGTTCTGCCCTTTTAGACGACCCTTTGTCATGTCCTATTAAAAACCCTTACATTCGCAAAAAATAATTGTGGGTCACTCATGGGCAAAAAAACTATCCTTTTTCTTAAGTTGGGCCAAACTGCACACGGTGTGCAAATTTGATTAAAATCGGTTAAGTAGTTAGGAGTCCATCGCGAATAAACAACGTGACACGTAATTTATATATATTAAGATAATATAAAAGATAATACTCTAGATTAAGAATTATCATGTGGATGCGTTATCACCCTTGAGGTCTAATATAGAATGTCTCATTACTTGTAAAAAAAATGTCGAAACACAGCAACATTATGCTTCTATTTTACGCTGCTATTCTAATAAGTGTGTGGTTCTTTTCTGGTCGAGCAGACCCTTTCGTGCTACAGAGATAATGTAGCTGCAACGTAGCTCTACCACATTAAAAAACCTATCTAACAATCATTTTAAGGAGGGAAAAATGCGTAATGACTAAATGAATCCAACACCACTTACCATCAAATAGGATGGTATTTAAGTACTGGCTAAGTAAAAAAGAAAATTGAGTCACAGTTTCAATTTAACGGTACAAATACTAATTGCAATGAACAATCTTATAAAAAAGTGGTTTTTGCTCTACTCGATTTTCGTCAATGTCAAATGTAACCGTCATTAAGGCTATCGCTATTTATTTTATACTTCGCTAAGTTTTAAGATAAACGTTAAATTGATTAATATAATTTACGCGCACAAACGAGGAACGGCAATCATTTAATATTGCACGCTATTTACAAATCATTATGTATTAAAACCCATCTGTCAGCAGACAGCTAATCGGGTTTGTAGTAGTGATAATACGACATAATTGCTTGCATGTGTGCTCCTGGCGACGCCTATCGTCGTACAAAATAAGGTTGACAGCTATTCCATTATGTCCCTCACCTTATTATTTAGATTTCTGTGACTATCCCATATCGTCCCGTGGGTGTCGTAAGAGGCGACAGGGAGAAGCAAACCGGGCGAGCGACGCAACGGGGAGCAGCACTTTCCTGATTACAACTGAAAAGAAAAAAAAACTGCCGTAGCCATCCCGTCTGCTAAGCGTTATAACTATGGCAAGTATCCAGGCAAGAGCTGTGGTAGCTCAAATGGTTAGCGCAATGAATATTTATTAAATGTGAAAGCAAAGCGGTAACTTCAAGATCAAGGATAACTGCAGAACTGAACGTTCTAATGAAATGCCATGAATTGTTTGTATTCATTGATATAACTCAATGTTTGTATTATGTATGTTATTACTCTTAGGGTATTACCACACCAATCGAACGATCGTCGATCGATGCCATTTATCGACGTCGATCGATGTCGTTCGATTGGCTTGGTAGCTTAAGCTGATAATAGCTGATAATAGGTTCTCCGATTGGTGCAACGTTGTAACTGGTGTTCCTCAAGGATGTGTTTTATCTCTGTAGTTTTTCCGGTGCTTATCAATGCACTTATCAACATAATAAATTTCAGCAAGTATCACCCATGCGCAGATAATGTTCAGATGTATCAGCATTTCAGCTGTTAATTTTTATTCAGTTTACATAATTTTAATTCTGTTAACATTGATCTTGCTGCATTTCATCAATGGGCGAACTTTCATGGACTAATGTTAAGCTTTGCTAAAATACAGATTGTAATCATGGGGCGCAGAAAAATTAAAAATTACACGTCGGCTAGTCTATCAACATCTATAAGATCACTCTAAACGGTATAGATTTAGGATACACTACACAGGGTAAGAATCTCGGCTTAATGTTGGCTGACAATCTTAATTGGGCGCTATGGGACAAGTTAAATTAATGAGGTTCGGAAATTAATTTTTAGCACAATGCATTAATTGAAGTTTTTGCAAAAATTTATCCCCTAGGCGGACATTTTTTTATAGGATAGGGTGACAAACGAGCACACAGTCCACCTGATGGTAAGTGGTTGCTGTGGCCCATAGACATGTACATCTATCCTCGATTACGAATCAAAATGCAGATGCGTTGTCACCGTGAGGACTAAGATGGAATGCCTCGTTTCCAGTAAAAAGGGTCTCCGGTTCTCTACACTCACCATACGAAACACAACAGCATTAAGCTACTATTTGACGCTGGTATTCTGTGAGAGCGTGGTCCTTCCTCGGTCGAGCCGACCCATTCGTGCTACGACTACACTACTAATATAACTTCAGCATGGCTCTACCACGTTTAATATCGCATACATAGGCATGGTTACGCTAAGCAACTCACTGTTGTTTCCTATTTTAGATTAATATGTAAATATTGCTTACCAAGACATAAATGAGGAGCTGCTAAGAAAACTCGACCGCCTGCTCAATCTACGCTATAGTTTGCCTGCGCAAGTTTGATCATATATCACAATTGCGCTCAAGACGCGAGATTGGCTCGACATCCGTTTTCGCCGGAACACATATTGTAACAATTTTTATGATATTATTCACAATCCTTGTTCCCCACGTCAATTGATAGATTTTCATACTTGGACTTATCCCGTTCGATAATCAACAAAACTCCAACTCTCCTAGTTCATAAATCTACACACTACCACAGCGGTGACACTCCCTGTACGTGAGAGCTTAAGCGCCGGTGACCTTGAGTCGAAGCGTGTAACGCTAGGGCTGATATCGAACCGAAATGGAATATTATAGACTTGTACCAAAGAAGATACATAGTAGGTAAGTGTTATATATTATGTAAACTTATGTATTTGGTAGATACGTTCAATTTTAAATCAACTTTTATTAAATGAGGAATATTAAAACTTCCGACAAAAATAAATGTAAATATGCACGACAGTTAATGGTAATCTTAAATAATTAACCAACACTTATTTCAGTACGCAATAATCAGTATTACCTACTATCCTTTAAAAATAATTTACTCCTATATATTTTTGAATTTTTCGATTAATTTTTTAATTCTCATTATTATTTCTAACAATTGCAAAAATTCGTAGCATGTATATTTTTTTAGAAAATCTAAAGGTATGCAGGTTTCCTGGGACATGGCGGCCAACAAATTGTTCCCTATGTGTTGAGGAGATAAGTCGTTTCTATTTCTAATGAAATAATCCATAAATACAACAATGAACAAATACAAAAAGTCTTTATAGATATCTAAAATTTCTTGACTCTCTGAGTGGTATTTTTAATAGTGTATATTTTAGTTAATGTAATATAATAAAATTATTGGCGATATATTAGTTTAATTGTCATGGTATGTCCCCATAATTCTTGTTAAGATCATATCGACTTTCATTAAAATGAGTTCACATATTTTTAGGTATCATAAAACATTATTAAAAATTAAACGAACAAAACAAGGGCCCTGTTTTGCGCAGTGGAATTTATTTTAATTCTAACCACTTAAAATCACTTTCAGTAATACTTATACATATACTATATTATCATTTATTTAATAACAACATTAATATTTATCAAAGCATATAAACCTAGCATACACGGCTATAAAAACTTATAAAGTTACTTGGTAACATAAACTTAATACCTACATGAATAGAATAGTAATATATACATTAAGATATCAGTAATAATCATATATTAATTGAAATATTATATCACTTGACGAATATATTCATATTAACTAATACTGACAAATATCGGTATTACTACTAGCCCTCGACCAGGGCAGTCGGCGACTGCCCGTTCCACGCCCCGCGCGCCTCTCAAGGCCCCCTCACACATCCAGACACCCACACATAGCCGCAAGCGATTTTACGTGCACACATGCTTAAGTGTCGTTTCTTTTCGCGTAGTGTATATATTCTTTGACACTACTCAGATTATTTTACGGTATTATTAATTACTATTTGAAATAACCTTCCACGAGATATAAAACATGCCTCCTCAATAAATACATTTAAACGTAAGGTTGAGGCTTGAGGCCATCGATCACTAATAAAGAACTTGAGGCACATTATTTAAAATTACTTGATTAATGTTATTGGTTTATATATTATAATTTCCTATACTATATTGTATATATTTAACTGATTTTTTTTAAATTTTACATATTTAAAAACCAAAATATTTATGTTGCATAATGCAGTTAAAAAATATGTTTAAAAAAGTTAATTTTATTTCGGTTGCCGCTCTACCCATAGCTCTTGCCGTACTACCAAAGGCCAGCTAGACAGGGAATGTATTTTGTTCGTGCATTTAGTTCGTCTTTGTATTTGTTTTTTTTTATAATTGTCTTGAATGGAATAAAGAATTTTCTATCTATCTATACAATTTTTACTAAACACTTATTTTTAATAATTGTGCTCGGCATATATAATATTATATACTATGACCATCCACTGCTTACGATGCTGACCTAAGATTTTGGAGATATATACGTAGGTATGTGTTTTTTGAAAAAAATTTGTAAAGTTTACTAACTTTGATTTAATGTAAATATTATATTAACGCTTTTAATGATATATCCTTGATAATTTTTACATACCAAATTAAGCAATAAACTAAATTATTATAAATTAAGAACTTAATGGCCTAAACGTTAGAATAGAAGGAACATACCTATCTTTTTAATCATGACGAGCGAAATTAAACCGTACAAGTTTGTATTAGCTCAAATCCATTTAGGTAATCTCTAAACTTCTAAACTACCATTTCATTGATTGGCAATTATTTTTTTCTGGTAATCACTTAAATCTTTAACGAATTAACTATTTACAATAAAAAAGGTTGTGAAGGGAAACTGGTTGCCTTTCGCGGCAAAACAAATAATTTAGTACAGAATTAAATGTAATGGCTGGCAATGCTCACGCATAGTATGTACATCTCAGTTAGGTGTCGATTTCGTTTATTGTGTTTATTACGTACGCAACATTTAAAAATATATACATGAAGTTTAAAGTTAAAAACAATAATCAAATTATATCAATTTTATTAAACGTATTTGTATAACTAACTGATTATGTTAGAAGTCTCTAAAGCAGAACTGAAACAAAAATGGCGCCAATATTTAGCAGCATCTTTGGGTAAGTTTTCTTTAAAAAAAAACATAAACAAACGTGATCTGGGACTTTACTGTTGCATTTTTTATACCACGTAATTGTATACTTTAACCAGTTGGAATATTTTCTAATAAAGAATATCAAAAAAGAATTATGTTAATACGGTCCCTTTAATAATTACTCTTTATTATATTTTTTTTTACCGTGTATTAACAGTGTAGTAGTTTAAGAATATCCACTACCCCATATCATCCCGTGGGTCACAAATCGGGAGATGGCTGCAGCGTCTTCATAAAAACGATTAAAAATAAAAAGCTGCGGTTTACGACTCGCTTGCCAAGCGTGGTAGCTATGGAAAGTATCCCGCTTTTAAAGTGCTGGAGCTCTAGTCACGCTCAGACTTACGTCAAGGATATCATCGGAATAGTGTCGAATAATACTTGTTCTTGGATCGTTACTTACACTACGTGGTAGAGCCACACTGAAGCTATATTACAGTTGTAGCACGAATGGGTCGGCTCGACCGGGGAAGGACCACGCTCTCCCAGAATACTAGCGTAAAATAGCAGCTTAGTGCTGCTGTGTTTCGTATGGTGAGTGTAGAGAACCGGAGAACCAGTTCACTGGAATCGAGGCATTCCGTCTTAATCCTCAGGGGTGACAACGCATTTGAATTTTGATTCTTGATTGAGGATAAATGTGGATGTCTATGGGTCACAACATCTACTTACAATCGGGTGGACTGTGTGCTCGTTTGTCATCCAATGGCTATAAAAAAACTTGCGTGTGGTTCCAACGATGACGTGTATAGCTGCTGAACATATAGGCCTCCCCTATAGATTTCCCTATGAGGCAATTTAAGAGGGAGGTATTTATTTTTAAACGTTACCCCACTCACTTAGATTTTCTCCTGTATCGTAGAGGCAGTTAAACATAAATTGCACATAAATATTAACACAACGCCCAACATTAGTGAACTGTGATAGCTCAAGGGCTACCCGGGTTCCATCCCAGCCGCCAGAAATTATTAATTGCAGTTTTAAGTGCTGATTTCAACATGCTCGTCGGAGAAAGAAAACATCATGAGGAAACCTTCATGTTTGAGGAATAAAATATTTCGGAAACATGGGAGTCAACTAACACGTACTGGAGCAGGGCGGCTGGACTAATTCCTCAAAAAAACTATTAGAATTGAGGGGAGGCCTGTGCCCGTAGTAAGACGCATAATAATATAGATTTGCATAAGAACCTCTAACTATAGTTAACTTTACTTACTTTAACTAACGGCGCAGTGGCTTAGAATGAGTTGCAACGCTGAGGGACGCGGGTTCGAATCCCCCACGGAACAAGTATTTCTATGACCTACAAATAATTGTTCCGGATCTGAATGTTTGTCCTTGTGAAATGTATGTACGTCAAGTGCCCCCACTATACAGGAGAAAATCCTAATGTGTAGGTAACGTTTTATAAAAAAAAAAACGTAATCGTAAACTTACTACAGGCTGTCACTACAGCCCACCACAATTCCATTGCTGAACACTATGCCTTCCTCCATAGATTGCCTGATGGACTGGTCGTAGGATGCATCCATCGACTGCCTGCGTATTTAATTATGTCGGCTCTACGTCTAGTCAGGGGTCGTCCAACTTTAGCATATATCAAAATTGATGTATAATCATCAAAATTAGCATATTTTTTTATAGGATACGGTGACATACGAGCACACAGTGACGGTAAGTGGTTACTGTGGCCCATAGGCATCTACATCTATCCTCAAATACGAATCAAAAGGCAGATGCGTTGTCACCTTAGACCATTCAAGGATGTCACGCGTGAGGACTAAGATGAAATGCCTCGTTTCCAGCGAAAAGGGTCTCCGGTTCTCTACACTCACCATGCGAAGCACAGCAGTATTAAGCTGCTATTTTACGCTAGTATTCGCGTTGGCGAAGTAACCAGTTGTGTCAGACCATATGCCAAGGCTAAATCATGAACAAATCTTGCCGCATGATGCGGCGGCCTTACGGCGTGGTGGCCGTTAATATCGCCAAGGATTACAATCTCTGCGGAGGGGATCTGTTGTAGCGAGAAATCTGTAGCCATTTAAACGTTGTAGATGACGGCTTGGTTTAACATTACTGATATGGGACCTATAAAGGCACCCGTAGGCGCGCAGTTGCTCATCGCTGTCTACGCGTAGCCAAAGGATGGACAGGTTCAAACCTTCAAAACTGCCGAGGTGTCGAGAAAATATGTCCTCTCTGACATTATACGCAAACTCCAACCCGAGGCACAGAGGAGTGTTATAGTTTGTATCTAGGGAAGGAGAGATACGAAGTATCAGCCAGATAGGTCAATCAGATAGGTCAAAAAGAGCAGAGTCGGTTTCGTCGTCTGAAAATGGTAGTTGGACGGCGTTTAGGTTCGAGTGAAGTCTCTGATATTACAGAAACTCACGGATAGCGTGGCAGGCGTCGCCTTGGTGTTGTTGTTCAGCTTGCCCCGAGCATAAAATATTTGATGTAGAATTTTCTTACATGTATTTAAAAAAAACTTTTCTCCGTAATATCCTGTTTTGAAACAAAATAATAATTTCTAAAATTCCTTGATTATACATGACGCAACTCTCGATATTTGTTAATCAGCGGACTCTTGTTCGCCTTGAAGTTATGTTGTACAACTTCTTGAAATATATTAACTGCATAGTTGGTAAGTACGAGTCTGTCTTTGCATAATTTGTTGATTATTATAATATTGAAGAATACATAATTGATAATAATTCCTCAGAATGAGACGATCACTACCATGCTGTTACTAAATATTTTTGACAATTGTAAATTGTGTATTAATTGAAAGAATCAGGCGTTACTTTGAGGGAATCCATTATAATACTAAATAAAAATATAAATTTCTTTGCAACCTTCCGCTAAATAAATACAATGATGTGTCTTACCTGGATTGAAGAGCACCTCCCGCCCTCCCTCAATTGCCTGCACTAACTCCGTCACCACTAGTCCCAGCACCACTACTCCCAACACCACTACTCCCGGCACCACTACTTCCTACACCACTATTCCAGGTAAGACACACCATCGACGATAATACGACACGTGTTTCGCCTCTACACGAGGCATCTTCAGGTAATGTAGACTCTACGGCAGCTGACCGCTAGGTATTACCTGGAATAGTGGTGTTGGGAGTAGTGGTGCCGGGACTAGTGGTGACGGAGTTAGTGCATGCAATTGAGGGAGGGCGGGAGGTGCTCTTCAATCCAGGTAAGACACATCATTGTATTTATTTAGCGGAAGGTTGCAAAGAAATTTATATTTTTATTTTTTTTTATTAATTGTGTATTACTACATTCTGTATTAAAAGTAGTACTTATATTAAAAGCAATGACTTTAAATATTTTAATATAAGTATTAAATAAAACAAATTTTACGGGTTTTATCGATGGTAAAAATAAGCTTAATTTAACTTTTTACCTTCCGTTAATATTCTTCTACAAGAGGCAGGCGTGTTGTACAAGCTCGATTGTGAACCCTTTACGTAAAGATCGATAAAAACCCGCGGAGAACATATAGCCGACGTTACGTAGTACTATTATTTATTCTGTGCCGACGTGAAGCATCGAAGCACCAGGAAGTCCGAAGTCTGTAAACATGTTCAAGATCGTCCCTGCCATTAAATCAGATTTGATAAACTACGAATCTATTAATTTTTATTGTACCAAAGTTATTTTTATTTTTTGCACTTACTGCTGCATGGCAGAGATCGGAATGGGTGATTAAAATCGTGGTAGTATGCATAATGTTTCTGCACCAACAAGTCTTCTGATTGGGGGCCAAAGTATAAGACACATTCAAGCAGCGTAGTTTTACAACCTAAACTGGCATTCTACGTGATAGAATCTGTTGCTCCGAATTGAAGAAAATTATTCTGCGAATATATTTTACACTAGCTGTTCCGAGCGACTTCGTCCGAATTGAATTCATTACGCTTGGTTTTCATTGATTTTTTTACGCGGGACCCTTATTATTTTTCTTAAACAAAAGTAACTTAAGTTACTCCTTATAACATTAGATAACCTCTGAAAAACGTATTAAATCCAATTGATAAATTAAAAATCCTCTGCCGTCCCGTCCACCAGTCTGCGCAGTCATTTTTAAATAGTCGCATAAAAGATATTTAAATTTAAATATAAAATGGAGGTAGATCTTAAATTAAACACAAACGAATAGCTAGTATAAATAATTTTTTCAAGTATTTTGCTTTTATATTAAGTCAGGTAATAGTTTATTCGATGGATAACTTTTGACCATTACAAATCGACCCTTATTAGCAAGGATATAGACAAGGAGGAACAAGGCCATCTATATGATTTTTGCCACATCATGTTTTTGCAATCTAAAGCTCTGTAAAGGAAAAAGAAGGGACCACAGAATTATTTAGATTTCTGTGGGAGGGACATTGCTTTATTTTTGCCACGAAGCAATCGATCATGGGCGGCGGTAGTCACTTAACATCAGGTGAGCCGCATGCTCGTTTGCCCCCTCTTCTATTAAAAAAAAAATTGACTGATGTGAATCTGTTCAAGTGGAATGAGGACGATTGAATGGTCTTTAAACTTTTTGAGCCCTTTCTTCGTGAACGGGGTTCTTCAGCTTAATATTAATTAAAGGCATCTAAAAGAACATAATTACTAAATAATGTGGTAGTTTTTAATGTGGTAGAGCTATACTGCAGTTATATTATGGTTGTAGCTCGAATGGATCGGCTTGACCGGGGAAAGACCTCGTTCTCACAGAATACCAGCGTAAAATAGCAGCACAATGCTGCTGTG
Source organism: Parnassius smintheus behrii (assembly GCA_036936625.1). Taxonomy (NCBI): domain Eukaryota; kingdom Metazoa; phylum Arthropoda; class Insecta; order Lepidoptera; family Papilionidae; genus Parnassius; species Parnassius smintheus. The sequence continues at coordinate 20,950,445 of JAUPFT010000026.1, read as the reverse complement.
TTTCGTATGGTGAGTGTAGAGAACCGGAGACCGTTTTTACTGGATATGAGGCACACAATCTTAGTCCACAGAGGTGACAACGCATCTGCGTTTTGATTCCTATGATGTCTACGGGCCATATAATCCATTTACCGTCAAGTAGGCCGTGTGCTCGTTTGTTACCCTTACTCTATAAAAGAAACATATAAACCAAACATACATAAAATTCCTAACTGAAACAATTAGGTACGCTATAAAATAATAATGAAACTACTATTACTAATCCCTATTAAAATCCACAACAAAGATCAGTATTCATTACAGGATAATAAATACTACCACGTAAATTTCTTTTTTTTATATTTTTGTAGTTCAATAGACGTTCTTATTAATAAATATGTCCCTCCCCCCTCTCGTCGCAGGACATAAAGTTTTTGAGATAGGATTTGACAAACGAACTAAAACGAGATGGCTATACTACATCTGACTGCCTCGTTGGTATAGTGCTCATAAGCGAGACGGCTGACCAGGTTCAAATCCCGGGTCGTCCCGAAAACAGTTACTGGGTTTTGTGTCAAGAAATTCTCAGTGGCGGTCCGGAGTCAGGAAGTAGGAGGTGTTTTACAACCTTGTTACAGAAAGCACATAAAACCGTCGATCCTGTGCCTGATCTATTTCTGGTTGTGTCAGAATGAATTCCGGATTGTAAATCTCTGATGGAACGTCTGGTTGGACAGTAAAGTGGTGGTTGATTGGAGTGCACTGCGAAGTCTATATATAGTCTGCGAAGAATATTTACATTACAGCGAGCTACGGCAGTCTATGTACGGGCATGTCGATGGGATGGACGTCGCCCGTGTTGCCTCAACTGCGAGGTCCAGGCTCCCCTTTGTCACACGTACCAACGCTGCAAGAAGAGTCCTGGATAGGATCGCTTCTCGTGCTCGGCGGACTTTTAGGTATGATATATTTACATCTAGGTGTAAACCTACATTACAACTATCATTTTTATTTAAAACGCATGTCTTTTTGAGATAATTAATAGAATTTGGGCGTTACTTTGAGGAAATACATTACACTGAAGATATTAAAATAAACTAGCTAAGATCCGTCTGAAACTTAATAGTGTCTATATATTTAAAAAAAATATATTTAAAAAAAAACTCTCTCTCCCTCCCTTAATTGCGCGTCCACCACCATTACTGCTTCTACTAAACCCTACAGCCCTACACCACTAAAAATAAGCAGCATTGTTAATGACACGTGTTACTCCTCTTAAGAGCCATGGTAGTTCATATGGTTTGCGTTCGCTGAAAATTGAGTTCTTTTCCGCGTAGACTCGCTCTGTGGAACAGTTTACCACCGGCGATTTTTCTGGACCGATAAGACCTAGGGGTCTTCAAGAAAAGAGCTTACTCCTTTCTAAAAGGACGGCAACGCACCTGCAATTCGCCTGGTGTTGTTAATGGGAGGCGGAGTCACTTAACATCAGGTAAACCGTATGGTCGTTTGCCCCCTATCCGGTATTAAAAAAATATCTCAGTATGTGAGCAAACTGGGTTTGATCCTCTTCGGCATCAATGAAATTGTTAATTGCAATTATAAGTGCTGATTTACAAATGATTATTAATTACAAAGATTTGAACACATTGTAACGAAACCTGCATGTCCGAGAAATAAGAAAAAATATTTCAATTATATGTGAAGTTCGCTAAAAGCTGATTTACACTTCGACAACTACAGTAGCGTGTTAACTTACGAACCAGGCAAGTTAACTAGAAAACCTCGTTTGAACGGCAATTAGTGAGTTAAGCAGCAAGTTAATAATTAAGTTAAACGGAATAGTCGGCCGGTCTATTTTTCGGCGAGTAAAGTTCGAACTGTTGCCCTCACTCGCGTCATCCGCCATCCGCAACTAAACTCGCCGCTCGTGTGAATGAGCGAGTTTAGTTCAGTGCATAAATTGGCAGGACGCAACGTGTTCGCGTTAAACCCTCAAAATATAAAATTGTATATTTTTTAACCAAACTCGCCACGAAGACTTTTGAACGCTACTGTCCACTTAACCGTTTACTGTCAACTACCCTGTAACTAAACTCGCTACTGTACTTGTGTAAATCGGCTATAACACGCATTGGGGCAGCGCGGCGGACACTACCTTGCCCTAAAACATTCTCAAAAATGAGGGGAGGCCTGTACCCAGCAGTGGGACGTATATGGGCTGTAACTTTAACTTTAACTAACTCTATTAACTATTCTTCGTTATTAACGGCATGTGCTACTCCTCTAAACTCCGTCCATCATCAGGCGACTTCGCTGAGAATGACGATAAGCAGCAAATTCACGGGAAGGGGGGGGGGGGGAATCTTTCAAGGAAACTAATCAAAAGTGGCGTATCAGAAAGGCAATATAATATAAAAGTTTTAAGAGATCAGTGTGAAAATTTTTAAGAAAATACCAAAACACTTATCCGACATTTTCTCTAAGTACCATTCTGACGTGCCCACGAGGTACCTTGCTATCTCACAATCAGTAAGTTTTGCTGTCACTGCGAGGCTTTGATGGCCGATTGACGGCAAACTATGCATCCAAATATAACGAACATAACCTCGCTGTAAATTTTACAGTACGCGAGCAACCCGGGTTCAACCACTGCTGGCAACAATGAAATTGCTTATAGCAATTTAGGTGCTGGTTTACGCGGTGAAGCAAAATATCGTGAGAAAACCGCCATGTCTTCAAAAACGTGGTAGAGCCACGCTGTAGCTATCGGCTCGACCGGAGAGGGACCGCGCTCTCACCGAATACCAACGTGAAATAGCAGAATTAAGCCTATATGCAGCTTAATGCTAAACTAAAAACTAAAAGGCGTTAAATTCATAGACGATTAATAAGAAGATGAAAGAAGTTCGTTTAGTTTATAATTTCAAATGTTATCTGTTCCAGGACCTCTGATAACAATTCCTTTGTCGAAGTACGTAGGTCGTAAGTGGATTATAATGGGCTCGAACATCCCCCTCCTACTGGGCTGGTTGTTGGCTGGCGTCGCTACAAATCTACACACATTGTACGTCGCGAGGCTGGCGTGGGGATGCGCTACCGGGATGCTCTTCGCAATGGTCCCGATTTACATTGGAGAGATCGCTGAGGTGAAATTGATTTTCTATCTCCATTTGATCTTTGTTGAGAGGTTAAGGAACTACGAATTGAATTTAACGCCTGCATGCACAATTCCCTGATACTGTAACTTGCGTCCTGAGTTTAAATCACTGCTGAAGTCATTGAACTATATTACTAGCGTATGGAACAGACATCCCGAACCAAAAGTTTGCTTCATTTTGGTAAGAATTAGAACTAAAGTTCGCTGCAGCGCTAAAGTAATAGTTACGTCGTCTATCCAAACTATTAAAACATGCAGCGCTAGTTTGCATTAGGGATTGGTTTTCTCGCGACCAAAAGGTCATAAGCGCCAGGAATTTCATGGCGCTTACACGTATCGTTCAACGTAGTGTACAAGTCGCTCCCATAGATTTTATATTTTGCCCGATTCTCGTGAGCATTGTAACAACACGAAAAACTTTAAATCGAAGAGTGTTAAATGTTTTAATGTCTATTTACCGATGAAATGTTAAACCATCACGGTTTTTGATGTTGTGGAGTGTTTACTGCAATCCAACCAGGCATTTTGAAGTTGTTATTTATGCGAAGCGAACACGACTCGTCTGTACGGGCGTTGGACACTCACTAAACAGTTACGGTACAGTGTACCGCAAAGCGTGACGCAAAATCATGCAAGGCGTTGTCTTCTCTATACGCAGAAGTAATCAAAGCCATAAATTATTGGTTAACATGACTAGACGTGTTTTGACCTACATACGAGCTTCCCATCAATATTATTACATAAGCGTTACATAACACGTACGAATACGGTAGCGGATATTGTTTTGGCCAAACAAGTCAATCTACTTACCTACTTTGTTTCGGCCAAATAACAATCTTAAAAAATCCTTATCTGTGTCAGTTTCCTGGACCAAATCAAATCAAGTCAAATCGTAAGTAGCTATTTTCCTCCAGGACACGATGTTAGTTTTAACCGGGGAACCTAACCTAATTTAAATATATGTTTGTAAAGTATTCATATTAAAAACTTACCAATCATGAATTTTTACTAACATGTATATGTTTATTCATGTCATTATATTACTTAAAACTAATATTGCATAAAACAACTTATAAACTCTACTTCAAAACAAACAAATTAAATAAGCAAAATGGCGGATTGTGTTAGCGCTACTGAAGTAGCAATCGTGTCCTGGCCGAAAATTATTTTAGCGCTTGTAATCGCTTGCTAGCGCTTTTTTCTGCCAAACGCACCCAATGTGTTACCGCTTTTTTTGTTTCTATAGAATAAAGGTGACAAACGAGCACATGGTCCTTGATGGTAGGTGGATTCCGCAACCCATTAACGTCTACATCTATCATCGATTAAGAATCAAAATGCAGTAGTACCTCAGTACCACTGGAATAACCTCGTTTCCAACAAAAACGGTCTCCGGTTCTGTACTTTCACCATAACAACTTTGAGAACGTAGTCAGTCCTACTTGGGTCTAGCATAACCATTGCTATAACTATATACAATATGTAACGCAATTAACGCACACCCTCAGACACCCCAATTATTATATTATGTTGTAATCATAATACATACACTGAATTTTTAGTTAAACATTTTTATGTACTGATTATTTATCAAATTAGTTATACTAATACCGGAAGAATGTTGCGGTCACAGTACAAATTCACGAATGCAAAGACTTTAACATCCTTGAAATAAAGTTCATTTTTCTTTATTTTTATTAGCGGTATTTTTATTGAATGACAGAATTAGTAATAATACAAATAAAACTACACTCTTAAAAGTCTTATTGCCTTAAGTTACGGCCCATTTCAGTTTGTTTTGACTGTACACATTTAGTGTGACTGTAATTTACGTAGTTTTAATTATTTTTGGGATAAAAAATTACCTATATAAAAAATGATAGGAATTGATTCAGTAAACGATTCTGAACAAACTACTTTCTCAAAGTGCGTTAATTACGTTACATATTGTATAAGGTCAGGTGGGGTAAGAGGGACACCGGGGGAAGAGGGACTAGGGACCATAACTAGTAAACCGAAGTGCGTATGACTATGAACTTTTCTTCAATAAAACAGTGAATGTGAAATAGTTTGAACGGTTTTCGATAGATATCGCTACGTGACTCAGAAGTCACAAAAAATGAAGACACATTTGACAGTTGTGAATTTGACTAGTACAAAGTTAGAGCGTTTTTTTGCGAACCAATAGTTTGGTGAAAAAAGAGAGCTGGAAATATTTTGAATGTAATGATATAAGGAGAAAACTGTAATTATTTCTTTTTATTAACCATTTTAGTCTAAAAACAACTAATAATATGAGTATCTTTCGCTTGAAAATCTAAACCTCCAAAAGCAATAGCTAGGGTAAGAGGCTCACTATTCACGGTGAAAGAGGAACATATGTTTCTTTTACACTATGTCAGGGGTAACACCCATTTTGAATAATTTGTAATTATAGGTAAGTTAAATGAAAAGAATTGACTGACTGTTTTGTACCTACTACGCTTTTAAATTATAACTAAACTAGAAATTTTCCACAACTTCGTCCACGCTTACCTATTTTTGTGTTAAATTTATTTTTCAAATCGGATTTTAGTTTTTGTGTTATCTAAATCATAACAAAAAAATCAAATGTTTTCTCTTTTTTAAATTATTTTAGATAAATAAAGTTTCATGCGTTTTATATACGTCCCTTTCTTTTTAATTATATTATTTTGTTATATTATAGCACTTTTGACTGTTGTAGGAATGAATATATATATATATATATGCGCTATGTTATATATATATATATATATATATATATATATATATATATATATATATATATATATATATATATATATATATATATATATAACATAGCGCGAAAATATATAAGAAAATCTGATAGAAGCAGATATGATAATGATAAATTAAGTGAGGCTGTCAATGCGGTATTAAATGGAACAATATCTGCGTACTTCGTATCAAAACTTTATAATATACCAAGAATAACATATATTAACCGTGTATACGACCGCAAAGTTTTAAAATCCAAAGTGCCATTGTTATTTTTAAAGAGTGACTAACTAGGGAAAACTAGTTAGGGAGATATATTATTACCGTTTGTATGATTAAATAAATATAGAAATATCAACTTCTTTTTAGTTTGCCACCCCTGATCGAACCTGTATATCCCTCTTACCCCGAATTGATTTTTTATTCTTTTTCATTTCAAACGATACCTTATTTCATCGATTGTAAGATCTAATTTTGTCCGAAGCAGTTCTACCTACAAATTAACGAACATTTAGCAAAGAATATTTTAATTCAAAGTCCAATCTTAAGAAATACAATGACTGTCTCTCTTACCCCAAGGAGGAAGAGGAACGTTTACTTAATCTTGACATTTACGTCAATATCGTAGTAAAAACAGATACCAGCGTAATGACATTTTGCACATGTGAAGCTAATACATAAAGGCAAGTTTTGTTTGGTTCAAAGATCTTAAAAGACTTTAGCCGTTCTTCCTAGCAGTCAAAATATTTTACTGAAAATAAAGTATGTCCCTCTTACCCCACCTGACCTTATACCTATAGCGCGGCAGGCAGACGTTGTTCTGCCCTTTTCGACGACCCATTGTCATGTCCTATTAAAAATCCTTAAATTCGCAAAAAAATTGTGGGTCACTCAAGGGCAAAAAAACTATCCTATTTTTCAAGTTGGACCAAACTGCACACGATGTGCAAATTTGATAAAAACCGGTTAAGTAGTTTAGGAGTCCATTGCGGCCAAACAACGTGACACGTAATTTTTACATATTAAGATATATATTATATAGCTGCAACTGCAACGTTTGCTCTTCTAATATTATTCAGTGAGAGCTCGGTCCTAAATAGAGCTATCTCTTTTGCAGGACAAAATTCGCGGCGCCCTGAGTGCCTTTTTCCTCCTCTTCATTAACGTGGGCTTCCTACTGGCTTACGCAATCGGTCCCTTCACTTCCTACTGGGGACTGACGGCTACTGGCGGCATTTTATCGCTTTTCTATGTACCCTGTACTTGGTTCATTCCAGAAACACCGTTTTTCTTAGTCTACAAAGGTACGTATAAATTATTATCGACACTCTCAAAGAATTAAGATATATAATAGAGTCACGCAAATACAATTCAAATAATCGGCTTAAAGAGGAGACGAGTAAAAGAAGCTTTAAAAAGATATGATCAACTTAGTAGTTTAGTAATAAAGGTTATTTAATATACACTCCAAAGGCTAAAACAGTAGGTAAATTGAAAACCCCGACTATGTGAAAAAGTTTACTGAAAAGAGAAAAGTTTTATATGTCACTTCTACAATTAAGACAAATCTAACAACATCGTAAATCGACAAATCAACAGTCATGCATACATATATGTACTCGAAAAACTTTACCAAACTGTAAAAAGCGCTTAGAAGCACCATTAATAAATGGGCAATAACCTGTGCATAGCATACACTACACAGACATTTTGCTGATGGTATAGTATATAAAATAATAATATATAATGTCTTACAAACCGAATTTCGGTCACGGCGGCTGCCTCAACGAAGACTAGCCATCGGCGCAGGACGAAATTATAGTGCCCAAGTATATGCGCAAGCACAGGTGCACTCTCTATTCCCTCACTCTCATAATCCGATGGGACGGTAAACCGACACGACCGGAGAGAGATCAAGCGCAGGACCAAAGGCTTTACGTGATTTCCGACGCACGGAAGTGAGACACCGCCAACTTCCTGACTCCGGGCAGCTACTGAGAATTTCTTGATGAAAAAACTCAATAGTTGATTTTTGGCCCGACCCGGGATTCCAACCCAGAACGTCATGATCAGCAGTCGCACTGCTATACCCACTAGACCAACGAGGCAGTCAGTGTAAAATATGCGCATTTTAAATCTACTTATTTTGTTTTATTAAAGCTTTTTTGTTTTTAGTTGGGTTCATCCAAACAAAATACTATTTTTCTCATATCACGTTCATTTAAGCTATTAAAAAAAATGATAATTTCTAATAAAATTTACCAACAAAACATCTCCTTAAATTATTGTTTTGATTTCTTAAATTATCCACTTAACTTTATAGGCCGTATCGATGATGCTTCAGAAGTTCTGCAGAAGTTACGAGGAATGAGCAATGACGGAGTACAGTCAGAGTTAGATGCTCTGCAGGCCATGGTCGCGAGAGAGTTCAAAGTGGAACCTAGCATTACGGACCTCTGGGCTACGAAGGGAAACGTTAAGGCTTTAGGTGAGTATGAGACTAATCGAAATCTGAATTATATTTCGAAATTTGAATTATGACAGGCCTGTTGGTCTAGTGGTTAGTGACCCTGACTGCTATGCCGGAGGTCGTGGGTTCGATTCCCACCCAGGACAAATGTTTGTGTGATGAGCACGATCATTTGTTCTGTGTCTGGGTGTAATTTATCTATAATATTTATGTATTTAGAAATATATAAGTATGTTTATCAGTTGTGTAGTACCCACAACACAAGCTCTGCTTAGCTTGGGACTAGATGGCGTTGTGTGATGGTTGTGGAATATTATTATTATTATATTATTATTTTAGCCGACTTTAAAAAAACGCAAGTTCTCAATTCAATTGTGTTTTATTTTATTTTTGTATGTTACGCGATATTATCGAATTGCATCACGATATAAATCAATTGTGAATTCGATCTAAATTATAGATACTTTTAAATTTTATATAGATGGATTAAACCGAACCCTCAAACATTAACCACATTAGTATATTCATATTTTCAGGTATCTGCGTGTTTTTAGCCATGCTGCTGCAGCTGTCTGGGATAGACGTGCTTCTATTTTATATGGAAGAACTGCTAGTGAAAGTTGGAACTAGAATATCAGCATCCGATGGAACCATCATCATGGGTGTCGTTCAGGTGAGATTATCTTTAAACAGCGTTCAAGAGGAACGTTATACGTATATGTCTCAAGAACGATCTCCTATTATGATGTTCTTCCTTTATACCCACTTTAAAGAGAGGGTATAATAACTTTAGTTTACACACTGTTGAAGACAGCTACATTTGCTTCGATTTTTTATTAGAATGGAATATTTTTTATTCAATAATATATAATATTTTTTAAGCGGCAGTAGCCTAATGGCAGGGCGCGGACCGCGAACTCAAAGGTCGGTCGGAATGCACCATTCGACTACTGGCGTGAACCACTCGTAACACAAGCAATATTTACAAAATTTATTTTAGAAACAGCTTGGACGCGACCACCTCATTCCAATGGGTTATTATCAACCATGTATTCATTTACATTATAGTAATTAATAACCCTTTTTATATAGCTTTTGTTTGTGTTTTTTTTATTGATTGATTCTTATAATTTAAGAAAAACACTCCTGTAGGCTGAAACTTACGTCCCATTTTTCAATTGTTGTCAAGCTCAAGTCTGCAGACGTTAAAGTTAATTCTTAATAACTTCTTAACCAGGGTATCAAACAATCATTCTCCAACCTAGAGCTGGAGTTAAGGGGATACAGGACTGTAGTTCAACTTGATGTATCCATATGATAAATTGACGAAATATTAATTCCGTATTCCGCTGTTTCATCATCTAAGACTGGACTAACTTAGTTTTTTTTTTCAAGAACAATATAAGAAGGATTGTGGCTATAGCTTATAGCTATTTTTATAAATTGAGGGTGGCAAACAAGCACACTGTCCACCTGATGGTAAGTGGATGCTGATGTGATGCCCATAAACATCGACATCTATCCTCGGCTAAGAATCGAAATGCAGATACTTTGTCACCTTTGACGACTAAAATGAAATAATTTGTTACCAATAAAAAGGGTCTTCTATTCTTTACACTCACAATATGAAACACACTTACTGCTGTTCCACGTCAGTATTTTGTGAGAAAATGGTTCTGCCCCGGTCGAGCCCACTTATTCGCTAAATATACGAGTATGTTTTCCTTTTATCTTCGACTAGATGTCTGTTAACGCCGGTTAAACTGGGTAATATGGGTTCTATAAACTAACTAATGGATTCCCAGTTTAAAAAAAAAAACATAACAGATGAAAATGGCAATAGTAGATAAAGATTGTATAGATATTAAATATTTGCTCCAATGTAATCCAGAAAACAGAGTAATATGTTAGTACCTATGGACTAAGCGCCGGCCGGACGGATATCCTTTTAATCTCTTCTGTTTGGATGTCTTTGGTCAACAGTATCCACTTACCATCAGGTAAACTGTATACTCGTTTGTCACCCTAACTTACGTTAAAAAAGTAATTTATTTACTCTTTTTTCCATTTTAGGTAGTGACCAGCTGTATCACGCCTCTGGTGGTGGATCGCCTCGGCAGAAAATTTTTAATGTGGACGACGTCTCTTGGATTAACTATATTTTTAGTAAGTGCAGTTTTTTAAGAAATAAATTAACTTTTAAAAATTTAAAAAAAAATTCTGAAAGACTTCTGAAGTTGGGACATTAAATCCCCGATACACTATATCCTAGCACCGACTTCAGAAGCTAGTATGTGGAATATATTTAATTATTTTTAGTTCTCTGAAGTCAATTTTTACTCTATTTTTGAGCGAACTGAAGAATATCACAAGATTAACAACGAGAATGTCGTCAAAGTAGTTATATTAAAACCTTTCTATTTTATTAAAAATAAGATACGTGAGGGTAATATGGTCACTTTAAGCTTTGCCGCCCTAAAAAACCAAAACTAGGAGAATGCTAGAGACAAAAACTTAAAGGCGTATACTAAACTAATGAATTAAGAAAAAAAATAGCAGACAAGCTTTGAGAATAACTAGGATCACTTCGAAAAATCTATTTAAAAAATTAAGTAACACTACATCATACTAAAATCGACAAAAATATACGGCTCCAACGATTTTCATAAAATTTAGTGTCCAGGGAGTTTCGGGGGCAATAAATCGATCAAGCTAGGATTTATTTTTGGAAAATGTCCTTCTGTCCGTGTTTTCAGGCAATAAAAAACCTGCTACAATATAAGAAGGTAAATTTTGACAGACTACTAACGATCGTAATAGCTAAGGTGGAATGTCGGGCGTGATATCGGAGTTCCGTGATTCGCGTCCCGTCTTGGGTCCGACTTTTTTTCCCTTTTTTTTTTCAAATTCCCTTCTCTTGTGAGGAAATCTATTATTTCGAGCCCTTTTTTTAGTAATTTTTAAAAATAAGAAAAATTTTAATTAAACTAATTGTACTCATGATTTTCATTCAAATAACCAGTTCAGTTTTTTCTATTATGTCAATAAGATCAAAAAATGAGAGATTTTAGATATTTATAAATAATAAAACTGCAGATTGGGTGAAAAATGCGTGTGCTCCGTGTAATAATTCTCTTGTCCAGTAATGAGATTAGTGACATTGACAGATAAAATTAGACAATTAATATTTTTGGAATACCTTATGGGCTTTTGTCCCATACAGGTAAAACTTAATGTTGTGTTGCCAACATTCATGTAATTTGTATCTAAATGTAACTTAAAAAAAAACCGAGCAAGGCTCGGTCAAAGTTCAAGGGGAGGCATTGGCCGTTAGTTTGGACATTGCAAAGGCCTTCGATCGGGTTTGGCACAAAGCGCTTCTTTCGAAGCTCCCTTCCCATGGGCTTCCCGAGAAATTGTGCGATTGGATCACCAGCTTTCTTGCAGATCGGAGCATCAAGGTCGTTGTAGACGGTGCAAGCTCCGATTGCAAGCCTATTAATGCTGGTGTTCCGCAGGGCTGCGTGCTATCGCCAAGGCTGTTTCTTCTGCATATCAATGATA